>CM066328.1:432856651-433304151 GCA_033807585.1 Hydrophis major
GAAGGAAGGAAGGAAGGAAGGAAGGGAGGGAGGGATGGAGGAAGGAAGGAAGGAAGGAAGGAAGGAGAGGAGGAGGAAGGAAGGAAGGGGAGGAGGAAGGAAGGAAGGAAGGAAGGAAAGAGAGGAGGAAGGGAGAAGGAAGGAAGGAAGGAGAGGAGGAAGGAAGGAAAGAAGGAAGGAGGAGCAAGAATGGAAGGTAGGAAAGAAGGAAGGAAGGAGAGGAGGAGCAAGGGAGGAAGGAAGGAAGGAAGGAAGGAAGGAAGGAAGGAAGGAAGGAAGGAAGGAAGGAAGGAAGGAAGGAAGGAAGGAAGGAAATAAATCTTAACCTGGAGTGAAGGAGAACTTCCCTCAGTGAGAAAACTTAACAAGGTGAACAGCTTCCTTCAGAAATCCTGGGTAGCTCCATCCCTGGACGCTTTTAAGAAGAGACTAGGCAGTCTCTTATCTGGAATGGTACAGATTCCCCCAATGACCCCCAATGTCCCTTCCAGCTTATTCTATTCATAAGACTGCAGCTGAAGAGCCCCCCCCTCCCTCACTGAATAGGACAGGGATCTGTCTCTTTTCCACCCTCCCCCCAAAAATGGGGCCGTGGGGAGGGGGAGAGCCATGTCAGCCCTGCCCCCCTGCAGCTGCCTCTACCAGCAAAGGAGGCCAAACTCACCAGGGAGGCATATTTGATGGCTCATTACCGGCTAATGAAAGCAGTTTTGCATTTAGCTTAATGGCTCTAAATGGTGCACAACTTAGTTGGTCATGCAGGAAACCAGGGCCTGTTTTAAACCACCTTGACTGCAGCAGCAGCAGGAGGTAGAAAATCCTCTGGGGGGGGGGAACACCACGCCTCCCTTAAGAGAAGGCTTTGGGGGCATGTGCAGAGAGATCTTTCTGGAGGTGTGTGGGGAGGGGGGTCTTTTTCAGAAGGAAGGGTTCTCTGAGACGCTAGGTGCAAACTTGAACCTGGTGATTTTCAATCTTGGCAATTTTAAGAGGGGACGGCTTCCATTCAATCCCAGAATACCCCAGCCAGCCTGCTTTAAGAGGGGAGGACTTCCACTCCCAGAATCCCCCAGCCAGAAGGCTTTAAGAGGGGAGGACTTCCACTCCCAGAATCCCCCAGCCAGAAGGCTTTAAGAGGGGAGGGCTTCCACTCCCAGAATCCCCCAGCCAGCCTGATTTAAGAGGGGTGGGCTTCCACTCCCAGAATCCCCCAGCCAGCCTGCTTTAAGAGGGGAGGACTTCCACTCCCAGAATCCCCCAGCCAGAAGGCTTTAAGAGGGGAGGGCTTCCACTCCCAGAATCCCCCAGCCAGCCTGCTTTAAGAGGGGAGGGCTTCCACTCCCAGAATCCCCCAGCCAGAAGGCTTTAAGAGGGGAGGGCTTCCACTCCCAGAATCCCCCAGAATCCCCCAGCCAGAAGGCTTTAAGAGGGGAGGACTTCCACTCCCAGAATCCCCCAGCCAGAAGGCTTTAAGAGGGGAGGGCTTCCACTCCCAGAATCCCCCAGCCAGCCTGCTTTAAGAGGGGAGGGCTTCCACTCCCAGAATCCCCTAGCCAGAAGGCTTTAAGAGGGGAGGGCTTCCACTCCCAGAATCCCCCAGCCAGAAGGCTTTAAGAGGGGAGGACTTCCACTCCCAGAATCCCCCAGCCAGGATGCTTTAAGAGGGGAGGGCTTCCACTCCCAGAATCCCCCAGCCAGCCTGCTTTAAGAGGGGAGGACTTCCACTCCCAGAATCCCCCAGCCAGAAGGCTTTAAGAGGGGTGGGCTTCCACTCCCAGAATCCCCCAGCCAGCCTGCTTTAAGAGGGGTGGGCTTCAACTCCCAGAATCCCCCAGCAAGCATCCTTTAAGAGGGGAGGGCTTCCACTCCCAGAATCCCCCAGCCAGAAGGCTTAGCTAGCATATTGAAGTCCACCTCTCTTAAAGCATTGTAGCTAGGGAATTCTGGGAAGCCTTTGTAAGTGATAGCCACAAAAGGGTCATTTCATTTTTTTGTTTGCTTGCTTATTAACTTATTTGCTGAATGCAGGAGCTTCACTTGGAAACTATGTGGTTGGGCTTAGTTTTTGGGGAGGAAAATAAGGGGAAGAAAATTCTGCCTCTGCCTACCAGCATCCATCGGTATTCATCTGGCCTAGCGTCCTTTCAATGTGTGAGAGAGTAGAGGGCTGTTTGGAAACTGAAACAGTATTGCTGTGTGAGCAAGGAGGAGACAGCAAGGAGCCTGGGCGTGGCTTAGCTCAACTGCTCTGTACTAAAGTTGCTTGGTGCTGTGAAACTGAAACTCCTCTGTGTTTTGCATTTGGAACACTTTTCAGGTGGGGAGGGGGAGCAGAACTCCTTAGCATCAGAGCTTAATAATAATAATAATAATAATAATAATAATAATAATAATAATAATAATAATAATAATAATTATGGAAATACTCTAAATGCTCTGAGAGTTCTTTCGCAAAATCCTTTCTTAGTGAGCCCCTATGGTAGAAGCCAAGAGGAACATACGGGCCAAATTTCACGGTTTCAGTTTCCAAACAGCCCTCAACTTTATGGTTCTGGAGATTTTTATGAGGATGCGTGAGGAATAATTTTGCTTGCGTATATATAGATATTTACTTTTCAATCCATTGTCCCAAGGATGCTTTTTGGGACAAAAACCTGGATGGCTGAAAATCTCTACAGACCTTAAATGAATTAATTAACTCTTGCCCCCCCCCCCGCCTCCCCCCCCCCCAATGCTGATCTCATTGTTGCAGCGATTCTGGACATCTTGGGGAGGAGAGGAGAACCTCCCGCCTTGCTTGGGCTGAAGGCCGAGGGCTCCTGCAGCAACCGGGGGGGGGGGCGGCTGGAATAGATGGCCTCTGGGGGATCCCTCCGCCCTTAGCCTTCCATGGCTCCACTCACCACCGTCTCCCTCGCTTCTTCTTCTTCCACCACCCGCCTCCCCTCTGCAGGCTTCTCCCACGAGGATCCCCAGGCGGCCGCCAGCTCCGAGGCTGAACGGACGGCGCCCCCCACCCGCGACCACCCGGCGCGCGGGGCCCCCTTCACCACCACGGCGCCCACCCTGAAGTTGCTCAACCACCACCCATTGCTGGAGGGTTTCTTCCCCGAGGAGCCCCCGCCCGGCTCGCAGCCAGTGGCCCTCCTCGCCTGGACGGCGACCCCCCGCCGCCACTCGCCCACCCCGGGCCCAGCCGCAACCCCGACTCCGCCGGCCGTGGCTCCAGCCTCGGGGCCCGCAGGCGCCGCTAGTCCTGCCTCCGCCCGGGATCCGCAGCCGTCGCGCTTCTCCCCCGGTTCCTCCCCGGGGCCCACGACGAGCATGGGGCCTGAGACCCCCGCTGCACCTGTGGCAGGTAAGGGCGAGGAGGACGGAGGAAGGGGGCGAAGTTTTGGGGGGCTTCCAAGCAGGGAGGCTCCTGCCTGGACCGAAGCATCCTGGAGAAGATTTTGGAAGTGGTTGGGAGCTTAATCACTTGAGACTTTCCAGACAAATGGACTTTCATTTGTTACAAAGGGTGTAGGGTCTCCTGCTTGGGAGGTGGGTTGGACTAGATGACCTACAAGGTCCCTTCCAACCTCTGTTAAAGTGCTATCGTTCTGTTATTGTGGGAGCTTCATCCCTGGAGGCTTTCAAGAAGAGACTGGACTGCCCATCTGTCAGAAATGGTGCGGGGGAGGGGGATGTCCCCTTCTTGGGGGGGGGGGTTTGGACTAAATGACCTCCAAGGTCCCTTCCAACCTCTGTTAACCTGCTATCCTTCTGTTATTGTGGGAGCTTCATCCCTGGAGGCTTTCAAGAAGAGACTGGACTGCCATGTGTTAGAAATGGTGTGTGGGGGGTCTCCTGCTTGGGCGGGGGGGGGGGAGGTTGGACTAGATGACCTCCAAGGTCCCTTCTAAAATCTCTTAATCTGAAGAACTGTGAGGCAGAGATGCAGCAGCCGTGATCCAGGCTGGGGGACAAGAGGGAGGAGTTTCCTTGTGAGTTGGAGGAGCCCCTCCTCTCCGCCCCAGGAGCCAGGAAAGCATCTCAGGAGGAAGAGGTTAAAAGTGGGGCAGTCGAGGCAGCTTCCCACCAGAAATTGTGAATACTCCATCCCTGGAGGTTTTCAAGAAGAGACTGTCAAATTGTATAGGGCCCAGGGGTCACCAAGCTTTTGGACCTCGGGGACCCCCAAACTCATCATTTTAAATCCCACGAACCAGAGGCCCTGGGAAAAAAAACCCCCAAAAATCTGCAGGAAAATCCCCCACCCCCTTTTCCTACCGATGGATCGTTCTTTATTTGGGATCGCAGGATCCCGTCTCTAGCTCTGTTCTCAGGGGGAAGAGAGGGAGAGAGAGAGGAGAGACTTTTGGCTTCATGCAAGAAAAACAGCAGAAGCTGCAGGAGTCTTTCTTTCTCTCCCCCAAAACTCCACCAGAAATGAGCCTCTTGGAGCAGGAGACCTTGCAGGGTCCCTGTTAAGGATTCACTCTAGCAGAATCTGCACAGCAGTCAGGCAAAATATGTGAGATAAACGTTTTTGTAGCTTACACTCAGTAAAACAGATACACTGTGCTAGTTAAATAGTTTATTCCAGTAAGAGTTTTTTTATCATAGTCAAAACAGTCCATATATCATTCACTAGTTCAGTCCGTCCAGGGATTATTCAGTTGCAAAGTCCAGTGTCGAAAAAGAGGTCAGTAAACTTACAAATAATCAGTCCAGTAATATATCTCCTTGCAGTAGAGATATGAAGAAGTCAAACCTCCCTTCTTCCTTCAGCAGCAGCAGCAGGAAACACGCAGTCATCAAACCATCAATCCATCATAGTCAGCAAGCAATTCAGTAAGCCAGCAATCAATCAAGTTCTCTTGCTCCCTCTTATGGCGTTTTTACAGCTGCACCCAAAATTACATGCTTTGCTGTTTAAAGTGACACACACTTAAATTCACTATCATAGTTTATATATATTATTTTACCCAAACTCCGTTAGGTAACCTTATTATTCCTAACAGTCCCTAAGACTCATTTCTGGTGGAGTTTGAGGGAGAGAAAGAAAGAAACAATAGATACAAACTCAAGGTTAATTGCACCAAACTTGACTGCAGAAAATACAACTTCAGCCACAGAGGGATCAATGTCTGGAATCCTCTACCTGACTCTGTGGTTTCTTCCCCAAACCCCAAAAACTTTAACCTTAGACTGTCTACTATGGACCTCACCCCTTTCCTAAGAGGTCTGTAGGGGACGTGCATAAGCGCACCAACATGCCTACCGTCCCTGTCCTATTGTTTCTTTTATTTTTCTTATATGTACCCATTTCATGTATTCATAACTATGTTTTTACTTATACCTATTATCTTGTAAGCAATTGACAAAAATAAATAAATAAAAATAAAGTAAAATAAAATAAATAGAATAAAATAAAATAATCAAAGAATAAAATAAAGTAAAGTAAAATAAAGTAAAATTAAATTAAATTAAATTAAATTAAATTAAGTTAAGTTAAGTTAAATTAAATTAAATTAAAATAAAATAAAATAAAATAAAATAAATAGAATAAAATAAAAGAATAAAATAAAATAAAATAAAATAAAAGAATAAAATAGAATAGAATAGAATAAAACATAAAATAAAATAAAATAAATAAAATAAATAAAATAAATAGAATAGAATAGAATAAAATAATAAAATAATAAAATAATAAAATAAAATAAATAAAATAAAATATAAAATAAAATAAAATAAAATAAAATAAAATAAAATAAAATAAAATAAAATAAAATAAAATAAAATAAAATAAAATAAAATAAAATAAAATAAAATAAAATAAAATAAAATAAAATAAAATAAAATAAAATAAAATAAAATAAAATAAAATAAAATAAAATAAAATAAAATAAAATAAAATAAAATAAAATAAAATAAAAATAGTAAAAGACTTTGGCTGCTTTCCTTGAATGCAGCCACAAGCAGAAGAAGGAAGAAGCGGAAAGAAGCAGCCCGCTGGCCAGGCCAGGCGCCTGGGGTGAGCGGGGCAAGTCCTCCCCCACTGCCCTTTCTCCCCTCCCCTCCCGACCTCATGTTGTCTGCAATGCAATTGGCACAAGCCTTGTGTTCCCATGGACCATGTGGGTGGCACAGCGTTGTGTTCCTGTGCAGCCTGGATTAATTGCCTTGGGGGGGGGGACATTTCTCTGCAGACCACCAAAAAATTTTCGCGGACCACCAGTGGTCCCCGGCCCCCACTGGTTGGTGACCCCTGGACTAGATGATCTCCAAGGAGCTCTTCTATTCTGATTGGGGGAAAAAAAAATCCTTATTCCTGAGCAGGGAAAGATGCTGGAAGGGAGCTAATCTTACCTCCTGCTGGGGAATTCTGGAAGTTGAAGTCCACCACTCTTAAAAGTCGCTTTAAGTTGGACCCCTCCCTGCTGGTCTGGAACAATTTCTCCCATCGTGGAGCAAATCCCAGATGGCCCAGCTGCTTCTAGCAGAGGCCAATGCCCCCCCTCCCCTATTCTTCCTTGTGGGGTGGGGGCTGCTGCTCTGACCCCCCCCCTTGGAAGGGGAGGCCTCCTCCATACCAGCCCTTGAGGTGGTTGCTCCCTGGCATGGCAGGAGAGGGTGTAAGTCTTTTTCATTTGAGGCAGTAAAGCTGCTCAGATGGGGAAAAAATCCAATTTGGGTTTGTTGGCAATTTCCTTGCTGTTCTCGGTTCTGGATGTGAGACCCCCTACATTGAAAAAAACAGGGTGGGCGGGATGAATGTGGGGAGGGGGACAGACCTGGGTCTTGGTTGCAGGGGGAAGGAAGGGAGCAGGGGGCATAGCCCCCCCGCCCCCCTGGTCTTCAAAAGAGGAGAGCGATCAGTCCATGGAATAGTTTGCATCCAGGGATGCTCCATCAACTGGAGGGTTTGAGAAATAAGACTGGACAGCAAATTGACTGGGATGGGATTAAAAACTCCTGCCTTGAGCAGGGGGTTGGACTAGAGGACCTCTGAGGTCCCCCTCCTGTCCTGGGATCCTATGATTTAGGGAGGGAGGGAGGGAGGGAAAGGGAAAGGAGAGTGGGAGGGAGGAAGAGGGGAAGGAAGAGGAAGGAAAATGGGAGGGAGGGAGAGGGGAGGGAGGATGGATGGATGGAAGGAGCAAGAAAAGAATGGATGGAAACTCATCAAGGAGAGAAGGGCCCTTCAAAATCTGTTATATTCTATGGAAGGAAGGAAGGAAGGAAGGAAGGAAGGAAGGAAGAGAAGAAGAGGAGAAGGAAGGGAAGGGAAGGAAATGGGGTGGAGGGAGGGAGAAAGCCAGGAAAACAGGAAGGAAGAAAAGAAAGGGAAATGAGGGAAGGAGGGAAAGGGAAGAGAGGAAGGGAATAAAAGAAGTGGGAGAAGGGGAGGAAGGAAGGAGGAAAAAGGAAGAGAAGAAGTGAATGAGGGAAAAGTGGAAACAGAAGGAAAGAGGATGGAAAAGGAAGGAAAGAGGGAAGGAAGGAAAAGGAAAATGAAGGAAGGAGGGAGGATAGAGAGGAAGGGAATAAAAAAGGGGAAGGGATGGACAGGAAGGAAGAGGAAAAGAAGGGAAGGAAAGAGAAGGAGGGAGGGAGGAAAGGAAATAAGAATGGGAACGGAAGGAGGAAGGAAGGAAGATGGGTAGAAGCACAAATCCAATCCAATGGAATTGCTCACCACCTGAAGGTGGGTCTCCTCCATCGCTCTTGGTCTTCATTTGTTTGCGGTGGTAGGAACTCTCGCTTTGGGCTGGACTAGAAGACCTCTGGGGGGGTCCCTCCCAATTCTTGTCATTCTGCTAAGATTCTAAGGGTCTCTTCCTTCCTCCCCACCCCCCAACCCCCATAAGCAACCTGCAGCTGGAACCTGACCGGACCTCGCGGCTCCCTGGCATCTCCGCTGCCCAGCAACATCCCATCCCAAGATGGCTGGCTGGATTGTGGCTACACTATCTCTGTCTATCCCGGTTACGGCGTGGAGATCCGGGTGAGTTGAGTCCCGACGGAAGAGGGAAGAAGGCGCGTGTGCCTAGCTGGTTTTGGGTGGGAGCAGCTGGCACCTCTTTGGCTCAATTTTTGGAAGCGAGGGGGGGGAATCTTGGGGAGTGGGGGGGGAACCTCTCTGGCTTGGGATGGTTCCATGGGGGGGGGGGGGGGAACAGCCATGCTTGGCATGAACCAATCAGAGAATTATGGGGAGCGGGAGACAGGGAATCAAACAGCAAACTCCTATTACATCTGTTGGTTGCGCAACGGTGTGAAGCGATAGAGCAGGGGGTCTTCCAACTTGGCAGCTTTAAGACTTGTGGACTTCAACTCCCAGAATTCCTCCTCCTCCAGTCATGTTAGCTCAGGAATTCTGGGTGTTGAAGTCCACAAGTCTTAAAGCTGCCAAGTTGGAAGACCCTTGTTAGAGATAGTCCTTGACTTACAACCACAACGGAGACCAGAATTTATGTGGCTAAGGAACATTGTTGTTAAATGAGTGGCATCCACTCTTATGGCTGTTTTTGCCCTGGTTGTTCAGCAAATCATTTCAGTTGTTAAGTGAATATTTGTTAACCATAAGCACAGACTTCAAGCCACTTTAAGAGGGGAGGACTTCCACTCCCAGAATCCCCCAGCCAGCCTGCTTTAAGAGGGGAGGACTTCCACTCCCAGAATCCCCCAACCAGCCTGCTTTAAGAGGGGAGGACTTCCACTCCCAGAATCCCCCAGCCAGGATGTTTTAAGAGGGGAGGGCTTCCACTCCCAGAATCCCCCAGCCAGCCTTCTTTAAGAGGGGAGGGCTTCCACTCCCAGAATCCCCCAGCCAGCCTGCTTTAAGAGGGGAGGACTTCCACTCCCAGAATCCCCCAACCAGCCTGCTTTAAGAGGGGAGGACTTCCACTCCCAGAATCCCCCAGCCAGGATGTTTTAAGAGGGGAGGGCTTCCACTCCCAGAATCCCCCAGCCAGCCTTCTTTAAGAGGGGAGGGCTTCCACTCCCAGAATCCCCCAGCCAGCCTGCTTTAAGAGGGGAGGGCTTCCACTCCCAGAATCCCCCAGCCAGCCTGCTTTAAGAGGGGAGGGTTTCCACTCCCAGAATCCCCCAGCCAGCCTGCTTTAAGAGGGGAGGGCTTCCACTCCCAGAATCCCCCAGCCAGCCTGCTTTAAGAGGGGAGGGCTTCCACTCCCAGAATCCCCCAGCCAGCCTGCTTTAAGAGGGGAGGACTTCCACTCCCAGAATCCCCCAGCCAGCCTGCTTTAAGTGGGGAGGGCTTCCACTCCCAGAATCCCCCAGCCAGAAGGCTTTAAGAGGGGAGGACTTCATATCCCAGAATCCCCCATCCAATAGGCTTTTCGATTCTGGGAGTGGAAGTCCACCTGTCTTAAAGTGCTCAGGGATGAGAGATGCACAGTTCTAACCATTAGCACAGCCTCCCCTTCCTCACATTTCAAGCCCCAGCAGTCACAAAAGCTTGGGTGAGGGTCTCATGCCCAGATGCCCACCCCGAGGCTACGGCCGGTCGCTTCCCTCCGTGGGCAGCCCATTGGAGAAGACCAGATGGATGAGCTTCTGCTGTCCCTTCCAGGATGTTGGCATCACCACACATGCACGTAGACAAATGGGGCTTGGCTGGAAGGCGCCGTTGGGCACAAACTGTCTTTCTGCACCGCCCATGCTGGAGAATGGCAGGTGGCCTCTTTGAAACAGGAGGCTGTTTGCTCTCCTAATGACAAGCAATGATCGGTCATTAGGCCAGCATGCCAGAGTGGACGAGGCCCTCAGTTTACCTGCATAGGAGGCTTTGGGGGAGGGCATCAGTGCCAGCCAAGCCCGAGGGCAAAGGAGCTGAGATGTTAACAATTAAGCTCTGTCCTTGATACGGGCATCGCTGTGTGAATATCCTGGGTGAATCTAGGTGAATGACCAGGAGATGGTGAGTTCTAGTCCTGTCTTAACCATGAAAGCTGGCAGGTGAGCCTGGACGCATCACTGGGAGACGATGAGTTCTAGTCCCACCTTAACCAAGAAAGCTGGCAGGTGAATCTGGATGAATCACTGGGAGACGATGAGTTCTAGTCCCACCTTAACCAAGAAAGCTGGCAGGTGAACCTGGATAAATCACTAGGAGATGGTGAGTTCTAGTCCCACCTTAACCATGAAAGGTGGCTGAGTGAGTTTGGACGAATCACTAGGTGATGATGAGTTCTAGTCCCACCTTAACCATGAAAGGTAGTTGAGTGAGTTTGGACGAATCACTAGGTGATGGTGAGTTCTAGTCCCACCTTAACCATGAAAGGTGGCTGAGTGAGTTTGGATGAATCACTAGGTGATGGTGAGTTCTAGTCCCACCTTAACCATGAAAGGTGGCTGAGTGAGTTTGGATGAATCACTAGGTGATGGTGAGTTCTAGTCCCACCATAACCATGAAAGGTAGTTGAGTGAGTTTGGACGAATCACTAGGTGATGGTGAGTTCTAGTCCCACCTTAACCATGAAAGGTAGTTGAGTGAATTTGGACGCATCACTAGGAGATGGTGAGTTCTAGTCCTTCCTTAACCATGAAAGTTGGCTGAATGAGCCTGGATGAATCACTAGGAGATGGTGAGTTCTAGTCCACCTTAACCATGAAAGCTGGCTAGGTGAGTCTGGACGAATCACTAGGTGATGGTGAGTTCTAGTCCCACCTTAACCATGAAAGTTGGCTGGATGAGCCTGGATGAATCACTAGGAGATGGTGAGTTCTAGTCCCACCTTAACCATGAAAGCTGGATGGGTGAGCCTGGATGAATCACTAGGAGATGGTGAGTTCTAGTCCCACCTTAACCATGAAAGCTGGCTGGGTCAGACTGCATGAATCACTAGGAGATGGTGAGTTCTAGTCCCCCTTAACCATGAAAGCTGGCTAGGTGAATCTGGACGAATCACTAGGTGATGGTGAGTTCTAGTCCCACCTTAACCATGAAAGCTGGATGGGTGAGCCTGGATGAATCACTAGGAGGCGGTGAGTTCTTGTGGCAGGTGAATCTGGATGCATTACGAGGAGACGGTGAGTTCTAGTCCTATCTCAAGCAAGGAAGCCAGCTGGGTGACATTGGGCCAATCACCAGGAGACTCGAGTTCTAGCCTTGCCTTGCATGAAAAACCACCTAGGTGATGGTGAGACCGTCTCTCTCTCTCACCCCAACCTACCTCCCAGGGTTGTTGTTGAGGGGAAAACGGGCAGAGGGAGGCAGATGGTCCATGTCCTTCTCCGTGAGTTGTTTATAAAAACAATCAAGGCAGGAGAAGTAAATCAATAGGAACAGATATAAGCAGGCTTCTGTCGCGGAGATTGCAAAGCTGCAGAAAAAACCAGCGCCAGGGTCAAGAGGGAAGATGCAAAGCCACGGAGAAGGTGAATCATGGAATAGGAGCCACGGAAAGAAGGACCGAAGAGCCGCTCAGAGGATCAAAGGCCTGGAGACGAAAACACAGGAAGGATGCTTTTGCAGGATTTGGGTTTGGTTTGTCTGGAGAGAAGGAGGATATGATGGGGTGACAGGACAGCGGTATTCCAGTATTTGAGGGGCTGCCCCAAAGAGGAGGAAAGGGTCCACTTATTCTCCCAAGAAATAAGGGACGGATACTCGCCAAGGAGAGAAACTTCCTAACAGTGAGAACCGGTGGAACAGCTGCCCACCAGAAGTTGTGGTCGCTTCATCACTGGAGGCTTTGAAGAAGAGGCTGGACAATCATTTGTGTGGAATGGTCTAGGCTCTCCTGTTTGGGCAGGGGGCTGGACTAGAAGACCTCCAAGGTCCCTTCCAGTTTCTATTCTATTCTATTCTTTCCTGATTCTATTCCGTTCAATTCTGTTCTGTTCTGTTTTGTTCCTTATTCTGTTGTGTTCTGTTCTATTCCATTCCATTCTATTCTATTCTCTATTCTATTCTCTACTCCAATATTCTGTTCTGTTCTAATTTCTATTCTATTCTATTCTATTCTATTCTATTCTATTCTATATTCTATTCTATACTCCAATATTCTATTCTGCTCTGTTCTATTCTATTCCCTATTCTAGTTCTAATTATAATTCTATTCTATTGTAGTATGATTTGGTTTCTTATTGTACCCTATGACTATCATTAAGTGTTGGACCTTATGATTCTTGACTCTTGACGAATGTCTCTTTTCCTTTATGTACACTGAGAGCATTTGCACCCAGACAAATTCCTTGTGTGTCTAATCACACTTGGCCAATAAAAGAATTCTATTTTCTATTCTATTCTATTCTATTCTATTCTATTCTATTCTATTCTATTCTATTCTATTCTAATTTCTGTTCTATTCTATAGTCTATTCTATATTCTATTCTAATGTCTATTCTATTCTACTATCTGTCCTGTTCCATCCCATCCCATCCCCTTCCCTCCCATCCCATTCTATTTAAATTCTATTCCTATACCTTTCTATTCTATTTTATTCTATTCTATTCTATTCTCTATTCTATTCTATTTATTCTATTCTCTATTCTGTTCCATCCCATCCCATTCTATTTAAATTCTATTCCTATACCTTTCTATTCTATTTTATTCTATTCTATTCTCTATTCTATTCTATTTATTCTATTCTCTATTCTGTTCCATCCCATCCCATTCTATTTAAATTCTATTCCTATATCCTTCTATTCTATTCTATTACACCTGATGATTCTTGACTCTTGACGAATGTCTCTTCTCTTTTATGTACACTGAGAGCTTTTGAACCAAAGACAAATTCCTTGTGTGTCCAATCACCCTTGTCCAATAATTGTATCCTATCCTATCCTATTCTATCCTATATTATCCTATCCTATCCTATTTTCTATTCTATTTACTATTCTATTCTATTCTTTATTCCGATATTCTATTCTATTCTATTCTATTCTATTCTATTCTATTCTATTCTATTCTATACTATTCTCTCTTCTGTTCCATCTCATTCTATTTAAATTCTATTCTTATATCCTTCTATTCTATTCTATTGTCTCCTATGACTATCATTAAGTGTTGCACCTGATGAGTCTTGACTCTTGACAGATGTCTCTTTTCTTTTATGTGCACTGAGAGCATTTGCACCAAAGACAAATTCCTTGTGGGTCCAATCACCCTTGGCCAATAATTGTATCCTATCCTATCCTATCCTATCCTATCCTATCCTATCCTATCCTATCCTATCCTATCCTATCCTATCCTATTTTCTATTCTATTTACTATTCTATTCTATTCTTTATTCCGATATTCTATTCTATTCTATTCTATTCTATTCTATTCTATTCTATTCTATTCTATTCTCTCTCCTGTTCCATCTCATTCTATTTAAATTCTATTCTTATATCCTTCTATTCTATTCTATTGTCTCCTATGACTATCATTAAGTGTTGCACCTGATGATTCTTGACTCTTGACAGATGTCTCTTTTCTTTTACGTGCACTGAGAGCTTTTGAACCAAAGACAAATTCCTTGTGGGTCCAATCACCTTGGCCAATAATTGTATCCTATCCTATCCTATCCTATCCTATCCTATCCTATCCTATCCTATCCTATCCTATCCTATCCTATTTTCTATTCTATTTACTATTCTATTCTATTCTTTATTCCGATATTCTATTCTATTCTATTCTATTCTATTCTATTCTCTCTCCTGTTCCATCTCATTCTATTTAAATTCTATTCTTATATCCTTCTATTCTATTCTATTGTCTCCTGTGACTATCATTAAGTGTTGCACCTGATGATTCTTGACTCTTGACAGATGTCTCTTTTCTTTTATGTGCACTGAGAGCATTTGCACCAAAGACAAATTCCTTGTGGGTCCAATCACCCTTGGCCAATAATTGTATCCTATCCTATCCTATCCTATCCTATTTTCTATTCTATTTACTATTCTATTCTATTCTTTATTCCGATATTCTATTCTATTCTATTCTATTCTATTCTATTCTATTCTATTCTATTCTATTCTATTCTATTCTATTCTCTCTCCTGTTCCATCTCATTCTATTTAAATTCTATTCTTATATCCTTCTATTCTATTCTATTGTCTCCTATGACTATCATTAAGTGTTGCACCTGATGATTCTTGACTCTTGACAGATGTCTCTTTTCTTTTATGTGCACTGAGAGCTTTTGAACCAAAGACAAATTCCTTATGGGTCCAATCACCCTTGGCCAATAATTGTATCCTATCCTATCCTATCCTATCCTATTTTCTATTCTATTTACTATTCTATTCTATTCTTTATTCCGATATTCTATTCTATTCTATTCTATTCTATTCTATTCTATTCTATTCTATTCTCTCTCCTGTTCCATCTCATTCTATTTAAATTCTATTCTTATGTCCTTCTATTCTATTCTATTGTCTCCTGTGACTATCATTAAGTGTTGCACCTGATGATTCTTGACTCTTGACAGATGTCTCTTTTCTTTTATGTGCACTGAGAGCATTTGTACCAAGACAAATTCCTTGTGGGTCCAATCACCCTTGGCCAATAATTGTATCCTATCCTATCTTACCCTATCCTCTCCTATTCTATTCTATTTTCTATTCTATTTACTATTCTATTCTTTATTCCGATATTCTATTCTATTCTATTCTATTCTATTCTATTCTATTCTATTCTATTCTATTCTATTCTATTCTATTCTATTCTCTCTCCTGTTCCATTTCATTCTATTTAAATTCTTTTCCTATATCCTTCTATTCTATTCTATTGTCTCCTGTGACTATCATTAAGTGTTGCACCTGATGATTCTTGACTCTTGACAGATGTCTCTTTTCTTTTATGTGCACTGAGAGCATTTGTACCAAGACAAATTCCTTGTGGGTCCAATCACCCTTGGCCAATAATTGTATCCTATCCTATCTTACCCTATCCTCTCCTATTCTATTCTATTTTCTATTCTATTTACTATTCTATTCTTTATTCCGATATTCTATTCTATTCTATTCTATTCTATTCTATTCTATTCTATTCTATTCTATTCTATTCTATTCTATTCTATTCTATTCTATTCTCTCTCCTGTTCCATCTCATTCTATTTAAATTCTATTCTTATATCCTTCTATTCTATTCTATTGTCTCCTATGACTATCATTAAGTGTTGCACCTGATGATTCTTGACTCTTGACAAATGTCTCTTTTCTTTTATGTGCACTGAGAGCTTTTGAACCAAAGACAAATTCCTTGTGGGTCCAATCACCCTTGGCCAATAATTGTATCCTATCCTATCCTATCCTATCCTATTTTCTATTCTATTTACTATTCTATTCTATTCTTTATTCCGATATTCTATTCTATTCTATTCTATTCTATTCTATTCTATTCTATTCTATTCTCTCTCCTGTTCCATCTCATTCTATTTAAATTCTATTCTTATATCCTTCTATTCTATTCTATTGTCTCCTGTGACTATCATTAAGTGTTGCACCTGATGATTCTTGACCCTTGACGGACGTCTCTTTTCTTTTATGTGCACTGAGAGCATTTGCACCAAAGACAAATTCCTTGTGGGTCCAATCACCCTTGGCCAATAATTGTATCCTATCCTATCCTATCCTATCCTATCCTATCCTATCCTATCCTATCCTATCCTATCCTATCCTATTTTCTATTCTATTTACTATTCTATTCTATTCTTTATTCCGATATTCTATTCTATTCTATTCTATTCTATTCTCTCTCCTGTTCCATCTCATTCTATTTAAATTCTATTCTTATATCCTTCTATTCTATTCTATTGTCTCCTATGACTATCATTAAGTGTTGCACCTGATGATTCTTGACTCTTGACAGATGTCTCTTTTCTTTTATGTGCACTGAGAGCTTTTGAACCAAAGACAAATTCCTTGTGGGTCCAATCACCTTGGCCAATAATTGTATCCTATCCTATCCTATCCTATTTTCTATTCTATTTACTATTCTATTCTATTCTTTATTCCGATATTCTATTCTATTCTATTCTATTCTATTCTATTCTATTCTATTCTATTCTATTCTATTCTATTCTATTCTATTCTATTCTCTCTCCTGTTCCATCTCATTCTATTTAAATTCTATTCTTATATCCTTCTATTCTATTCTATTGTCTCCTGTGACTATCATTAAGTGTTGCACCTGATGAGTCTTGACTCTTGACAGATGTCTCTTTTCTTTTATGTGCACTGAGAGCATTTGCACCAAAGACAAATTCCTTGTGTGTCCAATCACCCTTGGCCAACATAGAATTCTAGTCTAGTCTACTCTATTCTATTCTATGCTGCATCCTATTCTATTCCAATCCTAATTCTAATCCTAATTAATTCCACCTTCCTAGGGGCCCTTTGCGGGTGAGGGGGGGCCGGGGGAAGAATTGGGGTGGCGGGGGGAGGCCTGCAGGGATGCTGAGAGCTCTGTTGGCAAAGGGAAGTCTTCCCCGCATCTCAATGAGGAGCTACAAAGGCAGGCGCCCGGCGGCTTTCGGAGAGGCAGGCAGGCGTGCCATCTTGGCAACACCGCGAAGCAAATGTCAAATCGATCGGCAATGGCATTTGGCTGACATTTCGACAATAGCTCTGCTCCCCCTCCCACTTCCAGGCTCCTGGGGCATCATTAGCTCACCCCAGAGCCTCCCCCCCCACCCCAGTGGCCTACCTTGCCTCTGGCCAAGGGGGGCGGATGGGGGAGGGGCTTCCCTGGGGCACCATCAGCCAAGGACAAAGAGGCAGGGTGTAAAACACGAGGAAACAGCCCCCCCCCCCCCCGGGCTGGGGGAAGTAATCCCTTGGTGGGATTTGTGCGAGTGTGTGTGTGTGTGTGGCTGAAGCTGCCTACTGCTGCTCTGGAAGGGAGGGAGGGAGGGAGGGAAGGAAGGAAGGAAGGAAGGAAGGAAGGAAGGAAGGAAGGAAGGAAGGAAGGAAGGAAGGAAGGAAGGAAGGAAGGAAGGAAGGAAGCAAAAATGGAGGGAGGGAAGAAGGATGAAAGGAGCAAGAGGGAGGGAAGGAAGGAACAAAGGGGAAGGAAGGAAGGAAAAATGGAGGGAGAGAAGAAGGAAGAAAAGAGGAAGAGGGAGGGAAGGAAGGAAGAGAGAGAACCAGGGGGAAGGAAGGAAGGAACAAGAGAGAGGGAAGGAAGGAAAGAAAAATGGAGGAAGGGAGGAAGTCGAGAAGGACAAAGAGGAGAGCGAAGGGAAAGGAAGGAAGGAAAAATGAGGAAGGGAAGAAGGATGAAAGGAGAAAGAGGGAAGGAAGGAAGGAAGGAAGGAAAGAAACAAGGGAAGGAAGGAGCTTGAGAAGGAAGGAAGGAGCAAGAGGGAGGGAAGGAAGAAAAGAAAAATGAAGAAAAAAGGGCAAAGAGAAGAGCAAAGGGAGAGGAAGGAAAGAAGAAGAAGGGAGGGAGAGAAGAAGAATGAAAAGAGCAAGAGGAAGAAATGAACAAGGGGGAAGGAAGGAAAGGAAAATGGAGGGTGGAAGGAAGAAAGGGCAAGGAAGGGCAAAGAGGAGAGCAAAGGGAGAGAAAGGAAGGAAGGAACAAGGGAGGGAGAGAAGGAAGGAAGGAAGGAACAAGGGGGAAGGAAGGAAGGAAGGAAGGAAGATGAGAAAGGGACAAAGAGGAGAGGAAAGGAAGGAAGCAAGGAAGGAAGGGACAAAAAGACCCTCACAGGGAAATCCTAGCTGGAATTAAGAAGGAATTTCCTGACCTTTGAGATTAATTGTTCTCAATTCATCAGCGGAACCACTTGTCTCTGGAAGTAGTGGCTCCTTCAACACTCAAGGTTTCCAAGAAGGGACTTGGAGAGCCACTTGTCTGAAACGGTCTATGTCAGAGGTCTCCTGACCTTGAGCGGGGGGCTGGACTAGAAGACCTCCAAGGTCCCTTCCGGCCCTGTTTCTCTGTCCTTTCACTCCCCCCCCCCCCCGCCAATCTTTCTGGCACCTTTGTGATGGAATTAGGGAAAGAGGTTGGCAGCTTAAGGCCGTTCATCACCTGAGCAGCCCCCATTTAATGAGCGTAATTAATACACAAGCGGGGGGGGGATTAATGAGAGATGGGAGCGGAGGCTCCTTTATCAAGATAACCTACACTGGCGCTCCCAGGAATTACGGCTTGGCTGGCGCCCAGCCACAGGTGGGCAAGGCGGTTTCGGAGCTGCCTATAGCAGGACCCGTAAAAATGACCCTCCCTTAAATATCCTCCTCCTTCGCTCGTATCAAAATACGTGTGGTTGCAAAACCTCTAGTCCAGGGGTCGCCAACCCTTTGGACCACTATACCCATAATTTTAAATCCCAGGGACCCCTCATATGAATTTTGACTGACGGTGGCTTGCCGATGTTGGTGGGAAGAGAGAGAGGGAGGGAGAGGGAGAGAGAGAGAGAGAGAGAGGGAGAGAGAGACAGAGAGACAGAGAGAGAGAGAGGGAGGGAGGGAGAGGGAGAGAGACAGAGAGAGAGAGGGAGAGAGAGAGAGAGTGTGAGAGAGAGACAGAGAGAGGGAGAGAGAGAGACAGAGAGAGGGAGAGAGGGAGGGAGAGAGAGACAGGGAGAGAGAGAGAGAGGGAGAGGGAGAGAGAGAGAGAGAGGGAGAGAGAGGGAGAGAGAGACGGAGAGAGGGAGAGGGAGAGAGAGGGAGAGAGAGAGACAGAGAGAGAGAGAGGGAGAGAGAGACAGAGAGAGAGACAGAGAGAGAGGGAGAGGGAGAGAGAGAGAGAGAGGGAGAGAGAGACAGGGAGAGAGAGGGAGAGAGAGGGGGGAGTGAGAGAGAGGGAGACAGAGAGGGAGACAGAGAGAGAGAGAGGGAGACAGAGAGGGAGAGAGAGAGAGGGGGGGGAGAGGGAGAGAGGGAGAGGGAGAGAGGGAGAGAGAGAGGGAGACAGAGACAGAGAGAGAGGGAGAGAGAGACAGAGAGAGGGAGAGAGAGACAGAGAGAGAGAGGGAGAGAGGGAGAGAGAGAGGGAGAGAGAGGGGGAGAGAGAGGGGGGAGAGAGAGAGTGAGAGAGAGAGACAGAGAGAGGGAGAGAGAGAGGGAGAGAGAGGGAGAGATAGGGGGAGTGAGAGAGAGGGAGAGAGAGAGGGAGACAGAGAGGGGGAGAGAGAGAGAGACAGAGAGAGGGGGGAGTGAGAGAGGGAGTGAGAGAGAGGGAGACAGGGGGGAGAGAGACAGAGAGAGAGAGGGAGACGGGGGAGTGAGAGAGAGGGAGAGAGAGAGGGAGAGAGATGGGGAGAGAAAGAGAGAGGGAGTGAGAGAGAGAGGGAGAGAGAGGGAGAGAGAGGGGGGAGTGAGAGAGAGAGATCTGATCTAACCTCTCTCCCCCTCCCTCCCTCTCCCTCTCTCTCTCTCTCTCTCTCTCTCACACACACACACACACATAAATACACAGAGGCAGGGGTGGGATTCAAATGTGTTAACAACTGGTTTTGTGGGTGGGGCCTAAATTGTGGGTGTGGCTTGGTGGTCATGTGACTGGCTGGGCATGGCTTGTATGTAAATATTATAAATATTTATGTAAATGATGAACTTTTTATATAAAAAAGAGCAACTTTTACCCAAAAATCAGGCAAAGCAAAGATTGAGTTGCTTGGAGAATCACAGATTCACTCAGAGATTTACCTTTCTGCAATCTGCTACCTGAGTCTGCCCTGAAAAATAGAAGCTTCGGTCCTAAGGAAGGTTCAGTTCTGCTTTTAAATTAGCTAGAAAGCAAGAAATCCAACTATTTTCTGTTTTCTAGCTAATCTAAATCTCCCGGTACGGCAGAACAGCTGATGGTCGCGGAAAAAAAAAAGGGGAAAATAGCAACTTAGTAGGCAAGTTTGCCAGGTAAGGCGTGAGTGGGCAGGGAGGGTTCCCACAGGCCATGTGGGCGGCACAGCCTTGTGTTCCTGCATAGCCTGGATTAATTGCTTTGGGGTGACATTTCTCTGTGGACCACCAAAATGTTCTCACGGACCACCATGGACCACCATGGCCTACCGGTTGGCGACCACTGCTCTAGGCAACTTTGTGCTTTTTTTCCGGTGCGGGATGACCTCAAAATTTCTGCTATTTCTGCTTTCAGCCCACCAGGGCAGCCAATCTGTGCTGGCCGGATGCCCTCCCTGTCACCAAAGAAGAGTTGAACCCTGCACTTCAAGATAGGCCCCAAATCCAACTTGACAGGGGGTCCCTCAAACTTAAATGACCGGAATTTGGGAGGAGAATTTCCCTTTGCTGGGCAGAGCAAGGGTGTAAGTGAATCTCCAAATCCCAAGAGTTGGAAGAGACCCTGGAGGTCTTCTAGTCCAACCCCCTGCCTGCCCGAGCAGGAGAAAATAAAATCACTCGATTTTTATGATGGTTTTGTTTTTTGGCCACGGTTGTTAAATGAATCGATACAGTTCTTGAGTGCATCACGTGGTCGTTAACCGAGTTAGAACTCCCCCTTTGATTTGTGAGGAACTGGTCAGGTGAGCCGGTCACCAATGGTAAATGTGGGTTGCCAAGCGCCCAAATTTTAATCGTGCGATTGTGGGGGACGTTACAACGGCTGTAAGTATGAGGAGCTGGGGTAAGTCGATTTTTTTTCAGCACCATTGTAACTTCAAACAGAGTGGTGCAGTGGCCTAGAGGTGTTGCTCTCGCCTTATAATCAGGAGGCTGTGAGTTCGATCCTAGGTAACGGCAGAAATTTCTCTGGGCACAATGAGAATAGATCCACTGAATATAACTCCTTATTGGCGACAGGAACGGCATCCGGCCAGTAAACACTCGGCTCCGTTCATTTGCCTGGACTCCACCCCAATGTAAGGGATTACGGGGTCATTAAAAGACCAAAATAAAAAATTGTAGCTTCACTCAAACTCTAAATGAATGGTTGTAAATCAAGGACTCAGATCTGTTTTAGCCCTCCAGGATTAATTAGCCAGTCCGGTGTTTGGGCTCCAAATCTGAAGCTGAGTTGAGTATTCAGAAAGGGGTCCCTCTTGCTCAAGTTTCTTGACCTTATCATCGTAGAACGTCAAGAGTTGGAGGGGACCTTAGAGACCATCTAGTCCTCCCACCCACCCCCATAGCATTCCAAAAAGATAGATGACTGTCTCTAGCCTCAAGGTCCAGTCCTCCAGGCCGTGACGTTGGAGGCAGCAGTTTTGGTGGTAGAGAATTCTTTTATTACGTTGCTCCCCAAAATCTCCTTTTTTGGACACCGAACGCTCTGAACTCTGAAGTTGCTGCTTGTGATTTGGCTTGTAACCTTTACCGTGTTGGAAGAATCTACTCTTGGTATGGTAAACTTGTTGTGTTATTATGTATATATAAAGAAGTTAATGAATCCCCCCATAAGGCCTGAACTAGCGATGAAGAGGGATTTTGTCTCTGCTCAGTCTTTAATCAGATTCCCTGTATTCACCAGGATTGGACTAGATGACCTCTAAGCCCCTCCCCCCAACTCCGAGCACCTTAAACCAAGGGGAGAGGGCTGTGTTTTAAGAATAGAATAGAATAAATCACTTCATTATCACTTTGAATGTACGCTAATCAGAATACATTCAAAGTGAAATTTTGTTGTGTCCGAATATTCATGAACTGGCAGAGACACGGGCAACCAGGTCAGCCAATGGGAGCTGAAACTGAAGAGAGTCTGGGCATGGTTTGATCTCTGCTCTCAGCTCTGAAACTGAAACTGAAAGTGAAACTGCTCTGAGCTCTGAAACTGCTCTGAGCTCTGAAACTGAAACTGCTCTGAGCACTGAAACTGAAAGTGAAACTGCTCTGAGCACTGAAAGTGAAACTGCTCTGAGCTCTGAAACTGAAACTGAAACTGCTCTGAGCACTGAAAGTGAAACTGCTCTGAGCTCTGAAAGTGAAACTGCTCTGAGCTCTGAAACTGAAACTGAAACTGCTCTGAGCACTGAAACTGAAAGTGAAACTGCTCTGAGCACTGAAAGTGAAACTGCTCTGAGCTCTGAAACTGAAACTGCTCTGAGCACTGAAAGTGAAACTGCTCTGAGCTCTGAAACTGAAACTGCTCTGAGCTCTGAAACTGAAACTGAAACTGCTCTGAGCACTGAAAGTGAAACTGCTCTGAGCTCTGAAACTGAAACTGAAACTGCTCTGAGCACTGAAACTGCTCTGAGCTCTGAAACCGAAACTGCTCTGAGCTCTGAAATTGAAACTGCTCTGAGCACTGAAACTGAAACTGAAACTGCTCTGAGCACTGAAACTGAAAGTGAAACTGCTCTGAGCACTGAAAGTGAAACTGCTCTGAGCTCTGAAACTGAAACTGCTCTGAGCTCTGAAACTGAAACTGAAACTGCTCTGAGCACTGAAAGTGAAACTGCTCTGAGCTCTGAAACCGAAACTGCTCTGAGCACTGAAACTGAAACTGCTCTGAGCTCTGAAACTGAAACTGAAACTGCTCTGAGCACTGAAAGTGAAACTGCTCTGAGCTCTGAAACTGAAACTGCTCTGAGCTCTGAAACTGAAACTGCAACTGCTCTGAGCACTGAAACTGAAAGTGAAACTGCTCTGAGCACTGAAAGTGAAACTGCTCTGAGCTCTGAAAGTGAAACTGCTCTGAGCTCTGAAACTGAAAGTGAAACTGCTCTGAGCACTGAAAATGAAACTGCTCTGAGCTCTGAAACTGAAACTGCTCTGAGCTCTGAAACTGAAACTGAAACTGAAATTGCTCTGAGCTCTGAAACCGAAACTGCTCTGAGCTCTGAAACTGAAACTGAAACTGCTCTGAGCTCTGAAGCTGCTGCTCGTTTTTGCTTGTACCCTTTACCATGTTAGAAGAATCTACAGTTGGTATTGTAAACTTTACTTTGTGTGTAAATTTGAATTTCTGCTGCAAACTCTTAACACGCTTCTCTCCCCCCCCACCCCGTACCCCCCCCATTCCCCCACATGCAGGTGCAGAATATCAGCCTTGCGGTAGGTGAGACAATCACCGTGGAGACGGTCGGAGGGCTGGAGCCCGTTCCGCTGGCCAATGAGTCCTTCCTGATGCGTGGCCAAGTGGTCCGTGGCCCCACCAACCAGGTGCTGGTCCGGTTCCAGAGCCCTTCCCCTGCCAACCCGGGCTCCTTCCACTTCCACTTTGAAGGTAAGAACTTTCACCGGGACAGTGAGGAGGTTGGGGAGGAACCGGGGCCAGTCCTGGAGTTTGTGGAAGGCTCTACGAGGGCTCTGCATTGGAGGCAGAGATGGGGCCAGGATCCTCCAAACAGTTATCAGCTGCCTTCGCAGTCGGAGATCAGTGGGGCAAAAGAACAGCTAGAGCCTGTTCCCAGTGTGCGCATGCACAGAGCTGCCAGAAGAAGGGAAGAATTAAGGAACAAGGGTCGACTTGGGAGTAAGGGCACAGATGGTGAATAGCACCTCCCATAGGTAATAAAAGAGGAGCAAAAGGGGAGTTTTGTAGGAAACAATTCGTTCATTCCTGCATTCTTGCCCAAGTATTGTGGCGTCTGAAAGATGTCAGCCTGGCAGTTCTCCAAGTCTGTAATTGTGAATTATCTTGAAAGACCGTTGGCCGGGACTTTGCTAGAGAGAAATTCACTGTAAATTAAATAAAAAGGGTTTATCGGGATGGGGATTCGGCTTCATGCTGTTGGGGAAAACCTCGATCAGAACATAATGGAATGTGAGAATGGCCTTGAGCAAAGAGGGGCTGCCTTGGGAACAATCGGATAAGAGACGGCATAGCCCTGAACTGCATAACAGGCAGAGAAAGGAACCTCGGGCTGTAAAAGAGACAGTGGGAGATTTGTCCTTTCAAACCTGCAACATTCTGTTACCTGTAGCCGCTAGTCTATGCAGAACCTTCTTCACACGGCTCCCCTGTGCCCTCAATGCCTTCGGCCAGGTCTGTTGAATGCAGGTCATCCTCATGTTACAACTATTCACTTCATGACCCTTGTGGAAGTTACAACCTGCAGAGAAAAAGCGGATCATTTTTTGTTTCACCCTTATGCCCGCGTTCAAAATTCAGACAATTTTGGCCATGACTCGTACTTAACGACCATTGCCATGTCCCGAGGGTCTTTTTGTGACCTTCTGACCAAGCGAAGCCAACGAGGAGAGCCAGGTTCTCTTCACAACTGTGTCCCTGACTTCACAAGCCGAGTGGTTCCCTTAGCAACAGCAGCAAGGAAAAGTTGTAAAACGAGGTGAAGTCCCACGAACGATGGTCTCGCTTAGCAACAGACATTTTGAGCTCAATTGTGGTTGTAAGTCAAGGGCTACTTTTAGGGTCGGAGAAGGGCAACCAAGGTACGTAGCAAATTGTTCTGATCCAGACAGGACAAACCCCCTGAAGTTAAATCAATTAGGAGCGCCAGCAGCTCCGGCAAAATGTTTCTCTCTCATCACAGGCTAACAAGTCCGTCCAGCCGGGAGATAAATAGTTGTCTGCCACACCTATTCTTCTCCCTCCCCTGCCTTTTATCCCCTGAGCTAGGTTCCACCCTGGCTCTTCCATCCCGAGGACCAGCCCATAGATTTCCACTCCTCTCCTCTCTTCTGCCTTCTGTGCATCCACACCTCAGGCACTGGACCCAGCTGTTCCTCCTCTTCCTCATCAGCCACCTCCACCCCTGGGGGCCGTTGACTCTCCATCTGAGGGCTGATGGATGGCCCAGGCTCTGCCTCTGTCTCTCTCTCTGCCAGCTCCGTCTTCCCCCTCAGAGCAGATGCTTGTTGTGGTTCGCCGGCAGCCGGCGCAGAAGGCAGAAGTATCAGACAGTGAGGACGAAAGGGAACCAGTCAGGAGGTCTGGAGAGGACTTGGATGAGGGTCCTGCATCCAATGCAGAGATGGGGCCAGGACCATCTGGGCGTGGGGTGCTGACTCCGGAGCCTCTGGAGTCTGGCAGCAGCGAGGCAGAGGACCCCAGGGAGCCTGTTCCCAGTGTGTGTGTGCACAGAGCTGCTAGAAGGCGAGAGCAGCTGAAGCAGAAGGGGCTATTCAGGAGTAAGGCTGGGAGGTGATTGCCCCTCCCATAAGGGATAAAAGTCAGGCCAAGATGATGAAAGCTTTGCAGGAAGCAAGGCAGTACAGTAATCTCCGAGGTCTTCATGAAACTCTGTATTCTGCTTGGGTTTTTTTTCTGGGTTTTTGAGTTGGTTTATGTGAGGCCTTCATTGGACTTCTGTTTTTTGCCAACGTTCGACCGCATACTTTTATCTGGAGGAACTGTGTCTAATGAGCTTTGGCTGGGAATTCAAGTAATTCCCAGCGTCGCATTAAAGTAGCTTTTACTTTTCAATTCAACTGGTGTTTTATTAAGTTTGATGAAGCCTGGGTCAGAACAAGGCTCATCCTGACTCCCACACCTCCTGCTCCTCCTTTGATTCGGCTGCTGGAGGGGCCAGTGGCCAACTGGCCATAACACAAATGCTTCAATGCACCAGCAGGGCCCCCAATGCTCCGTTGCCATGTACTTTACTTATGTATGTATGGACACACACACACACACACACCAATAGCAGCTTCAGAGGGTGCCACAGCACCAGGATTTTCCCTTGCAGCTGTAGAGCAATTAGCTAATTGGAAGCACGCTAATCGCCGCAGGAACTAATCGCTGACGCTGCCAGGTTAAAGCAGGCACCTCCGAAGAAGCGATGTCTAATGAGGAAGTAATTGGCCCCAACAATTAACACAATTTGCACAGAGCGTGGGTGAGGAGGGGGGAGGACAGCTGTCACCGTACCTGCCGACAGATAACATTGCCGGAGCTTCTCTTGCCATCCCATCATCAGAGATAGGGAGACGTCCTGGTTCACCCTGCTTGCAAAGAGAGCGCTCAGGTTCACAGAACCTTATGACGTATTGTGCCGGGTCAGGTGTCCACCACATGCGTCAGAAACCCCATCTTCCCCAGTCCGCAGCGTACAGCAACAGTCCCCAACCTTTCCAGCTTCACAGACTGGCCGGGGGGGGGGAGAGAAGGGGTGGTTCCATGTGAGTGGCATGCACACCCCCGCAGCTCCATTTGCACAAGCGGAGGGAGCATACGTGCACCGCTCACACAAGTGAAGCTTCACGCAAGCGGAGCTGCCTACGCGCAGGCATCTACTTGAGTTTGGGGACCCCTGTCATGGAGGATACTGAATACAACTGCAGTGGATTGTGAGAAAGATCTTGGAAGGCAGGATGAAAGAACGCTGACCGATAAGAGACAATCGAGACCTCAGCTGCATCAAAGGCAAAGAAAGAAACCCTCTCTAGTTTCTCAGGAGACCGTGGGAGATTGATACTTTTAGACCGGCAAGATTCTGTTCGTGCAGCTTTACAATAAAGTAAAATTAACTGATCTGATGGTGTTTCTTGTCTGGTGTTGGGAACAGCAACGGGGATAGGCTCTCCCTATTGGAGAGGTGTGCACATACAGCTATTCATCAGCTTACAACCACAATTGAGCACCAAACTTCTGTTGCTAAGTGAGACACTGGGGGCGTGTAAGAGAGTTTTACCCCCTTTGTTGCCACAGGTGTGAAGTTAGTAACCCGGTTGTTTAGTGAATCTGCCTTCCCTGTCGACATTGCTTGCCCCTGTTATGATATGTACAAAATAACCCCTGAGTAACAAGGATATGCCCATGGAAATGTTTATGAGAGTAGTGATGAATAATTATTCAGCCACGCACAGTGACACTGAATTGAGTTAAAATTTACTTTAAGAAATAGCACAGTCCAATAAACGGTCCAGTCATATACATTTAACAGTCCAAAGAATATCCAAATTACAAAGTCTTCTTATCAGTTGCCTTTGTCATTTACAGTAAACAAAGATATATAAAGCATATGCACAGCATAAATACAACAGAGAATCTTAGATAGCAACATAATGTCAGAGAGACAGAATGTCAGAGAGAGCAAGCCATGATCTCTAGCTCCCTCTTATGGCAATTCGCAATACAATCAACCGATCGGAACATAGTACAAATCAATACAGTGACTTTGTCTTAAAGCTACAAACATACATTGTTGGTTTATAGATTGCCAACCCAACTAATTGATGTACAGATTCCTAACTGCCCCAAAAGGGGATCGCATGATCTTGGGACACACAGTGGTCATAAATACAAGCCAGTTGCCAATCTGAATTTTGCTGGCACGATCATGGGGATGCAGTAGTGGTTGTAAGTGTGACCAATGGCCACCTGCTGTTGTAACTTCAAAGGTGTTTGTCAGTGAATTGTATTTTTTTCAGTGCAACTCACACATCACCGGTATTTTTTTTAACTGCAGCTCATGCTTCCGGTGGGTATGAGGGAGGCAGGGGGGCCATTTCTCAGTAAAAGAGACTCCCACCTGGACAGGGATGGGCTGCTGGAGGTCCGCAGGGGTTCGGGAGAGCCCTCCCAAGCTAAGATTCCATGCAGTTCAGAGAACTCCCAAACCCCACTTCTGCCCATCCAGCCCCACCCTTCCCAGGACTCCTCAGGTGGCCCATTAAGTAAGTGAAGGTGCACGCAGAGGCTCGGGGAACGTGAAAATCAGGCCTCCTAGAAGGCCAGAAATGGTCCGATTTCTGGTTTCCAGGGTGCCTCCAGAGCCCGGGGATTGTGTTTTCGCTTAAGGAAAGCCTCCGGAGTCCGGGAAGTGTGTTTTCGCTTAAGGAAAGCCTCCGGAGTCCGGGGAGTGTGTTTTCGCTTAAGGAAAGCCTCCGGAGTCCGGGAAGTGTGTTTTCGTTTAAGGAAAGCCTCCGGAGTCCGGGGATTGTGTTTTCGCTTAAGGAAAGCCTCCGGAGTCCGGGAAGTGTGTTTTCACTTAAGGAAAGCCTCCGGAGTCCGGGGATTGTGTTTTCGCTTAAGGAAAGCCTCCGGAGTCCAGGGAGTGTGTTTTCACTTAAGGAAAGCCTCCGGAGTCCGGGAAGTGTGTTTTCACTTAAGGAAAGCCTCCGGAGTCCGGGGAGTGTGTTTTCGCTTAAGGAAAGCCTCCGGAGTCCGGGGAGTATGTTTTCGCTTAAGGAAAGCCTCCGGAGTCCGGGGAGTGTGTTTTCGCTTAAGGGAAGCCTCCGGAGTCCGGGGAGTGTGTTTTCGCTTAAGGGAAGCCTCCGGAGTCCGGGAAGTGTGTTTTCGCTTAAGGGAAGCCTCCGGAGTCCGGGAAGTGTGTTTTCGCTTAAGGGAAGCCTCCGGAGTCCGGGAAGTGTGTTTTCGCTTAAGGGAAGCCTCCGGAGTCCGGGAAGTGTGTTTTCGCTTAAGGAAAGCCTCCGGAGTCCGGGGAGTGTGTTTTCGCTTAAGGAAAGCCTCCGGAGTCCGGGGAGTGTGTTTTCACTTAAGGAAAGCCTCCGGAGTCCGGGAAGTGTGTTTTCACTTAAGGAAAGCCTCCGGAGTCCGGGGAGTGTGTTTTCGCTTAAGGAAAGCCTCCGGAGTCCGGGGAGTGTGTTTTCGCTTAAGGAAAGCCTCCGGAGTCCGGGGATTGTGTTTTCGCTTAAGGAAAGCCTCCGGAGTCCGGGGAGTGTGTTTTCACTTAAGGAAAGCTCCCGGAGTCCGGGGATTGTGTTTTCACTTAAGGAAAGCCTCCGGAGTCCGGGGAGTGTGTTTTCGCTTAAGGAAAGCCTCCGGAGTCCGGGGAGTGTGTTTTCGCTTAAGGGAAGCCTCCGGAGTCCGGGGAGTGTGTTTTCGCTTAAGGGAAGCCTCCAGAGTCCGGGAAGTGTGTTTTCGCTTAAGGGAAGCCTCCGGAGTCCGGGAAGTGTGTTTTCGCTTAAGGGAAGCCTCCGGAGTCCGGGAAGTGTGTTTTCGCTTAAGGGAAGCCTCCGGAGTCCGGGAAGTGTGTTTTCGCTTAAGGGAAGCCTCCGGAGTCCGGGGAGTGTGTTTTCGCTTAAGGGAAGCCTCCGGAGTCCAGGGAGTGTGTTTTCGCTTAAGGGAAGCCTCCAGAGTCCGGGAAGTGTGTTTTCGCTTAAGGAAAGCCTCCGGAGTCCAGGGAGTGTGTTTTCACTTAAGGAAAGCCTCCGGAGTCCGGGGAGTGTGTTTTCGCTTAAGGGAAGCCTCCGGAGTCCAGGGAGTGTGTTTTCACTTAAGGGAAGCCTCCAGAGTCCGGGAAGTGTGTTTTCGCTTAAGGAAAGCCTCCGGAGTCCGGGAAGTGTGTTTTCGCTTAAGGAAAGCCTCCGGAGTCCGGGAAGTGTGTTTTCGCTTAAGGAAAGCCTCCAGAGTCCGGGAAGTGTGTTTTCGCTTAAGGAAAGCCTCCGGAGTCCGGGAAGTGTGTTTTCGCTTAAGGAAAGCCTCCGGAGTCCGGGAAGTGTGTTTTCGCTTAAGGAAAGCCTCCAGAGTCCGGGAAGTGTGTTTTCGCTTAAGGGAAGCCTCCGGAGTCCAGGGAGGGCAAAAATCTCCCCACTGTCACTGCCATGGTGCAGGAGGCTGACCAGGGGTAGGATTCTACTGGTTCAGACCGGTTTGGATGAACTGGAAGTTAAAATTACATCTGGTTAGCTGTATTTCAACTGACCGGCTGACCTTGCCCCTGCCTCCCCTCCCCTCCCAGGAATCTCCACGTGGTCCATTTTTGATGCAGGTAAGCGCAGGATCCACGTGGAGGCTCTGGGAGGAAGGAAAACCGACCTCTTGGAAAACACAAAAGTCATGAAACGGGCCTGTTTCCGACATCCAGTGGGGCTCCAGAGCCCAGAGGGGGCTGTTGTTCCCCTCCCAGAGGCCTGGGGGAAGCCTCTGGACCCTTGGGAGGGTGAAAACAGCCTCCTCTGGGCTCTGGAGGCCCACTGGAATCCAGAAACACGGAAGCTCCAGTAGGTCATGCTCACCCAGGCTACATCCAGCAACCGGGCAGAGAACCAGTTGCTGAAATTTTGGAGGCCCACCCCCTGTGCCTGGGCCAATGGCAAGGCAGAATCCGAGGGGCTGCTGTGGTTGTTACGGCAACGAATCCCTGCAAAAGATGTGGGGAGAGCAGGCAAAAATGATAACAATTTGGGATGATGGGTTCAAATGGGAAAATTGTAGGAAGTCCATGACGGAAGGCAGCAAACGATTCTCTCGACAGGTTGCAACCACAAAGAGAAAGCCTCCGGGGTGGAGTTAGAGGTACTCCTCAACTTACAACAGTTCATTTAAGGACTAAAGTTACTGGGATGACCCAAAGGGGGCTAGCACAAAGGCAACACAGTCACATAAGTAAGAAACTTTACCCCTCATGTCCAGTTACCTTCGGCTGGAGCAAAACTCTCCCAGCCTTTGATTGCAGAGTCAAGTCCAAAACGAGGTAATTAGTCTGGCAGGGCAGGAGAAGGAATTCCAGGCGTGCACGGCAAAAACTCAGCACGGTTGGGAGGATTCCAGGAACGCAGATAACCAAAGTCAACACAAGATAAAGTCACATTTGTTCCCAGCAGCTGCCGCACTCAGCATGCATCTCTTTTAAACTCACTTTCCAGGTGTGCCTAGTGAAAGGAATCAGGGCCCTTTCCTCCCCCCTAAGCCACACAACTCACATTGCTCCCTTCTCTATTCCTCCCTGTGTGTCCTAGGATGAAGAGGGGGCGGGCCTGGGTGTTCCTCTGAACTCCCCCTCCCTTGTTCTACCTCTACCCTGCTCTGCCCAGCTGGACTTTGCCCTTCCCCAGTTTCTCCCACAGCCGACAGAGCCACACTCCCACTTCCTGTCAGCTGCTCAGCTTCCTCCTTCAAATCAGATTCTGACAGAGGCATGACAGTTACAACAGTGCTGAAAAGAAGTCACTGAGGACTGTTTTTTCACCCTTACGATCACTGCAGCTTCCCCACGTCACGTGATTAGAACTCAGACGCTTGGCCACTGACTTGTATTTATGACGGTCACAGTTTCCCCAGGGCTCACGGGATCCCCTTTTGCAACCTTCCGACAAGCAAAGCCAACCAGGGAAAGGCAGATTTTTTTCACCACCATGTTACTCACTTAGTGACTGCAGCAATTCACTTAACAACCCTGGCCAAGAACGTTTGCAAAAACGGAGCAGAGCAACTCTCGCTTAGCGATGGAAACTTTGAGCTTGATTCTGCTGGCTATAAGTTGAGGACTACCAGCATTGCATTTGCAGGCAAGAGGCACTGGGTTCGAGACTTGGCCTCTGCAACTTGTTTTGGGTGGACAGTCCTGGAATAGATGCCTGCCTCTGATGCGGTAGAGAACAAGGGGTGGGGAAGAATGCAGTTGCCCAGGACGATGGGCGGCGATGGAGGGGTGTTGTTTTAGCCATGGACTTTAGTGCTCTGGACTGTCACTAAACCAGGGGTGCCAAACGTAATGTCAAGACTCCAACAAATCCACCTCCATTCAAATCGTAAGTCTCTAGCCGCATCTCTCAGAGTTAAAAACATTGATTTATTTGGAATGACCATGTTGCCGTTGGCTGGATGGCAGCCAATACTAAAATACATCCTTCATTTCCACCTTGACCCTGGTCTTCCACCTGGATGTATATTCTCCAATGGGACACATCCATAGCCAAGAGTCATCAATCATGCTTTCTTGCGCTCCGACAACTTTGGGCTGCCAGGGTGATTATCTAGGCACTTGAGGAATGCACGCCCTTTCTGCTGGTAGCTAAAAAAGACCAGAGGAGTATCTTTTTAGTTAGCACACAAGGCCTGTGGGCTGGATTCAGCCTGCGATGTGGTCGGAACCAGTCCTGGAAAACGTAACAAGCTGGCCCGCATCACTTTGGCCTGGTCTACTCAGTGCAAAGAGGAAACAGGGACCAGTTTTGTGGAAAGAGTTTTTCTGTAGGCCGGAGGGAGCGTGGTTTCGTGTGCTTCCTGAATCTCATGGATGGGACTTTGCTTGTTTGTACGGACCGGTTTTTGGCACGCCGTGGCTCCATACTGGTCCACCGATTGGGGATTGGGGAAACACCTGCATTAAGCTACTTGTCTGTGTCTCTCCTCTGTGTGCAGCGTATTTGCTGAGCTGTGCCTTCCCCACGCGGCCAGCGTACGGTGACGTCTCTGTCACCAGCACTCACCCGGGTGGCCAAGCGTGCTTTTCCTGCATCGTCGGCTACCAGCTGGTGGGGAAGCCGTGCCTGGAATGCTTCAATGCCACCCATCCCTTCTGGAGCAACCAGGAGCCCACCTGTATTGGTGAGTCAGCAGGAGACGGGGCAGCAGAGTAGGGCAGGGGGTGTCCCACGCCAGACCTGGACCCCACCCCCTCACGTTACCTGTTGGCTATCACCTTATGCTCGCTGTGCTTCGCTGCTACGCGATAACAGACTGCCATGAACCACGAGGAAAGGGAAGGAGGAGGGCGAAGTAGTGACTGTACGACCTAAGACACTGCCTCAAGGTCATCCAGCTGGAAGAAGGAAGGAGACGCACCACCTCCAGGCGGTGCTCGGAGTGACCGTTATGAAAACATCTTGCATGCTTCGAATGGTTACAGTGCGGTGGACGGCAAGGGACAGTTACAGGGGTGGAAAAGTAGAACTTAGGGATTCGGGTGCACGATCCTCACTTCTGGCTTTGCACTCCTGCCATACATTTGATCTCTAATAAAATTATATCTTTCACCACAAATGGAGCCAAATTCTTTTTTTAAGAGTTCAGGTTGTAGTCAGGTTGTTCTCGCCTGTTCTCTGCTCTCCTTGCAGCGGCGTGTGGAGGGGTGATCCGGAATGCCACCACTGGGCGCATCGTGTCGCCAGGCTTCCCGGCCAACTACAGCAACAACCTCACTTGCCACTGGGTGCTGGAGGCGTCCCCAGGGCAGCGGGTGCACCTACATTTCGAGAAGGTCTCCTTGGCAGAGGACGATGACAGGTGGGCCCTCGGAGGACGGGGAGCAAGGGATGGGGGGGCTGCAGAGGGCCTCTGTTCAGGGCTTTGGCCCTTTGAGCTAGACGAAAGTGAAAGAGGGTGTACCTTGCTGGTTAGGGAGTTCTGGGCGTGGAACTCCACCCATCTTAAACCAAACTGCAGAATTCTGGGAGTGGAAGTCCATCCCTCTTAAAGCAGGCTGGCTGGGGGATTCTGGGAGTGGAAGTCCTCCCCTCTTAAAGCAGGCTGGCTGGGGGATTCTGGGAGTGGAAGTCCATCCCTCTTAAAGCAGGCTGGCTGGGGGATTCTGGGAGTGGAAGTCCTCCCCTCTTAAAGCAGGCTGGCTGGGGGATTCTGGGAGTGGAAGTCCATCCCTCTTAAAGCATCCTGGCTGGGGGATTCTGGGAGTGGAAGTCCATCCCTCTTAAAGCAGGCTGGCTGGGGGATTCTGGGAGTGGAAGTCCATCCCTCTTAAAGCAGGCTGGCTGGGGGATTCTGGGAGTGGAAGTCCATCCCTCTTAAAGCAGGCTGGCTGGGGGATTCTCGGAGTGGAAGTCCTCCCCTCTTAAAGCAGGCTGGCTGGGGGATTCTGGGAGTGGAAGCCCTCCCCTCTTAAAGCATGCAGGTTGGGGGATTCTGCGAGTTGAAGCCCACCCCTCTTAAAGCAGGCTGGCTGGGGGATTCTGGGAGTGGAAGCCCTCCCCTCTTAAAGCCTGCTGGCTGGGGGATTCTGGGAGTGGAAGCCCACCCCTCTTAAAGAAGGCTGGTTGGGGGATTCTGGGAGTGGAAGCCCACCCCTCTTAAAGAAGGCTGGTTGGGGGATTCTGGGAGTGGAAGCCCTCCCCTCTTAAAGAAGGCTGGTTGGGGGATTCTGGGAGTGGGAGCCCACCCCTCTTAAAGCAGGCTGGCTGGGGGATTCTGGGAGTGGAAGCCCACCACTCTTAAAGCAGGCTGGCTGGGGGATTCTGGGAGTGGAAGCCCTCCCCTCTTAAAGCAGGCTGGCTGGGGGATTCTGGGAGTGGAAGCCCTCCCCTCTTAAAGCATCCTGGCTGGGGGATTCTGGGAGTGGAAGCCCACCCCTCTTAAAGCTGCCAAGGTCAAGAAACCCTGTTGTAGAGCAATGGCAACTCTGCAAGATGGCGGATCTCTCTCTGCTGCCCCAAATCCTGTAAACCTTGAGAGCCTCAGAAAGGAAATCTGATCCTCTTCGTTGCAGGCTGATCATCCGTAACGGCAACAACATCGAGGCGCCTCCTGTGTACGACTCGTATGAGGTCGAGTATCTGCCTATCGAGGGGCTGGTCAGTACCAGCCGTGGCTTCTTCGTCGAGTTTTCCACGGATAGTGGCGGCGTGGCGGCTGGGATGGCCCTCCGCTATGAGGGTGAGTGGCCAAGAAGAGCCGGGCTCCCCGCAGGCGTGTTCCCCGTTAGACGACCCATGCCAACCTATCACAGGGGGTTGGACTAGAAGACCTCCAAGGTCCCTTCCCACTAATGTTGGGATTCAAAAATCCAAACAACTGCCCAGTTGCTGGATGGGCATTGCCATGGTGGGCGTGGCCTACTGGAATTTTGGGAGGGCCATTTTTCACTTTACCCAGAATCCGGAGGCTTCCCTTGGGCCTCTGGGAGGGCGAAAACGGCCTTCCCCAGGCTCCCGAGGCCCTGTGGAAGCTGGAAACAGGGCTGTTTTTAAACTTACGGAACTTCCCACACGGCCATTTTTCATCCTCCCAGAGCCTTCTGCACTTACCTGCATCCAAAATGGGCCCTGGGGAGACTGGGGAGGGGAGGGGAGGGATGGACAAGGCCAGCTGGTCAGTTCAACTACCGGTTCAGCGAACCAGATGTAAATTTAACATCCAGTTTGCCTGAACCGACCCGAACCAGCTGAATCCCACCCCAGCTTCCCACTCTGTTAAACCTGTTACAGGTTTAACTTCAGCTGGCTGAGGCTGATGGGAACTGTAGTCCAGCAGCCAGCAGGGGCCGGTCCCGTTAAAAGGAGACCAAGCCCTCCTTCTCCCCGCTCTGCCCTTTGCAGCTTTCAGGCCTGGTCACTGCTACGAGCCCTTTGTCAAGTACGGGAACTTCACCTCCAGCAACGGGAGCTACAAAGTGGGCACCACCGTGGAGTTCACCTGCGAGCCCGGCTACACCCTGGAGCAAGGCTCGGTTATCATCGAGTGCGTGGATCCCTCCAATCCCCAGTGGAATGAGACGGAGCCGGCCTGCCGAGGTGAGGGATGGGGAAGGACACGGCTGGAGGAAATAACAAGAGTTGATTCCCTTGTGGCTACATAAGGATTCTAGGCTGCTGCCTCTTTTGACTCCACCCTCAGGCTCTGCCACTCCTTGTCTTACATTTCTTTCCTTCTAATCTTTATCCCTTTCACGTTCTTCCTTCCTTCCTTCCCTCCCTCCCTCTTCCTTCTTCCTCCCTTCCTCCTTGTTCCTTTCTTCCTTCCTTCCTTCCTTCCTCTCTCTTGCTCTTTTCTTCCTTCTTCTTTCCCACTCTCCATTTTTTCTTCCTTCCCCTGTTCCTTCCTTCCACCCCGCTTGTTCCTTTCTTCCTTCCTTTCCTCCCTCTTGCTTTTTTTCTTCCTTCTTCTCTCCCTTCCTCCATTTTCCCTTCCTTCCTCCCTTCCTCTCTCCCTCCGTTTCCTTCCTTTCTTCCTTCTTCTCTCCCTCATTTCCTTCCTTTCTTCTCTCCTCCTTGACATCTTCCTCCCTCCCTCTTCCCATCTTCCTTCTCCCTCCCTCCCTCCTTCCCTTCATTCCTTCCTCTTTTCATTCTTCCTCCTTCCATCTTCTTTCTTCCCCTCCCTCCATTTTCTTCCTCCCTCCCTCCCTTCCTATCCTCATTTTCCTTCCTTCTTTCCAGATACAAAAGGCCAGGTCCTCACCTGACGCTCCAATAAAAACTAAGGTACTTTAATGCTCCCTGTCAGCTGTTTGTTTTCCTCCTTGGATTCAGACTCAGACAGGGGCTCCCTCTTGTGGAGGAATAGGAGAATTGCGACGCTGCACAAGAGACAGTAGAACAGTGTGAGCCCCAACGAGAGGATTTTCCTGTCTAATATAGGATTGGGATAAATAAATACCTGGGCAATGCTGGGGTATCGGCTAGCTTTAAAATAAAAAGCTAGAAACTCAAGAGAGGGGTCTAAAATCCCAGTATTGGCTGTGCTCACGCATGACCTCTTTCTCACGTGTGTCCCCCAACAGCGGTGTGCAGTGGGGAGATCACGGATGTGTCCGGCGTGGTTTTGTCCCCCAACTGGCCCGAACCGTACGGAAAGGGGCAGGATTGCATCTGGGGCATTCACGTGGAAGAGGACAAGCGCATCATGTTGGACATACGTGTGTGAGTGGACTGCTTCTCTCTTCCCCTCTTTCGCACCTGGGGCCCAGCTCTCCCCAAGACAGGCAAACCAACAGAATTGAACCCATGCCCACACCCAAGGAGCTCCGGATTTACGACCACAATTGAGCCCGGAGGTTGCTAAGCAAGGCTGTTTTTAAGCCGTGGTGGCGGAGGAGTGAGGAGGCAGGATTGCAGGTTAACTCACTGCCCACTGCCAGCAGTTCGATCCTTACTGGGTCGAGGTTGACACAGGTCGGTAAAATGAGGACCTGGATTGTTGGCAGGTGTGTGTGTGTGTGTGTCTGCAAGAAGCTGACTATAAACTGCTTAGAAAGAGCTGTAAAAGCACTGAGAAGCGGTGTATAAATCTAAGTGCTGTTGTTTGGGAAAGAAGGAAGGGAAAGAAGGAAGGGAAGGGAAGGAAGGAAGGAAGAGAAGGAAGGGAAGGGAAGGAAGGAAGGAAGAGAAGGAAGGGAAAGAAGGAAGGAAGGAAGAGAAGGAAGGGAAAGAAGGAAGGAAGGGAAGGGAAGGAAGGGAAGGAAGAGAAGGAAGGGAGAGAAGGGAAGGAAGGAAGGAAGGAAGGGAACAAAGGAAGGAAGGGAAAGAAGGAAGGAAGGGATGGAAGGGAAAGAAGGAAGGAAGGGAAGGAAAGGAAAGAAGGAAGAGAAGGAAGGGAAAGAAGGAAGGAAGGAAGGAAGAGAAGAAAGGGAAGGAAAGGAAAGGGAAGGAAGGAAGGAAGGGAAGGAAAAGGAAGGGAAGGAAGAAAGGAAGGAAGGAAGGAAAGAAAGAAGGAAGGAAGGGAAGGAAGGGAAAGAAGGAAGGAAGGGAAGGGAAGGGAAGAAGGAAGGGAAGGGAAGGAAGGAAGGAAGGGAAGGAAGGAAGGAAGAGAAGGAAGGGAAAGAAGGAAGGAAGGAAGGGAAGGAAAAGGAAGGGAAAGAAGGAAGGGAAAGAAGGAAGGAAGGGAAAGAAGGAAGGAAGGGAAGGAAGGGAAAGAAGGAAGGAAGGGAAGGAAAGGAAAGAAGGAAGGAAGGGAAGGAAGGAAGGGAAGGAAGGAAGGAAGAGAAGGAAGGGAAAGAAGGAAGGAAGGGAAAGAAGGAAGGAAGGGAAGGAAGGAAGGAAGAGAAGGAAGGGAAAGAAGGAAGGAAGGGAAAGAAGGAAGGAAGGGAAAGAAGGAAGGAAGGGAAAGAAGGAAGGGAAGGAAGGGAAGGAAAGAAGGAAGGAAGGGAAGGGAAGGAAAGAAGGAAGGGAAGGAAGGGAAAGAAGGAAGGAAGGGAAGGAAGGAAGGAAGAGAAGGAAGGGAAGGAAAGGAAAGGAAGGGAAGGAAGGAAGGAAGAGAAGGAAGGGAAAGAAGGAAGGAAGGGAAGGAAAAGGAAGGGAAAGAAGGAAGGGAAAGAAGGAAGGAAGGAAGAGAAGGAAGGGAAAGAAGGAAGGAAGGGAAGGGAAGGAAGGAAGGAAGAGAAGGAAGGGAAAGAAGGAAGGAAGGGAAGGAAAAGGAAGGGAAAGAAGGAAGGGAAAGAAGGAAGGAAGGAAGAGAAGGAAGGGAAAGAAGGAAGGAAGGGAAGGGAAGGAAGGAAGGAAGAGAAGGAAGGGAAAGAAGGAAGGAAGGGAAGGGAAGGAAGAAAGGAAGAGAAGAAAGGAAGGAAAAGAAGGAAGGAAAGGAAGGGAGAGAAGGAAAGGGAGGGAGGAAGGGAAGGAAGGAAGGAAGAGAAGGAAGGGAAAGGAGAGAAGGAAGGAAGAGAAGGGAGAGAAGGAAAGGGAGGAAGGGAGGGAAGGAAGGAACAGAAGGAACAGAAAGAAGGAAGGAAGGAAGATGATGTTGGAAGAATTATCCTTCTGGGTTTAGTTCCAAATGGGGAAAAAGTCACTGGAAACATGGAGGCTGTTTAGAAAGATGGTTTAATGGTAGACAGAACCACATGACTTGGAGCTCCAAAGTGAGAAGGAAGATCAGATGCTTCAGGATGTTGGGTGAAGGAAAAGAAGGAAGGAAGGAGATGCTGAGAGACCCTTGGTCATATACCCTCTGTTGGGCCTCACCTTAGCGTTTCCCGTTCCTGTGTAAGAAATTCATCCCATTGGCTTTTTAGACTCCCAGGGGCAGGGTGGGTGGGTGGGTGTCTTAGCTAACTCTGTAGGCTTTATCTGGACCCCATGGCTTCACCTGAGTGCTGACGAATGCAATCTTCCCAGGCCAGGTGGGTGAGATGGGTAGAGGCCTTTGTTATGTAGAATACTCTGGTCCAGGTCTTAATGGCCCGCCCATTAACAAAGTTGGGGGGTGAGCTTCTGCTTCTGAGTTTCTACTCTTTTTAGGGGAAATAGTCTGCCTTTTTAATATTTCCTAGGATATTTCATTTTTCTCGGAGAGGGGTGAGTGCTAGCTTCCTACAATGAGAAGTTTTGGTCACCACCCTTATAAAAGAGAGGTTGAGACTCTAGAAAAAGTGCAGAGATGAGCAGCCAGGATGATGAGGGGACTGGAGGCTAAAACACATGATGAATGGTTGCAGGGACTGGGCTTGGCTGGTCTAGGGAAGAGAAGGACCAGAGGAGGCAGGAGAGCATCTTCCAATATTTGAGGGAGGGGCTGTCCCAGAGAGGAGGAAAAAGGGGGTCAAGCTATTCTCCAAGGAACCTTTGAAGGCCAGAGAAGGAATAATGGATGGAAACTGAACAAGGAGAAAGATTCAACCTGGAAATAAGGAGAAACTTTCTGACAGGGAGGACAATCAACCCATGGAACAGAAGTTGCCCTTGGAAGTTGTGGGAGCTTCATCCCTGGAGGCTTTCAAGAAGAGACTGGACGGCCACTGGTCAGAAAGGGTGTAGGGTCTCCCGCTTGGGCAGGGGGTTGGACTAGATGACCTACAAGGTCCCTTCCAACTCTGTTAATCTGTTTAATTCAACTAATCAAGGAGGAATTTCCTGACCATGAGGACAATTAACCAGTGGAACAGACGTTGCCTTCAGAAGTTGTGGGTTGCTCCAAGCCCGGAGGTTTTCAAGAAGAGGGATGGGGTAGCCCCTTGTCTGAAACTGGGATAAGGTCTCCTGCTTGAGCAAGGGGTTGCACTAGAAGACCTCCAAGGTTCCCCCTCCAGTCTTGTCATGGCTGAGGAAGTTGCCATGCTTCCAATTGGGAAAGGAAAAAATTCTGGAAAATTTTAGTGATTTTTTTTGTGTGTGTGCAATTCCTTTTTTTGTGCAATTCCTTCTGCAAGCAGGTGGCAGAAGGTAGAATTGCTGCTGGATTTAACACTTGAGCACGTAGGTGGCACTGCAGAGTCTGGGTGATGCTAGCACAACACACGGTATGGCTGCTTCTAGGGTGCGGTGTGAGCGTGCGACAGAAGGGGGCACTAGAGGTTGCGTCATGAAGTCTGAGGACTAGAGGGCTGAATGCAGAAATATGCTCAGCAGAACCTGAAGACTTGAGGGCAGAACGCAAAACATATGCCTATAAGGGCTGCTTGCTTCACAAGGTGACAGCAGAGGGTCTGGAAGACGCTTTTGCTATGCCCATATGAGGTTGCAGTTACTCTTGGAACCTTTGAATTAAGTTGATTAAATGGTGCACAATAGTTTCATAATCACTCTGATCAATATTTGAGAAATTGTGGGGGGAAAAAGTCACATAAGGGGAAAAAATTTTTTTTTGTTGACCACCAGAATATTTCACTGTTCTGCCTCTTGCACAGCTGGATTCATAGTTGTGCAGGTGCAGATAGATAACTCAACAAAGCTTCCATAACAAAGTTCATTTATTGGTACATCAGGTCTGTTGAGGTAATTCCCCGTTAGGAGAATGAGCGCATACCGGGAGGCGTATTTGAGAGAAGTGTTTGAATAATACACATACGCAACACACAGATACACTGTACAGTAAATGTAAGTTTTTACTTCCAGAAACGTTAAGCAAAGTCCAAAATAAGCAGTCCAAAATCATTTACAGGTAAATCAATCAGTTTTTTCAATCCAGGGATAATCCAATAACAAATTCCAGTGTCAAAAACAGTTCAGTATCAGACTTAGATCAAATCCATGAATATCAGTCAATTAGGAAAATTGGAGGAACGGCAATACTTTCCAACAGAAGGAAACAGAGATACTCACTCAGACACACTCTCTTCTGAGACTAACACTAAAACAACCCAGGTTTCTGGCTCCATCTTATGTCCGTTTGAGAAACCACACCCAATTGTAGTTTTTGCAATCTCTTTAAGACATGGTACTAAAATGTCTATCCTGGCTTATATATTTCTAACCCAAATACCTGTTAGGTGACTTATATTCCTAACAAGGCATCTTCCTAACTCACATTTATAACGAAGTTCCTCTTTAATGACCAGTCCTTTATATATCTGCCTTGGACGTGAAATATGGTTATCTCCTAACCCATCTTGCAGCGATAGAAGGCAGATGCAAAGGAAAAACTCCCTTAACCCACCCAGAGTCCATTCAGTGACCAATCAGAATTAGAGATGTAGCCACGTGAGATGAACTACATTTCCCAGGATACCTTTAACTACCTTGACCATGATGCATTCCCTTCAGGGGACAGCTCACAATTCCTAAGTAACTGGGACAGTGCAGGGGGGCTCCCGGGGTTTGAGAGAGAGATTGAGCTCCATTTGAACGAGCGTTTCTCTTCCTCCGCGGTTTGGAAAATTTTGTCGTTCCTCCAAATTCACCCCGCCGTTCTTTACATGACAGTAGAAGGCAGGCTAAAGGTTGTAAGGTTGTTTACACCGACATGGGTCAGAAATGCACACACCTTTGGTGCCCGGTGTAGCCCAGGGAGGCCCGTCTGTGGCAACACCCCAACCGGGACGACAAACTGAATTTTGCTTTCTTTGGGGAGGGGGAGGAAAAAGGAGAGAATGGGAGAAAAGTAAACTTGGCAATGCTGACTGAAAAGGAGACGAGGGGAAAGGAGACAAGGTCGATTCCACCCATCCTTTGTGGGAAGAATTTTCTCTCTCTCTCTCTCCTTCCTTCCTTTTACTTTCTTGGACAGATTTCCCTCCCTTTTGGAGAGGCCACGGCCACGAAAGAGGGAAATCTGGGCCCAGCTGATAAAAGAGTCTTATTAATAGAATATTGGTAGCTCAGGGTTGACCAGTGGGGTCCTTGGGTCTCTCTGAGCTGGGTGGTTTCCTTGCAGACGTTTCATGACCCAACTAGGTAACATCATCAGGGAAGGAAGGAAGGAAGGAAGGAAAGAAGGAAGGAAGGAAGGAGAAGATAATTGGGTCCTTGGGTCTCTCTGAGCTGGGTGGTTTCCTTGCAGACGTTTCATGACCCAACTAGGTAACATCATCAGGGAAGGAAGGAAGGAAGGAAGGAAGGAAGGAAGGAAGGAAGGAAGGAAGGAAGGAAGGAAGGAAGGAAGGAAGGAAGGAAGGAAGGAGAAGATAATTGGGTCCTTGGGTCTCTCTGAGCTGGGTGGTTTCCTTGCAGACATTTCATGACCCAACTAGGTAACATCATCAGGGAAGGAAGGAAGGAAGGAAGGAAGGAAGGAAGGAAGGAAGGAAGGAAGGAAGGAAGGAAGGAAGGAAGGAAGGAAGGAAGGAGAAGATAATTGGGTCCTTGGGTCTCTCTGAGCTGGGTGGTTTCCTTGCAGACGTTTCATGACCCAACTAGGTAACATCATCAGGGAAGGAAGGAAGGAAGGAAGGAAGGAAGGAAGGAAGGAAGGAAGGAAGGAAGGAAGGAAGGAAGGAAGGAAGGAGAAGATAATTGGGTCCTTGGGTCTCTCTGAGCTGGGTGGTTTCCTTGCAGACATTTCATGACCCAACTAGGGAACATCATCAGGGCTGGAAGGGAGGGAGGGAGGGAGGGAGGGAGGGAGGGAGGAAGGAAGGAAGGAAGGAAGGAAGGAAGGAAGGAAGGAAGGAGAGGAAGATAATTGGGTCCTTGGGTCTCTCTGAGCTGGGTGGTTTCCTTGCAGACGTTTCATGACCCAATTAGGTGACATCATCAGGGCAGGCAGGCAGGAAGGAAGGAAGGGAGGGAGGGAGGGAGGGAGGAAGGAAAAAGGAAGGAAGGGAGATGGGAATGCGAAGGAGGGAGGGAGGGAGGGAAGAGGAGGGAGGAAAAAAGAGGGAGAAGGACAAAAAGGAAGTTAGGGAGACAGGAGAGAAGAAGGGAGGGAGGGAGGGAGGGAGGGAGGGAGGAGGGAGATGGGAGGGAGGAGGGAGATGGGAGGGAAGAAGGAAGGAAGGAAGGAAGGAAAAGGAAGGAAGGAGAGGAAGATAGTTGGGTCCTTGGGTCTCTCTGAGCTGGGTGGTTTCCTTGCAGACGTTTCATGACCCAGCTAGGGAACATCATCAATGCTAAAAGGAAGGAAGGAAGGAAGGAAGGAGAAGATAATTGGGTCCTTGGGTCTCTCTGAGCTGGGTGGTTTCCTTGCAGACGTTTCATGACCCAGCTAGGGAACATCATCAGGGCTAGAAGGGAGTGGGGTTTGTGGAAAGGAGGAGGAGGAAGTGGAGGAGGAGAAAGATAGATAGACAGACAGATAGACAGTGGTGGGTGGGTAGATGGACAGACAGACAGACAGATATGGATGGATGGATAGATGATAGATGATAGATAGATAGATGATAGATAGATAGATAGATAGATAGATAGATAGATAGAATAATATAGATAGATAGATAGATAGATAGAATAATATAGATAGATAGATAGATAGAAAGATAGATAGATAGATAGATAGATAGATAGATAGATAGATAGATAGATAGATAGATAGATAGATAGATAGATAGATAGATAGATAGATAGAGATAGATAGATGATTGATAGATAGTTTAAAAGATAGATAGATAGATAGATAGATAGATAGATAGATAGATAGATAGATGATAGATAGATAGTTTAAAAGATAGATAGATAGATAGATAGATAGATAGATAGATAGATAGATGATAGATAGATAGTTTAAAAGATAGATAGATAGATAGATAGATAGATAGATAGATAGATAGATAGATGAAAGAGAAAGATGGTAGATAGGTAGGTAGGTAGATGATAGATAGATGAAAGGTGATTGATAAATATACAGAAGATAGATATGAAAGAGAAGGATGATTAGATAGATAGATAGATAGATAGATAGATAGATAGATAGATAGAGATGGATGGCAGAGAAGATATGGGCTTGGCAGGGCCAGTCAGAGGTGAGATTTGCCGGTTCTCCGAACCTCTCAATACCTCCGCTACTGATTCTTCAGAACTGGTCAGAACCGGCTGAAACCACCCCTGGCCCCCCTGTTGAGGCAGCCCCCTCTCCTCCTCCTCCTCCCCTCTCCCCACTTGTCCTTCAAAGTTTGCGCCTTGGCAAAGGGGACACGCTGACCTTCTACGATGGGGACGACCTGACGGCCCGCATCCTGGGCCAGTACTCCGGCTCCCACCGGCATTTCCAGCTCTTCACCACCATGGCCGACATCACCGTCCAGTTCCAGTCAGATCCTGGGAGCAGCGCCGTGGGTTACCGGAATGGCTTCATCATCCATTTCGCCGGTAAGTGGAGCAGCAGCCTTCTTTGCAGCTCAGCTTCCCACATGCCCCGGGGGGGAGGGGAGAGAAAGGGGGAGGGGCATTGCAATTGCAGGCAGTCCTCAAATTATGACCTCGGTGGAGCCCAAAATTCCCATAGCGAAGTAGCCCAGTTGTAAAATGGATTTTGCCCCATTTTATGACCGTTCTTGCTTCAGTTGTTCAGTGAATCACTGCAATTGTTAACTTAGGAACATGGTTGTTAAGTGAATCACTGCAGTCGTTAACTTAGGAACGTGGTTGTTAAGTGAATCGCTGCAGTCGTTAACTTAGGAACATGGTTGTTAAGTGAATCGCTGCAGTCGTTAACTTAGGAACATGGTTGTTAAGTGAATCACTGCAGTCATTAACTTAGGAACATGGTTGTTAAGTGAATCACTGCAGTTGTTAACTTAGGAACGTGGTTGTTAAGTGAATCGCTGCATTTCTAACATAGGAACATGGTTGTTAAGTGAATCACTGCATTTCTCAACATAGGAACATGGTTGTTAAGTGAATCACTGCATTTCTTAACATAGGAACATGGTTGTTAAGTGAATCACTGCATTTCTTAACATAGGAATGTGGTTGTTAAGTGAATCACTGCATTTCTTAACATAGGAACATCGTTGTTAAGTGAATCACTGCTGTCGTTAAGTTAGGAACACCGTGATTAAGTGAATCTGCCTTCCCCGTTGACCTTCTGGCGATCAAAGTCATGGGAGGGGGGAATTCAGAATCACTTAACAACCGTGTCCCTAACTTAATAACTGCAACGATTCACTTAACAACAGTGGCAAGAAAGGTCGTAACGGGGGGGGCTCAACTCCCTCCACAGCTGTCTCGCATAGCAACGGAATTTTTTGGGCTCAACCGTGGGTCGTTAAGCTGAGGACTACCTGTATATTTTTGGAAGTCCCATTGAGGTGGCCAGAAGGGGGAGCTTTCCAGTGGGGCCGGGGTGGGACCTTACAATCACTATCTGATTATAAAGCAGGCAGACTAACTCCACAAAGCCTCCATACCAAGTCTTTCTATTGGTTTGTCAGGCATCCTCAATGTAACTCACGGTTATGTTGAGATTCATCTCAATGTCCAAATCTTTGCATAGCTGACTTTCTGGTGTAAAAGGATGGTAATCTTTCACCCCCCAAAATGACGGAGCAAAGGGATAAGGCAGCAGCATGTCCCTGGGTTCCAGGCAAGAAGGAGGGGAACTTCCCCAGCCCACCAAGGGTCAGTTTAGGGACCAATCAGGATTGCAGGTGTGACCACATAATGTGGACTACATTTCCCAGGATACCTTAGCTACACTTAACCATGACCCATTGCCTTAAGGGGATAGTTCCCAATTCCAAACTTAACTATACCAATTCCCCATTAACTATACACTTTCTGGACAGCACACACCCCAGCCCCCCAAAATCAGATGCCAAGGGAGGGGCCCCTGGCCAGCCTCCCTTCCGGCCTCTTGCTCTTCTCCCCCCGGCAGAGGTTGCACGCAATGACACCTGCCCGGAGCTCCCCGAAATCCCCAATGGCTGGAAGACCACCTCGCACCCGGAGCTGATCCACGGGGCCGTGGTTACCTACCACTGCTACCCGGGCTACGAGTTGGTGGGCACCGAGCTGCTGATGTGCCACTGGGACTTGGTGTGGAGCGGGGACCTGCCCTCCTGCCAGAGAGGTGAGTGGGGTGTGGGGGGGGGAGGAGGAGGGGGAGGAGGAGGAGGAAGAATTCTACATGCTGAGTGATTGTGCCCATCTAGCTGGGAAGGAGGAAAGGGGAGTGGAGGAGAGGAAGGAAGGAAGGAAGGAAGGAAGGAAGGAAGGAAGGAAGGAAGGAAGGAAGGAAGGAAGGAAGGAAGGAAGGAAGGAAGGAAGGAAGAAGAAAGAGGAGGAAGGGAAGTACAAAGGAAAGGAAGATAAAAAGGGAAAGGAAAGATTGGAAGGAAAGGATGGATGAAGAGAGGAGAGGAAAGGAAAGGTAAAAAGGAAAAGAAAGGAAAAGAGAAGAAGATAAAAAGGAAAGGAAAGGAATGGAAAGGAAAAGATGCGCGAGGAGGAGAGGAAAGAAAAGATAAAAAGGGAAAGGAATGAAAAGGAAAGGAAAGGAAAAGAAAAAAGATAAAAAGGGAAAGGAATGAAAAGGAAAGGGTGGATGAAGAAGAGAGGAGAGGAAAGGAGGCAGAGGCAGCCTGGAGAATTCTGGGAGTGGAAGTCCACAAGTTTTCAAGTGTCCAGAGTTGGACCCCCTTAATTTGGAGTCTCCCCCAGGGGAATCTTCCTAACTTGGGAGGGAGGGGCCCAATGCCAGAAGGATTCTTGGGGGGGGGGGATGTTTCCTTAAAGCTACTCCATCCATTGTGCTTGCAAAACCACTGATGGCTTTATTTTGGATGTGTTAAGAGCTCCCCCTACTGGCTGATGAGGGGATCGTTGTTAAGTCTGGAATGTCCAAAGGAGGCAGTGGGAAAACAAGCAGATTCACAGAGGTTGGGAGGGACCTTGTAGGTCATCTAGTCCAACCCCACCCCGCCCAAGCAGGAGGCCCTACCTCAATTCGGACAAATGGTAGTCCAATCGCTTCTTGAAAGCCTCAAATGAAAGCATTCTGCTTAATGACTGACCGCTGCCAAAATATGATCGTACCCATTTTATGACTGTCACACATTATGTCCATGATGGGCTGGCTTTCCGTTACTGTTGGAACATGAGAAGTATCTGTACACGTTCATTTTTTTCCTGCCTCCTTTTATCCTGTCCCTTTAAGTACTGGGGCTCCTCGGCTTACAATCATTAGTTTACTGACCATTATTCCAAGTTACAACGGCACTGCAAAAATTGACTTATGACTATTTTTCAGACTTACGATGGTTGCAGCCTCCCTGTGGTCATGTGATCAAAATTCAGGGGCTGGGCCACGGACTTGTAGTTATGACAGTCGCAGTTGCCGTGGGAGTCATGCGGTTACTTCCCTAACCTTCCGCCAAGCGAAGTCAGTGTGAGGAAACCAAGTTCACTTAACGAACATGTTCCTATCTTAACAACTGCAGTGAAACACTTAACAATGGTGTCAAGAAAGGTCGTGAAATGGGACAAAACTGTCTCGCTTAGTAGGGGAAATTTTGCACTTGATTGTGGTCATAAGCTGAGGACTTCCTCTGTGTGTGTGTTTGTGTGTGTGTGTTTAATGTGTGTGTGTGTGTGTGTGTGTGTGTGTGTGTGTGTTTGTAGATTTTCATGAGATTTTCATGAGTTTGTAGATTTTCAGGTATGTAGGTCTAGGTGTGTTCGGGTCTTTTCCCTTGTGAGATTAAGAGTATCTTGGCGACGTTTTGGCGAGGTATCTCCACAACAAAACTCACAAGGCATCACACAGCCCATCAAACCAACATCAACTCCATCAACCAATCAAGAGGAAGCAGCGCAGCCAACCAGCCCAACATACCAGCCCCCACAACCAGTATTTATAGAGAGACAGCAGCTCCGATCACACACTGCTTGCACTGGTACAAAGCCGAAAGCACCAGCCTGAGGATGGCGAGTGGGACCTTGCCGAAACGTTGCCAAGATACTCTTAATCTTACACGGGGAAAGACCCGAACACACCTAGACCTACATATGTGTGTATGTGTATATATATATATGTATTATGTGTATATGTATTACATGTGTGTGTGTGTTTAGTACATATGTGTGTATATGTATTATATATGTATGTGTGTGCATATGTGTGAGTGTAGTACATATATATATAAGTGTGTATGTGTGTGTTTAGTATATGTATGTGTGTGTATGTATATGTATTACGTGTATCTCTCTATATAAAAGCGAAATACCCCTCACACATCATCACAAAATCTCCAGCACCGTAAAGCCTACAAACTTGAAATTTGGCCTGTAGCTTCTCGGGGCTCCCTAAGAAAGGATTTTTCCAAAGGACCCTCAGAGCATTTAGAGTATTTCCTATATTATTATTATTATTATTATTATTATTATTATTATTATTATTATTATTATTATTATTATTATTATTATTATTATTATTAACACACTCTGATGCTAAGGAGTTCGATTCCCCCTCCCCACCTGAGAAGAAATCTCTTTCAAATGCAAAACACCAGCAGAGGAGGTTCAGTTTCATAGCACCAAGCAGCTTTTGTACAGAAGAGTTGAGCTAAGCCACGCCCAGGCTCCTTGCTGTCTCCTCCTTGTTCACACAGCAAATACTCTTTCAGTTTCCAAACACCTCCCAACTCTCTCTAACACACTGACAGGACGCTAGCCAGATGAATAACCAATGGATGCTAGTAGACGGAGGCAGATTTTCCCCCCAAAACACTAAGCCTGGTCACATAGTTTCATAGCAAAGCACGGGGATCGAGCTAGTGTATGTGTGTATATATATATATATATATGTGTGTGTGTGTGGGTGTGGGTGTGTATGTATGTATGTATATGTATTATGTGTGTAGTACGTGTGTGTGTGTGTGTGTGTGTGTAACTACTGCTGTATATATGTGTGCATGTGTATGAGTGAGAGTACACACACACACACACACACACACACCGATAGAAAGATAGATAGATGATAGATAGATAGTTAAATAGTTAAATAGTTAAATAGTTAAATAGTTAAATAGTTAAATAGTTAAATGGTTAAATAGATAGAGAGAGAGAGAGAGAGAGAGAGATAGACATAGATAGATAGATAGATAGATAGATAGATAGATAGATAGATAGATAGATAGATATAGACAGACATAAATAATTCCAGGGCATAAGTGGATTACGGGGGTCTGTGTCGCGCTTCCAGGGCCTTCTGAGCTCAGGCCCCTCCCAATGAGGTGGCACCTGCCCTCCCTGCCCTTGGGCTGTCCCCTTGCCCGCTTACCTACTGGTTCCCTTTTTGTCTCTCTTAGTGACCGCTTGTCCAGACCCTGGAGATGTGGAGCACAGCCGTCGTGTGGTCTCCGCCAACAAATTCCCGGTGGGCTCCGCCATCCAGTTTCTTTGCGACAAGGGCTTCCTCCTGGCCGGTTCCGGGGAGATTGTTTGTTACGACCGGCCGGGAGGCGGTCCGAAGTGGAGTGACCGGCTGCCCAAATGCATCCGTAAGCTGAGTCTGGGGGGGGTCTCCCTGCCTGGGGGGAGGGCAAGAAACTAGCCAGAGGGGGGGCAGAGCCTTGGACGGTGACCAGAGGCCAAAGAAATACAGATAGTCTATGACTTACGACCATGGATTCATTTAGTGACCATCCAAAGTTCCTCGAAAAAAAGTGGCTTACGACCGTTTTTCACACTTACGACCTCCCCATGGTCACATGATTAACAACCATGTTACTTGCTTAACAACAGTGGCAAGAAAAGCCATTAAAACGGGACAAAACTCACCCACTATCTTGCTTAGTGATGGAAATGTTGGCCTCGGTTGTGGTCATAAGTTCGAGGATGACCTGCAGTGATTTAGCAAATGACCCTCGGGCTGAAATTTAGTCCAAGGATCATTTTCCTAAATCAGTAGTTAGTCCTCGAACTTACGACCACAATTGAGCCCAATATTTGTGTTGCTAATTTATGTTGCTAATACATTGAGTCTTGCCCCATTTCGTGACCTTTCTGGACATGGTTCTTAAGTGAATCCCTGTAGTTGTTAATGTTGTTAAGTGAATCATTCACTTTGCTTGTCAAACGGTCACAAAAGAGAACAGGTGACCCTGGGAAACTGCGACCATCATAACTGTGAGTCAGTTGCCAAGTGTCGGAATGTTGATCACGTGACCAGGGGGATACTGCACCGGTCGTAAGTGTGGGAAACGGTCATAAGTCCCTTTTTTCATGCCATTGTAACTTCGGTCACTAAATGAACGGTTGTACAGGCGAGGACTAGCTGTATTTCTCACTCAGTAACAACTTTATGATGGGTAGACTTCAACTCCCAGAAATCTCCAGCCAGCACGGGAATTCTGGGAGTTGAAGTCCACCCATAGTAAAGTTGCAAGATTGAGAAACACTATTTTTTAAAAAGTGTTTCTCCTGAGTAAAATAAATCTAAAAAAATCAAAGATCAAAATCAGAACCAGGCCAGAAAGGAGTTCAAATCTATCAGAATGCACATGGTGTAACTATGTAAGACCACCAGGAGCAAATAGAGTAAACAAAAGTTTGTATTTTAAATAGTGCTTCTATCCACAAAGAATATATACACACACTTTAGTCAGACCTCAAACAAACAGCAGTCAGCAATTACAGCATGGAAGCACATACGGAGAGAGAGAGATACTCCCCAACAGGGCCTCTTCTTATTACAGGCTCTTAAAGTGATATCAGCCCAAAAACCTTGCTGACTCGTTTCCCAGCATTACATCATCTTAGCAGCTGGTCAGCTCTTAAATCATTACCCTGAGAGAATAAATTAATATTCAATGAATGAATGTTCAATGAATGAATGTATCAGAGTGTGCACAGTGTGACTATGTGGGACAACCTAGGAGCAAATACAGTAAACAGGTTTTCATTTAAATAGTGGTTTTATCCAGGGGTGGGATTCTAACAGTTCACACCTATTCGCTAGAACCGGTTGTTATCCTTCTAAGCAGTTAGGAGAACCGGTTGTTAGAAGAAATTCCTGGGCTAATCCCGTAAGGAAGGCAGGAAGGAAACATTCTGGTGTTGCTTATAGAAACTGCCTCTCCGTTAACCCTTATTACGTTCTTGGCAGGACTAGACTTCCTGTCTCAGGAACTTCTCTGGAGTTATTTTTCCCTCCTTTGCTGGTCCTTTGCTTGTGTGGAGTGACCATTAAAAGTTACAATGGCACTGGAAAAAGTGACTTATGACCGTTTTTCACACTTACGATTGTTGCAGCATCCCCACAGTCATGAAAGGCCAGGCAAGGAGATGCATGCCTCGATGTGAGTGATATTGAATTGGCCACACCCAGCCAATAACATGACCGCCAAGCCACACCCACCACCTAAGCCACGCCCACAGAACCAGTTATTTTAAAAAACGAATCCCACCCCTGGTTTTAAATACAAAGAAAGTATACGTACACATACTTTAGTCAGATTTCAAACAAACAGCAATCAGTAATTACAGCACACATGGAGAGAGAGATACTCCCAACAGGGTCTCTTCTTATTAAAGGCTCTTAAAGTGATATCGCCCCCAAAACCTTGCTGACTCGTTCCCAGCATTACATCATCCTAGCAGCTGGTCAACTCTTAGATCATTACGCTGAGAAAATCCTGCCGTTCTTTTCTTCCAGCCGAGGTCTACGAACCCTGCACCAATCCGGGCGGACCTGAACACAGCATTCAGCACCCTGAAAAGCGGCTCTACCAAACCGGAACCATCCTGCGCTTCACCTGTGCCACCGGCTACCTGCCACTGGGCAACGCCGTCCTCCAATGCCTGCCTGGGCACCCCTCACACTGGAGCAGCCCTCCCCCGCTTTGCAAAGCTGGTCAGTCTCCGTGGGGGTATGGAGGGGGAGGGATGAGGGTAAGCTATCCGGAATCCTCTACTCCAGTGATGGCGAACCTTTTGGTTGTGTGCCAAAAGGCCAGGGGTGGGATTCAAATTGTTTAACAACCGGTTCTGTGGGCGTGGCTTAGTTGGTGGGGGTGGCTTAGGTGGTCATGTTATTGGCTGGGCGTGGCCAACTCAACATCCCTCACATCAAAGCACGCATCCCCTCACCTGGCCTCTCCTGACTGTGGGGATGCCGAAACAGTCGTAAGTGTGAAAAACGGTCATAAATCACTTTTTTCAGTGCCATTGTAACTTTGAATGGTCACTCCACACAAGCAAAGTACCAGCAAAGGAGGGGGAAAAAACTCCAGAGAAGTTCCAGAGACAGGAAGTCCAGTCCTGCCAAGAACGTAATAAGGGTTAATGGAGAGGCAGTTTCTGTAAGCAACCCCAGAATGTTTCCTTCCTGCCTTCCTTACGGGATTAGCCCAGGAATTTCTTCTTACAACCGGTTCTCCGAACTGCTTAGGAGGTTAACAACCGGTTCTAGCGAATAGGTGCGAACCAGTAGAATCCCACCCCTACCGAAAGCGCATGCACACGCATGCTGGCACCCATAATGCAATGTTGGGGGGGCATGCATATGCACGCAACACCCCCATCCCAACCCCTTACCTACATTTTGCATGTGTGCACCTCCCAGGTAATCTTCAGTCTTTTTGAGGCCATTTTCGCCCTCTCAGGGGTTTGAGGGAAACCTCTGCAGCCTCAGGAGGCTGAAAAATGGGCCCGTTTCAGCACTTCCGGTATTTCCGGAAGGCTCATTTTTTTCGAAAAAGGCCTCAAATGGGCCATAAATCAGCTGGGAGTTGCGCACATGTGCAGGGCAGGTACGTTTGGCTGGGGCTTGTGTGCCTGTATCAATGGCTCTGCATGCCATAGGTTCGCCATCACGACTCTTAACAGATAACAGATAATCAGAATGGGAAGGGACCTTGGAGGTCATCTAGTCCAACCCACCATTTGTGACAGGTGACAGTCCAGTCTCTTCTTGAAAGCCTCCAGGAATGAAGCTCCCACAAGAACTTCTAAAGGCAACTTCTGCTCCATTGGTTGATAGTTCTCATTGTCGGAAAGTTTATCCTTATTTCCAGGTTGAATCTCTCCTTGGTCAGTTTCCAGCCATTCTTCCTTGTCTGGCCTTCAGGTGCTTTAGAAAATAGCTTGACCCCCTTCCTCCTCCTCTCTGGGGCAGCCCCTCCCTCAAATATTGGAAGATGCTCTCCTGTCTCCCCTGGTCCTTCTCTTCCCTAGACCAGCCAGGCCCAGTTCCTGCAACCGTCCATCGTATGTTTTAGCCTCCAGTCCCCTCATCCTCCTGGTTGCTCTTCCCTGCCCTCTTTCCAGAGTCTCAACCTTTTTTTTACAGTGTGGTGACCAAAACTGGATGCAGGACTCCAGGTGTGGCCTTACTAAGGATACCTAGAGTGGGATTAGTACCTCCCTTGATCTCGATTGTATCCCTCTGTTAACGCAATTTAGGATTGCCTTGGCTTTTTGGGCTGCTGCTGCACCCGGCTGGCTCCTATTTAGCTGGCTCTACTCTCTACCTAGTCCTGGACGTATGACAGTTCACTCAGTGACCATATACAAAGTTACAACGGCACTGAAAGCGGGGACTTAGGACCATGTTTCACACTGAGGACCCCACGATCAACTCACAACGCTTGGCAACTGACTCATGTTTACGACGGTCGCTGTGTCCCGAGGGGACACGGGGAGGGTCTCAGGGAAGTCCTGCCTTAGCACTTGGCCACCCCCGGTGGCCCCCCGACACGCGTCCTGTGCCACGCCTGCCACGCCCACCCCCACTGGCCCTCTGAGGTCAAACGCAAGCCTGATGTAGCCCTCAATGGAATCGAGTTTGACCCTCCCCTGTCTAGATTTCTGAGCTGGGAATTGCCAGCCTGCGATGCCCCCACCCCCCACTTATGACCCCCCCCCTCTGCTTCCTTTCTAGTCTCCCACGATGAGTTTTATGCCAACCCGAAACTGGACGGTAAGACGGGGAGAATCCCAAAAACGTCCTTTGCCCAGGAGGCTGCTGACCAACCCTCCCCCTCTAAGGGATGAGCTTTTGGGGTCCTGCTCTCCCTCCAGGGGACCCCTCCCCCCCAAACTCAGCCTCCCGTTTCCTCCTGCAGCTGTGGCCAAAGTGAAGCCCGCCAGGGACCCCTTGAGAGGCTCCAGCGTGGCCTTTGAGGTCTTCCTACCCGTGGCTGCCGTTGGGCTTCTCCTGGGCACCGTTTACCTGTGCATTTCCAGGTGAGCTGCGGTGGCTGGAGAGCTGACCGGAAGTGGGTGGGGGGACATAGCTACCCCCCACCCACCCCACATGTGTCTTGACCCCAGTCTCCTTCCCTCCTCTGGGGCTTCCCAGGCATCAGGGGAAGATGTCGCTGCTGGCACCCCTGTCCACTTCACACACCTACGGCCACCACATGGCGGACAATTCGGCTTTTGAGAATCCCATCTATGAGACTGGAGTAAGTGGGGGTCCTTTCTGGTCCCAGTTGTCCCAAGTAGGGTGAGAGGGGGGCCCACGGAGTGGGATTTAAGGGTGTGTGTGTGTTTGGAGGGAGAGAAAGAAAGATGGAGATAGAGAGAGGGGGGGATGGAGAGAGGAGGAGAGAGAGAATGAGGGGAAGAGAGAGAGGGAGAGAGAGGGATGGAGAGAGAAGGAGAGAGAGGGAGAGAGAAGGAAAGAGGGAGATGGAAAGAGAAAGAGGGAGGGAGAGAGGGAGGGAGGGAAAGGGGGAGAGAGAGGAGAGGGGGAGGGAGAGAGAGGGAGAGAGGGAGAGAGAAAGAGAAGGAGAGAGAAAGGGAGAGAGGGAGGGAGGGAGAGATGGAGAGGGGGGAATGGAGAGAGAAAAAGATGGAGAGAGGGAGAAGCAGAGGAAGAGAAGGAGAGAGAGGGATGGAGAGAGAAGGAGAGGGAGAGAGAAGGAGAGAGAGGGATGGAGAGAGAAGGAGAGTGGGAGAGCGAGGGAGATAGAAAGAAGGAGAGGGAGGGAGAGAGAGAGAGAGAGAAAGAGGGAGAGAGAGAAGGAGGGAGAGAGAAAGAGGGAAAGAGGGAGAGATGGAAAGGCGGGAATGGAGAGAGAGAAAGAGGGAGAGAGAAAGAGGGAGAGAGAAGGAGAGGGAGAGAGAAGGAGTGGGAGAGAGAGGGAGATAGAAAGAAGGAAAGAGGGAGAGGGGGGAATGGAGAGAGAGAAAGAGGGAGAGAGGAGGAAGAGGAAGAGAGAGGGAGAGAAGGAACGAAAGAGGGATGGAGAGAGAGAAGGACAGAGAGAGAAAGAGGGACAGAGTAACTTCGCTTTCAATACTAGAACTCACCGTCTCCTGGTGATTAGCTAGGTGACTTTGGACCAATCCCTGGGAGACACCCCCCCCACTCTGTTTTGAGGGGCGGGGCTGCCTCATTGAACTCTTCCCTTGGGGTGAGGGTGGGCTGGGGGGCTGAGAGGCTGACCCCCAAGGGCCCAACCTTCTGCAGGCTTTTCTCTCCGCAGGAGATCCCAGCGGCAGCCTATGAAGTCTCCATCTAGGGCAGAAGCCCCCCCTCGAGGGAGGAGCCCGGGGGGGGCAGGCCCCAGCCCCCCTGGACCATGGAGGCTCCCCCACCCCTCCCCACCCTGAGGGAGGACCTGTAAATACCTCCTGGCCAGAGCTTCCTTGGACCAGCATCGGCGCAGAGGGGAGGGGGCTGCTGACAGACAGTGCCTCCCCCTTCCAGGACCCCAAGGCAACGGCAGCACCCCCCACCCTTCCTCAGCTGGGGGGGGGTATCTCCTGTCCTCCTGACCCCTCCCCCCCAATGCTCCTCCCACCTTCCCTCCAGGCCTCTCTAGGAATAGCGCCTCACCAAGTGATGCCTCCTGGACCATCTGCAACAACCGTCAGGGGATTCTTCCACTTTTTCAAGCCCGGGACAAGACCACCAAACATCCTGCTCCCCCCCTCCCCCGGCAAAGAGGACCCTTCCTCTCCATCCTCCAGGCCACGGTTGTCCTCCAAGGGGCTTTCCAAACCCCCCCCCCAACCTCACCCCCTCCCCAAAAAAAGGCAGCCGGATGTTCTTGGTTCTGGGGTTTTTCCCCCCCCCCGCTTGAAGACCTTTCGCTTCCCATCCCAGAAGCTTCTTCGGTTCTGCTCATCCAGATGGGCTGGTTCTGCCTTCCAAACAGGACGCCGGCCCAAAAGCAGCCCTCCCCCCCTCCCCCTTCCTGCACGCCTGAGTTGAGGAGGGCAATATGGGCCTTGCGTCTGTCAGGAGGGCGAGGAAAGAGCTCCACCTTTTCCCCAAAACAAAACAGGCGGAGGAGTCAACCGTGCGCTGGATCTGCAGGGAGAGGTGCAGGCTTTTGCTCGGCCAAGCGTGGATGGTGTTACCTAGTAGGGTAATGAAACGTCTGCCAGAAAACCACCCAGCTTAGAGAGCACCAAGGACCGACCCTACAGTCTTCCACCTCCTCCTCTTCCTTTCTGCAAACCTCACTTCCTTCTGGCATTGATCGTGCAGAGTTACATTACCTAGCAGGGTAATGAAACGTCTGCAAGAAACAACCAAGCTCAGCACTAAGGACTCGTTCTCCTCCTCCTCTTCCTCCTCCACCTCCTTTCCTTCTTCTTCTTCCTCCTCCTCCTCCTCCTCCTCCTCCCATGCAAACCTTTTAGCACTGATGATGTTACCTCCTTGGGTCATGAAACGTCTGCAAGGAAACCACCCACCTCAGAGAGCACCAAGGACCCAATTATCTTCCTTCCTTCCTTCCTTCCTTCCCTTCCCTTCCCTTCCCTTCCCTTCCCTTCCCCTTCCTTCCTTCCTTCCTTCCTTCCTTCCTTCCTTCCTTCCTTCCTTCCTTCCCCCCTCCCTCTCTCCCTTCCAGTACTGATGATGTTCCCTAGTTGGGTCATGAAACGTCTGCAAGGAAATCACCCACCTCAGAGAGCACCAAGGACCCCACAATTCAACCCTGAGTAAAAAGATTCTCCTGGGTTGGTACTGATCCAAGCAGCTGAGCCAATTTGGACCTGGAAGGGGAACCACGGGGAAATGCCAACTTGGAATGGGTTAATAAAGAGATAGGAAAAAAAAAAACCCAGAATTTGCGGCAGAGGCAAACTGAGAAACGGGAGGGGTTTGAGGTCCGCAAGACTCCAGTATTTCTCCACTGATGGTCCCCTCCCCACTGCAATTGCCCCCTCCTCATTCCTGGCTAGGCAGGAAGTCTACAAACCATCTCAAGGAGGCCTTTAGCAGCCCCTCCCTCCGTGGGGAACACACACACACACACAAAAGGAGAATTTTCTTAACATCCATTTCCAGGATGGCCCGAAGGTGTTTGGGAGGGGGGGGCTGGACTAGATGACCTCCAAGGTCCCTTCCATGAAGCTGAGGATTGTTTCTGTTTGAGCAAACTTGGATGGGGCCCAGGGGTGGGGGGGGGACCCATTGGAGGAAGAAAAAAAGGGGGGGGTCTTCTGGCTCTTTGCTCCTGAATTTTGGTAGATTTTTGTTTTTGGTGTTTTTGTTGGAGGCTTCATTTCACGTGGGGGGCAGGAAGACTCTGCCGCTGATTTGGGCGATACTGGGATTGGAGGGTGGGGGTTTCCTTGGGGGCCCCCCACAACCAATGGTCTTGGGAGGGGGGGGCACGCAGCAGGCCTTGGGCTTCTCATCCCTGGTTTTAAGGGGCCAGGATGCAAAGACACACACACACACACACACACACACACACCAGCAATGGTGGAATTCAAACATGTTTCCTCCCGGTTCTGTGCGTGTTGGCTTGGTGGGCGTGGCAGGGGAAGGATATACTTCAACATCCCCCTCCCCTCCCCACTCCACCGACCTGCTTTCCAGCTCCATTCTCCTGGGCAAGGCAACCAAAGGAGACCAAATCAGCTATGGGTGTGGCTTGGTGGGCGTGGCAGGTTCTACAAACTACACCAAATATCTGCTCCAGGTTCTTGAGAACCGGTCAGAACCGGCTGAATCCCACTTGTGAATTGGACTAGAAGACCTTCCAAGGTTTCTTCCCTCTCTGTTCTCTGGCAGTATGCCAACTTTGATCGAATCACCAAGCCAAAAAGTGAAGTTTCCAGCACAGGTTCCTTGGCACACCAGTTCCCTCCCAGCCCCAAAAGGACATCTGGATTTAAATTAATTTTCCAGAACTGGTCCGAACCAGCTGAATCCCACCTCTGGCCCCCCTAGAAACGCTGGATGTAGGACCACTAGAAGCAGACAGGGTTGGGGTACTCCTTGGTGGTCTTGGCCTGTGCTCTGAGCATTGGATCCTTGGGGGGTGGGGAGACCAAAGCCACCAATTTGCAGAAGGCAGCAGCTGAAGGGGGGTGTGTGTGTGTGTACCATTTGGGGTGTCGGGTAGTTCCATCAAACCACACAAGGAGAAACTTTAGCTCCCCCTTGTAACTCCACCTCAACCTTCCTTGCTCCGGAGTTGTTCTTAATACCTTGAGGAAGGTGTGTGTGTGTGTGTGTGTAGGGGTCCCAGAAGTAAGATCCAGAGCTGGCATTTAAGCCCCCCAGCTGGGTGACAGAGGCAACCATCCGTGCAAATGAAGATCTCCGTCCTTGGTGGAGGTGCCTCACTTGAGGAACCTCAAGGAGACCATCCAGCCCTGAAGATACCAATAGCAATCGCCCTCAAGACTTACACACCGCTTCACAGGGCTTTGCAGCCCTTTCTAAGCGGTGTGGAGCCGGCATCTTGTCCCGCTCAACCATCTGGGTCGTCATTTTACTGACCGCGGAAGGACGGAAGGCTGAGTCAACCTTGAGGTGGTCAGGATCGAATTTCCTGGCTTTGGGCAGTCTGCTATATGACGCTCTAGCCACCCGACCACCACCATGGCTTCCTTCCTTCCATCTCATTTCCTTTCCTTCCTTCTCCTCTTCCTTCCTTCTCATCCACTTGCCTGCCCGCCTTCTTCATTCCTTCCCCTCATTTTCCCTTCCTTCTTTCCTTCCTCTCATTTTCCCTTCCTTTCTCTTCCCTTTCCCCTTCCTTCCCTCCCTCCTTCCTAAGCCACAGCACTTAAGATGTCCATGGCTTCCTTCTCATCTGCTTGCCTGCCTGCCTTCTTCATTCCTTCCCCTCATTTTCCCTTCCTTTCTCTTCCCTTCCTTCTTTCCTTCCTCTCATTTTCTCTTCCTTTCCTTTCCCCTTCCTTCCTTCCCTCCCTCCTTCCTAAGCCATAGCACTTAAGACGCTCTAGCCACCCGACCACCACCATGGCTTCCTTCCTTCCATCTCATTTCCTTTCCTTCCTTCTCCTCTTCCTTCCTTCTCACCCATTTGCCTGCCCGCCTTCTTCTTTCCTTCCTCTCATTTTCTCTTCCTTTCCTTTCCCCTCCTTTCCCTCCCTCCCTCCTTCCTAAGCCATAGCACTTAAGACTTATAGACTGCTTTATAGTAGTTTAAAGCCCTCTCTAAGCCGCTTACAGAGTCAGCCTCTGGCCCCCAACCACCTGGGTCCTCATTTTACCCACCTCGGAAGGACGGAAGGCTGAGTCAATCTGGAGCCTGGCAGGATTTGAATTGCTGGCAGTGGGCAGAGTCAGCCTGCAATCCTGCACTCTAACCCCCAAGCCAAAGGGGCCTTAGACACACATCTTCAACACCTTTCTCCTCCCATCTTTGGGGTCCAGCGGCATTTCTGAAGACACCAGCTCAACACACATCTGAAATCCACTTTCAGTATTTTTCTACAGACAGATTGCTTAACAGATCATCAGAGTTGGAGGGGTCCTTGTAGGTCATCTAGTCCAACCCCTCTGCCCAAGCAGGAGCCCCTACACCATTTCTGACAGTCCTTGACTTAATGACCACAATTGAGCCCAAAATTTATGTTGCTGAGTGAGATCGGTTGTTAAGCGAGTCTTGCCCCATTTTAAGACCTTCCTTAGCCACGGTTGTTAAGCGATTCGGTGCAGTTCCTATGTGAGCAACGTGGCTGTTAAGTGAATCTGGCTTCCCCATGGCCTTTGCTTGGTGGCAGGTCGTGTCCCTGGGACACTATAGCCGTCATAAACATGAACCACTTGCCAAGCCTCTGAATTTGGATCATGAGGATGCCGCAACAGCCATTAAGTGTGAAAAATTGTCCCAAGTCAGGTTTTTTTTCTCGGTTCTTTTGTAAACTTCCAACCAACACTGTACTGTTGTTAAGCTAACACTTTAGTAAGGATCAAGCCGGATCTTGCAGGGATTGAATCTAAAGCCTGCTTTGACCCAGCTAAGATCATCTTCAGGATTGCAACTGTATCCCATGAGCTTTTTGATGGTAAAAGCATGGATGATCTTGTGGGATCCTGCAGACGCTGCAGAGAGCTGAGACTCATGGTTCCCACACGAAGCGACCCTCCCATCTCAAGCCACTCCACCTCCACGCACACTGGCTGGGACCAGTCACTTAGGAAGGGTCAGGGTCGCTGTCTCCAGTCCAGAGGTCCCCAAAGTTGGCCACTTTAAGACTGGTGGACTTCAACTCCCGTGTCCCGTAAATAATTCATTTGTTCCTTCCTGATGAAGTGGAAGGGCCACCTGGCATCTTCTCCCATTCTCCTCTTACTCCAAGTCATAAACAGCGAGTTCAGGAAGGACTCCGTAGAGAGGAGCTTTCAACCGGGAGAAGGTGGGCTCAACCAGCCAAGAAGCCCCTGGCCTCAACCCCCCTCTTCCCCGTATTAAAACTGGGATCTCCAACCTTGGCCACTTTAAGATTTGTGGACTTCAACTCCCAGAATTCTTCAGCCAGCTGGCTGGAGAATTCTGGGAGTTGAAGTCCACATGTCTTAAAGTAGCCAACTTTGGGGGGACCACCACCCCCACTCCAGTCTTAGGAGGCATCCAGAATTCTTGGCTCCACCAAGAACGATTCCCATCCTCCAGGTGTCAACAAGAACCGCCGCAAAGAATTGCCCACCTAGGAAGGGCCACAACCTGTTCCAGACACGGCCTCCAAACTCCAGTCTTAGAAGAGATCCCTTCAAAGGAGGCTCTCTGCGTCATCAAGAAGGATCATCCCCTCCTTCCAGATCTGGACCAAAGGACATGGACCTCTTGGTGACCCTGATATTTCAGTCCCAGGCCTGGAGAAGGTCCAGAAAGCCATGGCTTTGCGGGGCACTCTGGCTGAAGCCCACCCATTCTAGACCTTCCTTGCAAATGAATCCCAAGGGGTGGGGGGGGGGTTTGCATCTCTTCACCACCCCTTACCCTCGTTTTGTAAGTTGGGAGGAGGATGGATTAGCAGAAGTTCTTCTCATGGGTCCTCCCTCCGCCTCCTCCAAAATCCACCCCTCTCCCTTCTCTATGAGAAGTCTGGGCTCTTTGGGGAAGACCAGGGTGGTCTCCAGCCCCCTTGGTTGCCCCCCCACCCCCCCGGGGGTCTGGAGAGGAGGGGGAGCTTTTTACCATTCAATGTCAAACTACAGAGCTTGTCCCTTCCCCCTTTGCAAGTGGGGGAGGGGGCTGGGGGGAAATCTTGGGGTGGATGGGTGAGGGGAAGGGAGGGTGGGCCAACTTTTTTTGGACTGTTTGATGAATAAACTGGTGTTTTAGAAAAAGTCTGGTCTGGTTTGGTGACTTGCTTTTCCAGAAGGGATCTGTTCTGTCCTAGGCCTCCCCAAAAAGCACTCAGTCAATTCTGAGCCCCGGCAAAAAACTCTTTTTATTACATTAATGTGGATTTATTTCGTTCGCAAGTCAGCCAATGGCTTGGCCAACAGTCTCGTGAAAGTAGACTCATGAGTCAGACCTTTATCAATCCTGGAACGCTGCCCAGTAAATAGTTCCACGCTCAGTGCTGACAGGGAAGGGCTGGGTTATACAGGCAGATCTTCACAAACGGACAAACCAATGAATGAATTGTTTCCTGCAAAAGCCCCCCTCCCCTTTTGCTCCTCTTTTAATCCTGAGGGGAGGGACCATTCATCGTCCACCTGTGGCCTTACTCCCACGTCGACCCTGAGTTCTTAATTGTGCCTTCCTTTTGGCAGCTCTGTGCATGCGCGGGCTGGGAACCGGCTCCAGAAGCTGCCCCGCCTCACTGCTGTCCAAGCCCAAAGGCAGCTGATGACCGCCAGCCTACCCTGGCCCCATCTCTGCCTCGGATGCAGAGCCCTCGTCCGAGCCTTCCTCAGCCTTCAGGAATGGCCCAGGTTCCTCCCCAGCCTCCTCCCTACTGTCTGACTCTGCTGCCAGCTCTGTCAGCCACCGGTGGGCCACAACAGGATCCAAGATCTGGAAAAATATCGGAGGCCATGAAAACCAACATGCCAATTGGAGGATTCTGGGAGCTGAGGCTGCCATTTTGGTTGGGGGAAATCTAGGGGCCGCCATTTTGATTTCCCAGAGAGGGAATCCTGGGCTCCCAACTACAATGAAGCCCAAAATATTCTGTTATCAAGTTGTGAAATGAGTCCTTGCTCCATTTTACAACCTTTTTCACCACGGTGGTTAAACAAACCACCACAGTCATTCAGTTAGGAACACAGTTGGTAAGTGAATCTGGTTTCCCCATTGACTTTGTTTAACGGAACCCCCCCCCCCCCCCCGGATCACACTGCAACCATCATGAGGAAGAGCCAGGTGCCAAGCATCCAAATGTTGATCTCACGGGGATGTTGCAATGGTCATAAGTGTGAAAAACGATCCTAATTCACTTTTTTTTTAAGGCCACTGTCATTTTCAGTGGTCCCTAAAGTTGTAACTTGAGGACTATCAATTCTAGGGAACTAGAGCACAAAAATATCTGTGGCCCTTTTTCATGGTTCCTGGGGTTTTGTGGTCAGGAATATGTTTGCACCCCTTGGACAATGAGCCGTGAACCCCCATTAAAAAAAAAATCCTACACGTAGGGAAGAAAATCCCAAAGGACACATCTAGACTGGGTGAAACCAGGTTCAATAGCAAGAACTGGGAGGGGGATCTCGGAGTCTTAGTGGACAACCAGCTAAATAGGAGCCAATGTTGTGCAGCAGCAGCCAAAAAAGCCAATGCAATCCTAAATTGTATTAACAGAGGGATACAATCGAGGTCAAGGGAGGCACTAATACCGCTCTATAAAGCCTTAGTAAGGCCACACCTAGAGTCCTGCATCCAGTTTTGGTCACCACACTATAAAAAAGACGTTGAGACTCTAGAAAAAGTGCAGAGACGAGCAACCAGGATGATGAGGGGACTGGAGGCTAAAACAGACAATGAACGGTTGCAGGAACTGGGCCTGGCTGGTCTAGGGAAGAGAAGGACCAGGAGAGCATCTTCCAATATTGGAGGGGCTGCCCCAGAGAGGAGGAAGGGGGTCAAGCTATTCTCCAAAGCCCCCAAAGGCCAGACAAGGAATAATGGATGGAAACTGACCAAGGAGAGATTCAACCTGGAAATAAGGAGAAATTTTCTGACAGTGAGAACAATCAACCCATGGAACAGAACTTGCCCTCGGAAGTTCAGGGAGCTTTCAAGAAGAAACTGGACTGCCATTTATCAGAAATGGTCTATCCTATCCTATCCCATCCTATTCTTAATTCCTAATTTTATTCCTATTCTATATTCTCTTGTCCTCTGTATTCCATTCTATTCTCTACTCCAGGGTATCAAACTGGATTTCGAGGGCCGGATAAGCATTGTAGTTCTCCCTCACGGGCTGGCGGGCAGAAGGATGCCTCCTGCAGCACCCCTGCTGGCCAAAAGGGGACAAGGCAATGCCCCCCTCTCCCCCCACACCTCGTTTTCACCCTCCATGGCCATTTTCGGGCCCTTTTTCACCGTTTTTTTCATGGAGGGTGAAAACAAGATGCAGGCCCCCCCCCACCCATTTTAGGTGCCAGAGGCACTGCAGCCCCATCCTTGGATATTTCCAGGCTGGCCCTGCAAGCCGGATTTAAGCACCCCGTGGGCCGGATTCAGCCCGTAAGCCTTGAGTTTGACATCCCTTCCACATTCTATTCTATTCTATTCTATTCTATTCTATTCTATTCTATTCTATTCTATTCTATTCTATTCTATTCTATTCTATTCTATTCTATTCTATTCTATTCTATTCTATTCTATTCTACATTCCAATATTCTGTTCTATTCTATTCTGTATTCTATTCTATATTCTATTCTGTTCTCCATTCCATTCCATTTTATTTTTTTATTTTATTTATTTTGTCAAGCAATTATAAGATTACAGGTATAAGCATAAACATAGTTATGAATACATGAAATGGATACATATAAGAAAAATAAAAGAAACAATAGGACAGGGACGGTGGGCACGTTGGTGCACTTATGCACGTCCCCGACAGACCTCTTAGGAAAGGGGTGAGGTCCATAGTAGACAGTCTAAGGTTAAAGTTTTTGGGGTTTGGGGAAGAAACCACAGAGTCAAGTAGAGTATTCCAGAGATTGACCCCTCTGTGGCCGAAGTCATCTTTCCTGCAATCAAGTTTGGTGCGATTAACCTTGAGTTTGTATCGATTGTGTGCTCTTGTGTTGTTATGGTTGAAGCTGAAGTATTCATTGAGAGGCAGGACATTGCAATGTATGATTTTTAATTTTATTTAATTCTCTGTTCTATTCTTCTTAGTTCTTAATTCCTAGTTTTATTCCTATTCTATCCCATTCCATTCTATTTAAATTCTATGCTATTCTAAAGTTCTTAGTTCTTAATTCTATTCCTATTTTCTGTTCTATTCTACTTATTCTATTCCTATTGAACTACCTCCACAGTTAGCAGAAAACAACTGAGCTCAAGAGATCACCAGGGACTCTGCTGAATGGGCAACTTTTTTGTGCTGGCCCACCCAAACAGGGAGGCATTCCAGGATTGGATGCCTTCTGCAGAACCGTGATATTCTGCTAATTATTCCAGCTTTTCTGCAAAGAACAAAAGTGATTCCACCCCACCCCACCCAAAAAAATATCTAACGCCCAGCGTGGCACCCTGTCCTCTGGCTCCTCCCACCTTGTGCCCATTTTCCTCTGTTGTCCTCCCAAAGAAACGTCCTATTCCACTTTCTGCAAATGCAATGAACCCCCAGGGCTTCCTCCCCACCCCACCATGAGCAAAGCGGTCCCAAGGAAGGATCCCCTCCCCAATTCCAGCCTGCGACCCTGGAGAATAAGAACTGCTTGACAGGACGGGCATTATCTTCCCAGAGACCCTTCCAGAGGGTAGTGGGGGGGGGGAGAAGTGGCCTGAGAGCAGAGCTGAACCTTCCTTAGGACTGAAGCTTCCATAATGGAGGGCAGACTCAGGTAGCAGATTGCAGAAAGGTAGATCTCTGAGTGAATCTGTGATTCTGCAAGCAACTCAATTTTTGCTTTGCCTGATTTTGGGTAAAAGTTGCTCTTTTTTATATAAAAAATTCAATATTTACATAAATATTTACATACAAGCCACGCCCATCCAGTCATGACCACCAAGCCACACGCAAATTAAGCCACGTCTCTGAATCCCACCCCAAGGGTACCTGTGTAAATTGTGATCTGCAAGCCCCCTTCTTCCTAAGGCTCCACCGCGCCCCACCCTCTTCATTGTGGCCCAAAGATGCCCCCAAGTCCACTCTTCTCCGGCTATGTAATGGGAAATCCTTTGGACTACACTGCAGGGTTGTCGTAGCACCGGTCCGCTGCTGCCCTTTGCAGAGCCTCGAAAAGGACCGGCATGTTCGGCGCGCGAACAAAAGAACTGCTCCCTTTTCCCTTCGCAGTCCTGCTCGGCGGTAGTGCGCAGACTCACGTCCTGCCCTCCGTGCATGCGTAAAGAAACCCAACTCCCGTTAGTCCGACCGCCCGACTGCCTGGTATAGAATGAGGATCCCGCGCATGCGCATCGGAGCACCAGCGTCCAGAAAAAATAGGGAGCAAGTAAAATACTCCTCGCGTAGTTGTTAGCTCGCACCATGTTTAAGACGTTGTTTTAAATCACGACTATCAACGGGGTTGTACATCTGCAATTAATCATTTAAAAAAAAAAAAAATAAAAGGTCATTCCGCGCAGGCGCAAAACTTAGGCGGCGAGGATGACGCATGCGCAAATCAGAATGGTAACGGAAAAAGGAAAAAAAGGGGGGGGACGCGATTGCGCAGAAAGACCCTGGGAAAGAAACAAAAATAGTGCCGGAGTCGCCGCGCGTGCGCAAATCAAGGGCGCCTGGGAGCGGCGCGGCGCCTGCGCACACAGACCGGGCAAGGAGGGGCGAGGAAACGGAGCCGAACGGGAGGGAGGGGGAACAGAGAGAGGGGGGAGGAAAGGGGGAAAGCTGTATCCTCGCGCATGCGCGTCGTGGAGGACCCAAAGCGCTTCCTTTCCCCCCCCCCAGCGAACCCGAAGCGTCGTGTGTTGTGGTTTTTTTTTTTTTTTGGTGCGTCCGCCCCGCGCCTGCGCGGCAGAGGCCCGCCGCCGCGCGCATGCTCCCGGGGCGGCGGGGAGGCGGTGGTGCGCCTGCGCGACGAACGCTGTGGCAGCGGCGGTGGCGGGGCCCTGCGTGTGAGGCGGCGGCGGCAGCGGCAGCGGGCGACCTTCTTCTTCTTCTTCCCCTCAGCGGCAGCGCGGGCCCCGCCCCCTGTCATGGAAGCCGTCCCCTCAGCCGACCCGCGGGCTGTCCCGGAGGCTGAGGCGGCGGAGGGCTCCCTCCGGCCCGTCGGGTAGGCCGAGCCGGAGAGTCCCCCTCCCCCCCCCACACACACAGCACACAACCTCCGCGGCTACCCCTCGCCAGTCCGGCCTGAGCGTCGCGCTGCGGCCCGGCCCTCGCCGTTGGATGTGGGAAAGGATGGAGGCCAAGACGGTGGTCTACGACCTGGACACCACGGGGGGCCTCATGGAGGTGAGCGCGGGGGGGAGGGGCGGGGGGGAAGGGTTAGGGTCCCGTCAGGCGCCCGGCTGACCGATGCTCCCCCCGCCCCCTCCCCCCGCAGCAAATCCAGGCGCTGTTGGCCCCCCCGCGGAGCGACGACGGAGGCGGCGGCGGCGGCGGCGGGAGCGAGAAGCGGAGCCGGCGGCCGGAGCGAGGAGGAGGCGGCGGCGGCGGCGACGGGCACCCCGCGCACCACTTCCAGCAGCAGCAACAGCAGCAGCAGCATCCTCCGCACCACCATCACCATCACCACCACCAGCAGCAGCACCACAACAACGCGCCGGCCGTCTCGCACGGGCCCCTCGCGCCGGCGGCCCCCCAAGCCGGCGGCGGCCCCCCAGGCGCCCCGCATCCGCAGCAGCACCACCCGCACCACCCGGCGCCTCCGCCGCCGCCGTCGTCGTCCTCGGCTGCCTCCTCCTCGGCGGCCCAGCGACGCAGCGGGCGGGCCACGAACCACGACAGCTGCGACAGCTGCAAGGAGGGCGGCGACCTGCTCTGCTGCGACCACTGCCCGGCCGCCTTTCACCTCCAGTGCTGGTGAGTGAGCGAGCGAGCCCGGTCCTCCCTCCTTCAGTCTCTGCCTTTCTTCCATCCATCCTTCTCCCTTCCTTCCTTTTCCCTCTCTCTCATTTCCATCCATTCCTCCTTCTTTCCTTCCCTCCTCCTTTCTTTCCCTCTTTCTCTCTTCTCTCCTTCCACCTCTCTCTCTCTCCCTTCCTTTCTTCTATCCATCCTTCTCCCTTCCTTCCTTTTCCCTTCCTTCTTTCTTTCTTCCACCCTCTCTCATTCCCCTCCATTCACCCTTCTCCTTTCCTTCCCTCCTTCTTTCTTTCCCTCTTTCCCTCTTTCTCTCTTCTCTCCTTCCACCTCTCTCTCTCCCTCCCTTCCTTTCTTCTATCCATCCTTCTCCCTTCATTACTTTTCCCTTCGTTCCTTCTTTCTTCCACCCTCTCTCATTCCCCTCCATTCACCCTTCTCCTTTCCTTCCCTCCTTCTTTCTTTCCCTCTTTCCCTCTTTCTCTCCTTCCACCTCTCTCTCTCCCTCCCTTCCTTTCTTCTATCCATCCACCCTTCTCCCTTCCTTTTATCTTCCCTCCTTCCTTCTTCCTCCATCTCTCTCCCTTCCCTCCTTCCCTTCTTTCCTTTCTTCTTCCCTTCGCCTCTCTCTCTTTCCCTTCCTTTCTTCCATCCTTCTCCCTTCCTTCCCTCCTAACCCCTTCTTTCCCTTTTTTTCCCTTCTTCCCTCCACCTCTATCTCCCTTCCTTTCTTCCATCCATCCACCTTCCTTCCCTCCTTTTCCTTTCTTTCCTTCCCTCCTTCCTTTTTCCCTCCCTGCCTTTCCCTTCCTTTCCTCCATCCATCTACTCTTTTCCCTTCCCTCCTTCATTCTTTCCCGCTTTCCTTCCTTCCCTCCCTTTTCCTTCCTTTCTGCCATCCATCCATCCATCTCCCCTCGTTTTCCCCTCTTTCCTTACTTCCACCTCTCTCTTCCTCCGACCCCTGCCCGTCCTGCCCGTCCGTTATCCCTGCCCTGCCGCCTATTATCCTGGCCGCTTCCCGTTCCCTCCAGGCAGGGCGCCGACATCATGGCAACCCGCCTGGGATTGCTGCCTCTTTTCCTCCAGCGCCATTTTGCCCATTGGGCCCCTCCTGGTGTGTCCCCCCCCCCATTCCCCCATCAGCCTCCGAGGCCCGAGTCCAGGGAGGGGGGGAGGGAGGGGGGCCGGGCTGGGCTGGGGTCCTCCTGGCTGGGAGGTGGATGAGAAGGAGGAGGAGGGCGCCAGCTACTCCCAAGTAGACCCAGGCAGGCTCGAGCTGCTGCTTCCTCCCTCGCCCTGCTCTTTTGTTTATAGCCCGGTGGTGTTTTTCCGGCTCCTCCTCCTCCTCCTCCTCCTCCTCCTCCTCCTCCTCCTCCTCTTCCAGCCGTGAAATCGGCTGCAGGTTTCCCAGCCCATTGTTTGCATTTGGTACTCCCACTCCCACCTCCGCCTGGGGATCGGGGAGCCCGGTCAGAAAGAAGGTGCCTTTGCCCGCTAGGCAGGCAGGCAGGCAGGCAGGCAGTCTGGGTGGTGCAGGCCTCCGGAGCTGGCAGGAGCGCAGGGAAGAGGCGGTGTAGAGGTGGCGGCGGCGGCAGCCATAAAAGGAAGGCAGCAGTGCGACAGGCTAAGGTGTCCTCGCCTGCCGCCTCTGGATCGGGAGGGTCAGCGGGGAAGCAAGCCTCTGGTGGCTTTTGTGCCCTTGTCTGGAGCCTTCCTCTTCCTCCTGCCTGCGAATGTGGGCTGGGCCTCGGGGTTGCTGTTGGAGGCGGCTGAAAGTTGCTTTTGAGCTGGTCAGCAGGAAGGCAGAGATGACCCCACCGGCAAGGTGGCTGGTGTGATGTGAGGCTTTGGAAGGGCACAGCCCGCCCTGAAAGGGAAGGAGGCTGGAGAAGCAGAGGAGGAGGAGAACCGTAGCCTGAATTCTGTGCCCGTAGGACAGTTACACCAAGGGCCCCGCCTGACCTGTGCTGGACACCGGCCCTGCCACCTCCCAGCCATTGTCTGGGTTGAGAGTTACGCCCCAGCGCATCTACAAGAGAGAGAAAGAGAGAGAGCGGCTGTTAGCCCCAGCTCTGGGTCTCAATGGCTCCCATCCTCCTTGGCAGCCGTTCTCATTGGCGGAACCGGGACTTGCCTCCCCTTGGCTTCTGCTGGGCCACGCTGCTGCGTCTCAGCCAACCATTTTGCCTCCCGGCCTCTGCGGGTGAGGAGCTGGGGGGGGGGGATTCCTGCCTCTCCATCTAACATGGTCACTCTCCGTGCCTCTTTTTTTTTAAGATGGCCCTGAGCTGCCTTCGGCGGAAGGGAAACAGCTGTTTAATGGAAGGTGGCATTTGATTTCTCTTTCCCCGGCATTTGTTTCTGTTTAAATTATACATAAACTGGCAGCACACATGGGAGGCTTTGCTTTCTGCATTCGTTTAACTTGGGCCGGGTTGGCTTGTATTGTTTACACAGTTGCAAATTAAAAAAAAAATTTTTTTGTTTGCTTTGCCTTTCTTACTTCGACTTCAAACAGTGCTCGTTCTCGCAGTTGCTCGAGGCGTTTTCGGGTTGGGAGCCGAGAGTAAGGGGGGCGGAGGCAGTCTAGGGAAGGAAAATGGCAGAAGCTGGCCATTATGAGGGGCTGACACGACCCTGCCTTGTTCCTCGGTTTGGGGAGGGCTGGACTCTGCTTGAATTTTAGAGAGGTTGGGCTTTGGGGCCCTGGCATCAGGATTGTTCTGCCTCCCAGGTCTTTAAAAAAAAAAATCTAAGCTTTATTACTCACGAGCAAGGAGAGAAGCTGTTCAGCATGGGGAAACGGATGCTGGAAAATGGAGAGGGGGCAGTGGGGGTTTTTTTTGGGGGGGGGGTGTCACCGTCCTGAAAAATAAGGCCGTTATTCATCTTTCTTGTGTGTGTGATAGGCCGTGTTGTTTCTGAACTGTACCTACTCAAAACTTGCCTGTCAAACAAAGAAAGGCCTGTCTGCCTTAGATACGTTCTCTCTGACGCTGACCTGGATGCTTCCCCTGTGATTTCATGCAACCAGGATGCGGCCTCTGGATAGTCGGCAAAGGATTAATTTGTATTAAAAGGATTACCGTTGGGAGCGAGCTCCATTTAGAGCCCTGCCTTTTGGTCAGGCAAAATCCTGCGTGTGGCTTCCTTTTTAAGATAGCAAGAGATAGCGACCGATCGTTGCCGTAGCATTGTTTAGAAAATACATAGGGAAAAACTCTTAGAAAAGAGTTTGTAAAATCTTGGTCAACAGCCTGGTAAAATAGATAAACGGAGTATCCTGTCTGTTTTGTATTTCTTGAGAATTTGCGCACTCGTGGCCTGTATTTTATGTCCAGTCTGTCCTTTCCTCTCGGGACATGCTATATTTAATGGAAATTAGCTAGAAAGTTATTGTGTGTTTTTTTAAAAAAACTTCTGTTCGGTGCAGCCCTGTTCTTTCTGTTGCTGACGTTATTAACATTGACATTAGTGTAACCGATTCTTTGAACAGCTTTTGTGAATAAAATAAAAAAATAAAAATAGCTAGGAGATGCTTGACTGTTTTATTTTCTTTCACCAGTCCCTCAATCCGGTGCCTTCATATATGTCCTACGGTTACCAGAATGCCCATGGCTGGGAATTTGGGAAATAGGCCTCCTACCACATTTGAAAACATCAGGCTGGGGGAACTTAAGAATACTGTATGCCTCTAGCTGTCATGATCTTCATTCCTTCCCCCTTTTTAATATCCGCTTACATATCCATTAACTTTCGGCGGCTGTTCCCAAAGTAAGTTTATGGTTTTGTGGGTGAGCTTGGCTCTACAAAGGGCAGATAACCTTCCAAGCTGTTAGATTTAGAAGTTACCAACTCCAGAATGACTCTGGGCAAGCTTAGATGTAAAATAGGTAAAACAATTTTAAAAAAATGAATCTAACCATGCAACGTCCCATTCAAATTACGTCCCAGGGCTCCACGAACACCCTAGCCCAGGGGTCTCCAACCTTGGCTCCTGGAAGCCTGGCGGACTTCAACTCCCAGAATTCCACAGCCAGCTTTGCTGGCTGTGGAACTCTGGGAGTTGAAGTCCGCCAGGCTTCCAGGAGCCAAGGTTGGAGACCCCTGCCCTAGCCCAAGGCAGGGGAGAGCAGCCAGCTTTCTAAAGGTTTCCGGAACTTCGTCAGGATGGTTGCTGAAGGGATCTCTGTAATTAAAGGAATTTCATCAAGGGAAAAAGAGGAGCTTTATTTGTCAAGTAACTAGGAAATAAGCTGATAGCGGCAGAGAGCAAACGGAATTTTGCTTCCCCCGTTGTCAAAGCCTTGTCCAACCTTCATGAATCCTCATGTCCATCTGGGTGAACTCCCACCCATAACCAACCTCTCAGGCTAGAGTTCTAAAACCTTTGAAATCAGCTGCAATTTCCCTTGGGAAAAAAAAAAAAGAAAGACAATGGCCCTGTGTGTAAGCAACTTGAACGTTTCCTGCCTAGTGGAGATTCTCAGTGAACCGGGTCACAGTTGTCCCAAAGGTGCTTCTTTCCCAAGACAGCTGAACTTTTTTCTTATTTGAAAACGCTTCGCTTCTCACCCAGGAAGCTGCTTCAGTTCCAAAGAAGTGAAGAACTGAAAAAGCTTCCTGGATGAGAAGGGAAATGTCTTCGAGGGGGGAAAAACAAACCCCCAAGTCTAGTTGCCTTTTGAAAAAGCACATTTGAGTCTTCACGGACGGCCTTTTACCACTTCTTCACTTCCTCTTATTTTTGTGGATTTTCTTCCTGGAGGCTCACTCTGTACCTTTAAGTAACTGACTTTGTTTCCCTTATGGGTTATTTTTTTTTTTTTTGGCTGGGCTGCTCTCAATATAGGTCAGCCATTTGGAGACCTGTGGTGTGAGGGCTTGAAAGGAAATTATGGCCTCGGCTTTGCTGAGGAGTTCCACTTTGTTCCTGTTCTCTTGACAGACCCGGGTGTGTGCCCTGGTGTCTTCTAAGGGGGTACAGATGACTGTTCGTCTGAATGCATCTGTTAGTCCTGACACTAACCTGCTGGTATTTATGCAGCATTTAAAAAACGGTCTTTGTGGTTCGTTGGTTTCCTCCAACCTATGTAAACAGTTCAGAAAAAGGAGGATATTTGTAGGTCAGGATGGAAGGGTTGGGTCTTTGATGTTTTCTGAGCTTGGTGGGTGTTTAACTGCAGATGTTTCATGACCCAACTAGTTAACCTCAGGGCTACAAGGGGGGGGGGGGAAATTGCAGAAAGGAAGATAATGAGAAAGGGAAGGAGGATGCTAGAAGGGAGGAGGTGTGCAGAATGGAGAACAGTGAGAAAGGGAAGGAGGAAGACTGTGGGGTCCTTGGTGCTTGCAGGCATTTTATTACCCAACTAGGGAAGAGCCTCAGTGATGTTGTAACAGTACAGTCATCAATAACACTGGTAGCACTGATGATGTTCCCTAGTTGGGTGATGAAATGTCTGCAAGAAAAGAACCAAACTCGGAGAGCACCAAGAACCTCACACGCTCCTCCTCTTCTCCATAACCCCCCTCCCTTCTAGCACTGATGATGTTCCCTTGTTGGGTCATGAAATGTCTGCAAGAAAACAGCCAAGCTCACCTCGCACCAAGGACCTCTCAGTCCTCCTCCTCCTCCTCCTCCTTGTAGCACTGATGAGGTTACCTAGTTTGGCAATTAAACGTCTGCAAGAAAACAATTGGGCTCAGAGAAGCTCCAAGGACCCTCCCTGAAAAACCTCAGAAGTCTGGTGTTTTGTAAAATGCTGACAATTCTGCTCTCTTTGGGATGTTGAGGCCAAGGACCATAGTCCATTTGGTCAGCCTTGTCCCTTCATTTCCTAAACCGGGCCCTTTCCAGCTTTACCCGGAGGTGCTACTGAGAACGGGACCGTGCTGCTATTTGCCACCTGCCAGGGAGTTCTCCACTGGAGGCCTTACCTCCTTTTACGATTGTGCAGATAAGGTTGCTGTGGCACAAAGGTGAATTACTTGATAACACATTGGGTTGACTCTCTCTCTCTTCAGTGGGCTGGGCAAAGAGTCCTTCCAGACGAAACGTGAAGAATAAACATTTTAAATACGCAAAAATAAGTCATTCACCAGCTCTGTGTGCTATGGAAAGTGTATTAAACATGGGTTGCGTATGTGTCCCTCTTTGATGTGCCCCTCAGTTGCTGGCTGCATGGAGAGGATTTCTAAAATGGAAATGAGTTGAAGAACCACTCCTAAAAGTTTCAATCCTTAAGAAACAGCTTTTGGGAAGCCTGGATTGTAACCTGTTACAGATTACAAGGAAGGACATGATAACAGAAGAGAGTTGGGAGGGACCTTAGAGGTCTTCTAGTCCAACCCCTTGTGTAAGCAGGGGAGCCTATACCAGAGAGGTCCAACTTGGAACGTTTAAGACTTGTGGAATTCAACTCCCAGAATTCTCCAGCCATCTATGCTGGCTGGGGAATTCTGGGAGTTGAAGTTTTCAAGTCTTAAACATTCCCAAGGTTAGACACGCATATCCTTCACCATTCCAGATAAATGGCTGTCCAGTCTTTTCTTAAAAACCTCCACAACTTCTGGTGGCAAGCTGTTCCACTGGTTAATTTTTCTCCCTGTTAGGACGTTTCTCCTTTAATTCCAGGTTGCTTCTCTCCTTAGTTTCCATCTATGGCTTCTTGTCCTGCCTTCCGGTGCTTTGGGGGATAGCTTGACTCCCTCTCCTTTATGGCAGCCCCTCAAATATTAGAAGATTGCTGTCCTGTCGCCCCCTAGACTTCCTCTTCATTAAACCAGCCCTACCCAGTTCCTGCCACGGTTCTTCCTACGTTTTAGCCTCCAGTCCCCTCATTATCTCAGCCGTTCTTCTCTGACGCCTGAGATCTTTCGTCGTCCAAAGGCCCCTGATTCTTGGTCAGAGATGGAAGCGGGGCCCAGAAGGAATAAATACTGTTGGCTCCGGCGACCTGCTTTGACCTCTCTTCATAAGGCTTTTGTGGCAGTAACGGCATGCCGTACAGGAGAGGCTTCTAATTTGGCAGCCATTGGGTGGACCGAGCATCAGAATCTTGTTGTTATAGAAGGAAAAGACCGTTGGAGCAATGAGATTCAGGCTGCTGCTATCCACCTCCTTCGTTGAGGGGCTCTCTGAGCTTGCTTGTCTTCTTGCAGACATTTCATGACCTGACTAGGGAACATCATCAGTGCAGAAGGGAGGAGGAGGAAGATTGTGGGGTCCTTGCTGCTCCCTGAGCTGGGTTTTTTTCTTGCAGGCGTTTCATGACCCAACTAGGTAACGCCAACCGTGCTACGTTCACAGGGTTTGCTCTGTGCAAACCCTGCTCCCTCCCAGCACTGATGGAGTTAGTTAGTTTGGGTCATGAAACGTCCGGAAGAAAACAGCCAAGCTCAAGAGAGCATCAAGGGCCCCCACAGTTTGAACCCTGAGCTACAAATGCCCTCCTTCATCGATCTCCTTACTTGGTCTGGAGAGGGAAAGAGACAGGAAAGGGGGCAGCAGCAGCGACCAGAAGGCTCAGCCAAGGGAGGGGAGGGGGAAGCCGTTGGAAGGAGTGGATAATGGGTTGGAAATCTCTTGAGCCCCGTCCCCCATTTTGCCCTCTAAGCCAGACTTGGAGGGGAAAAAGTAAGTCGCAGGACCAGGACCAACATTTAAATTTGGGTTTTAAAAGGAATTGAGCTCAGGAGCTGGGTAAAATTCCTAGAGTACAAGTCGACTTTATCTAACCAAAATCGGACCCCAAAATTTCCGTTGCTAACCAAGACGGTTGTTCAGCGAACTTTGCATCCTCGTTTTGCGACCACTGCCGTTCTTAAGTTAGGAACATGGTTGTTAAGTGAATGTGGCTTCTTCCCCCCCCCCCAGTTGACCTGGCTTGTGGGAAGGTCACAAAAGGGGTTCACGCGACCCCCCTCCTAGAACGCTGCAACCATCATAAATACAAGTCAGTTGCCAAACATCTGGATTTCGATCCTGGGAATGCAGCCAATGGTTGGTCGTAGGTGTGAAACCCGCTCCCTTTTAAGTCCCTTTTTCCAGCGCTGATGCAGCTTCACAAACGGTCACTCAGTGGGTGTTTGTAAGCTGTCTTTTACCAGAAGTTTCTCCCCAGGAGCAGAGTCCGACCCTGCGGAGATATTTTCTGGATAAGAACCAGGAGGCAGATCTGAACTGCAAATCAAAGTCCTCTTTATCAGCTCAGCTCACCTAGTCCAGGAAAGCCAGTGGATTACCTGATGGATCCCGTCCAGATGGTTCCGCTTCCTTCCACAACAGCCCAGTGGAAGTCAGTTCTCAACTTAAGAACTGTTCGTTTAGTGGCCGTTTGAATTTAACGCCGGCACTGGCAGAAGGGACTTGGTACCGTTTTTTTTTTTTCTTTCACACTTAACGGCCGTTGCGCCATTCCCCCGTGGTCAAAATCCGGAGGCTTGGCAACTCACTCGTGTTTATGACGGTTGAAGGGTTACGTGGTCTCCCCCCTTTTGCGACCATCTGACCAGCCAAGTCCACGTGGAAGCCAGATTCACTTAGCGGCTGTGGGATTAACTTAACTCCCTGCAGTGATTCATTTAACAGCGGCGGCAGGAAAGTTCGTCAAGTGGGACAAAACTCCCTTAACCACCTGGCTTGCTTAGCAAAAGAAATGTTGGGCTCAGCTGTGGTCATAAGTTGAGGACTGCCTGTAACTCGAAGCTTACGACCATTTTTCAACCTTTGTAACATCATCCCCACAATGGTGTGAGCAAAATCCAGAACTTTTAGAATAACTTTGTTGTCCCTTTGAATGCACACGAATCGGCCTACGTTGAAATGAAATTTCGTTGCAGCCTCATACTTACGACCACTTCTTCTGGTGCTTGCAGTGTCCCAAGGTCACGTGATCTCCCCCCCCCCAAATTTTTTGCAATCTCTGGACAAGGTGAATGCGGAGGCTGGATTCGTTTAACAGCCGTGTTGCTAGCTTACCAGCCGTGGCGATCCACTTAACAGAGGCAAGAGAGGTCGCAAAGCGGGGCAAAAACCTGCTTAACAAACGCCTCATTTCACGAGAGAAATGTTGGGCTCACTTGGGGGTGGGGGAGGTCATAAGCGGAGGACTTATCTGTATTAATGTCTTAGATTAAGTCATCTAGAGGTAATCCTCAACTTAACAACCATATTGGATCCTACAGTGATTATCACAATTCGTGCTGGTTGTTAAATAGGCCCACCTGTGACCAAACCTGATATTACAACCCCCCCCCTTTTGGGAGGGGGGGGTGGCACAAGCCCTTGTTAAACAATCCCCTTGTTTGCTCTGAGACTCTCTTGCTGGAAACCAGAAGTAAACACAGGTTGCTGCAAAAACATCACAAAATTGTGACCACAGGATGTTGCAAATGTCAGCCAGTTGCCAAGCACCAGAAGATGTGGCCCCGTGACCACCGGGGGGTGGGTGGGGGGGGGAAGGGAAGAGGCCCAGCAAATCCAGAACTTAGAATCCGGGTCCTAAGTAGCTCTGTTGTAACTTGAGACAGTTGCTAAGCAACTGGTTATAAATCGAGGACTATCTGTGATCCAATTCCAGGGATGAGCTCTTTCAGTCGTTCGAACCAAAACGATCGTAACGTTCCACTGGGTGTTTTTGTTTTCCCCTCCAATACGAGAATAATTTTTAAATCTTGAATTTTACGTGTATCCTCTTCTCTGGGGGAACAGAAACCGCGTTTACTTCTCGCCTTATATTAACAATTAAGGCTGGCCCATTATTTAGAATAGAACTGGAAGGGGCTTCGGAGGTCTTCTAGTCCAGCCCCTGCTCAAGCAGGATTACCTATACTATTTCAAGTTAAGTGACTGTCCAGTCTCTTCTTAAAAATCTCCAGGGATGAAGCACCCACGACTTCTGGTGGCAAGCCGTTCCACGGGTTAATTGTCCTCACGATTAGAAAGTTTCTCCTTAATTCCAAGTTGCTTCTCTCCTTGATTAGTTTCTATTCTTGTCCTGCCCTCAGGTGCTTTGGGGGAATAGCTTGACTCCCTCTTCTTTGGGGCAACCCAAATATTGGAGTCTTGCTATCCTGTCTCCCCTAGTCCTTCTTTTCATTAGACTTGACAGACCCAATTCCAGCAACCGTCCTTCCTATGTTTTAGTCTCCAGGCCTTGAATCCTCTTAGTTGCTCTTCTCCTAACTTTTTCCAAAGCAGCACTAATACATCAGGTGATTTTTATCCTATGCCTCTGTTTATACAACCCAGGATGGTATTCGCTTTTTTTGGCTGCTTGCTGCACATGGGCTGGCTCCCGTTCAAGTCATCATCCACTAGGACTCTAAGGTCCCTCTCCCAGTTACTCCAGCAAGGGAAATTGCGCTGGTTGAGAAGATGCCACGGATGGTTTCCTTCCGACTTGGGAAGAAACAGCCACAAATCACCACCGTACTTTGAACTCCCGTTACCCCCTCGTTTTTCCTGCGTAATTCATGCCAGGGGTGGCATAACGCAATAATAAATCCAATGTTTTCAGCGGTAGCTGCATTGGCCAAGTAGGGGAAGGCATTGGGTGAGCGGTTCCTTGATTGCAAAAAAAAACAAAACCAAAAACTTCTGGGACAGGAAATGAGAAATATTTCTGGGCTCGACAGAGAAATAAAGTTTGCTAATTGTGGCCGGAGTGTGAATAAGGTACATACGAAAGTTGCCCTTGATAACTAGAAGGCCCTTACGAGATTCTGTAATGTTCTCCAAATTCCCCAGAGCAACTCTGATTTTTTAAGTATTAGGAGTTTAATTGAAACGGCGGTCCTTGACTTAACGACCACAGTTGAGCCCAGAATTTCTGTGGCTAAGTGAGGCAGATGTCAGCTGAGATTTGCCCCGTTTTGTGACCTTTCTCACCACCATTAAGTGAGTCCATCTTCTCCGTGAACCTTTCCTGTCATAGGGGAAATCCTATGACAACCCCCCCCCCCCCCCCGGGACGCTGCAACCATCGTAAATATGAGTTCAGTGGCCAAACATCTGAATTTGGATCTTGAGACTATGGGGAAGCAGCAATGATTGTGTGAAAAATCGGTCACAGGTGGCTACTTTCAGTGCCGTTGCAACTTCGCGTGGTTACTAAATGAACCTCTTAGTGCAATACCCGTAAAATGCCAACATCCTCTAGTTTCAAATAGTCCAGAAATGCAATAAAGAGGGGTTCCCCTTCCTTTATTTTTGCCTTTGATGGAAAGAAAGCCAACAACCTCCTTCAGATGCAGCTAAAGAGGGAGACTTGTAACTTCAGAAGCCCTTTGCAACAGTAGTTTTCACAAAAGCTGTCTCGTCTGTGCCGGGGTTTGTCCCCGTGGCGCCAACATGCCCTATGGGTCTCTGGGAACGAGTGGTTGCAATTAAGGATCCAGTTGATGTAATTTGAACCCGGCTTTCTCTGCACTTGGTCAGTTGACTAACCGGGGTGGGGTGAGGGACCTCCTGATTGTCCTGTGTCCTCTGGGGGGCTTTGGATGGTTTTCTACGAGGAGTTTCTGTGGCAGGTTTTGAAAAAGTCCCCAGAAATAAGACTTAAGGCGAAGGAAGGCGGGAGCTTAGCAGGGAGGCGGTAGTGGCTAAGACCCTAGAACCGTGATGGCGAACCTATGGCACACGTGTGCCGGAAGTGCGACAAAAAGGTTAGCCCTCATTTGCCCTGGAAAGTTTGCAGAGAAGACCCAAAGGTGCTTTCCCCCCCCCCCCCCCAAAAAAAGAGGCCACTGGACTTTCTGATTTTTCTTTGAAGACGTTTTGCTTCTCATCCCAGAAGCTTCTTCGGCTTCCCCCATCATCCAGTCAGAGCAGAAGGAAGCTCCTGGGATGAGAAGCAAAACGTCTTCAAAGAAAAACCGGAAAGTCCAGCTGCTTCCTGAAAAAGCACCTTCGGGACAGTGGGGGGTATGTTCTTCCCTATCTATCTGTGTCTGTCTGTCTCTCTCCCTCTTTCTCTCTCTCTCTCTCTCTCTCTCTGTGTGTGTGCATGTATGTATGTATGTTTTCTTAAGTTTTCGTGGGTACTTACATGTATGGTATTCAGCTTTGTTCAGGTATTTTCCCACATCATTATAGTGGTGCTTTTAAAGTTGTAGCAACGTTTTGGCAGAATCTCATCTGCCATCATCAGGCTTCTGTATTGTGTTCGTCTGTGAGTCAGACTTTTAGAGTTGTTTCAGTTTAAAATTTGGGGCTAGCCTACTGCTGTGCCAGAATGGTTTTTTTTTTTCTTCATCCTGATTGGTTGGGAGTCTTGGTCTGTGTTTATTGGTCTTGGAGTTTGCTGTGTTCTGCTTGATTGGTGTTTCTAATATCTTCTGTCTGTTTTGTGGCTTTTTTTGTCTCGGCAACAATGTTGGCTGGCAACATTGTGTTTCCTGTATTGAAGGCTTTTAGTGCAGCTTGGCTCCGAGTAAATGGACGGCTATCATTCGTTAGGAAGCTGGGTTTCATCTGGGTGCCTGGTTGGGGTGTGTTTGAGCTGGAGGTATCGGGGGGTCTGTTTGTGCCCAGGTGTTTGCCTGGCTTGTGGTGTGGAGATTTTTTTGTTTGTGAGTGCAGGCTTCCAAATGATTGACAGCCTGGTGGAATCACCTCTTCTATTCATGCTTTCTGGTCTTTTTTCAATCTCTATGGCTTCTCTGATGATTCTGTGGCTGAGATTTTCTATAGTAGCTAGGGTTTTGGTGCCACTGAAGTCGATGCTATGACCTGTGGCTTCCATGTGTTGGACTCGTGAGGAAGTGTGTTCCAGCTTTTTGACTGCATTTTTGTGTTCATCCAGGCGGGTGCTTATTCTTCTATTGGTCTGTCCAATGTATGTGGCCATGCATGATGCACAGGGGACTTCATATATGCCTTGGTTTTCCAGGTCAATTTTATCTTTGGGGTTTCTAAGGATGGCTGCTATTTTTCTGTCTGTTTTGAAGGCAGTTTTGATATGATGTCTGTGTAGTATCTTACTGATTTTTTCAGTCAGGAGACTATATATAGTATTCAGCTTTGGGAAAATACCCGAACAAAGCTGAATACCATACATGTAAGTACCCACGAAAACTTAAGGAAACACACACACACGCACATGAATGTGAGAGAGAGAGATTGGAGAGATTAGATAGATAAGATAGATAAAATAGTTTTCTGTCTCTGCTGGACTTTCTGGATTTTCATTTAAGATGTTTTGCTTCTCATCTCATCCAAGAAGCTTCTTCAGCTCCGACTGGATGGTGGAGAAGGGAAGGATTAAATCCTATAAATCCTTCCATTCCATAAAATATAAATCTTTCCCTTCACCACCATCCAGTCAGAGTGGAAGGAAGCTTCTTGGATGAGAAGAGAAACGTCTTCAAAGAAAAAAACAGAAAGTCCAGTGGCCTCTTGGGGAAAAAAATAAAGCACTTTGGAGACAACTAGGACCTGGATGACTGAGGATTCTGCAGAGAAGACCATACTGGAGGCTAAATTATACAGGTGGTCCTCGACTTACAACAGTTCACTTAGCGACCGTTTGAGGTTCCAATGGCACTGGAAAAACTGATTGATGACTATTCTTCAACCTTACAACTGTTGCTGCATCACGTTTGTGACGGTCGCAGTCTCCCGGGGTCCTGTGGTCACATTTTGCAACCTCCTGGCGAGCAGAGTCAAGTGGGGAAAGCCGATTCACTCAGCAACCGTGTTATTAATTTAACAGCTGCAGCAATTCGCTTAATAAATGTTTCAAGGGAAGTCGTAAAAGGGGGCAAAGCCCACTTAACCAATGTCTTACTGAGCAACATAAATGTTGGGCTCTATTGTGGTCATAAGTCGAGGGCTATCTGTATGATGAATGGTTAAGGAAGCTAGGTGTATCTAGTCTATTGAAAAAAAATAACTGAGTTGGAAGGGACCTTGGAGGTTTTCTAGTCCAGCCCCTTGCTCAAGGACACATCATACCTTTCCAGACTGTCGTCTGGAAAACCTCCAGTGATGGAGCGCCCACACATTCTGGGGACAAGCTGTTCCTTTAGTTAATGGTTCTAACTTTCAGGAAATTCCTCCTCCGTTCCAAGTTGGATCTCCCTCTGACTTCCGTTCCTAGAATTCCCCAGCCAGAAGGCTTTAAGATGGGTAGACTTAGAATCCTAGGGTTGGAAGGGACCTTGGAGGTCTTCTAGTCCAACCTCCAGGAGACCCTACCATTATTCTGGACAAGTGGCTGTCCAAACTCTTCTTAAAAACCTTAAAAACCTCCAGTGGTGGAGCGCCCAGAATTTCTGTCCAACTATTTACAAAGTCTGCACTACTATGACTATTACTATTAATTTTCTCATCACTGCTTAACCTCTCCCACTTGTGACTATATGACTGTAACTTGGTCGCTCGTATCCTTACGATTTATATGCACTGTTTCCTGGTATGATTTGATGGTTTATTGTACCCTCTGACTGTCATTAAGTGTTGCACTTGATGATTCTTGACTCTTGACGAATGTCTCTTTTCCTTTATGGACACTGAGAGCATTTGCACGAAAGACAAATTCCTTGTGGGTCCAATCACCCTTGGCCAATACAGAATTCTATTCTGTTCTGTTCTGTTCTGTTCTATTTTCTATTCTATTCTTTCTGTTCTATCCTCTCCTCTCCTCTCCTCTCCTCTCCTCTCCTCTCCTCTCCTCCCCTCCCCTCTCCTCTCCACTCCTCTCTTCTCCCCTCTTCTCTTCTCCCCTCTTCTCTTCTCTTCTCTTCTCTTTATCTTCTCTTCTCTTCTCTTCTCTCCTCTCCTTTCTTCTCCTCTCCTCTCCTCTCCTCTCCTCTCCTCTCCTCTCCTCTCCTCTCCTCTCTTCTGGAGGCAAAGCCGGTTAATTATTCTCACTATCTGGAAATTCCTCCTTAATTCCAGATTGGGTCTCTCCTTGATTTCTTTCCATCCGTTGCTTCTTGTCCTGCCTTCAGGGCCTTTGGAGAAGAAGTTGGCCCCCTCTTGTTTGAGAAGGATTGGGGGGGGGGGGGGAACATGACAGCTGCCTTCCAGTACTTGAGACATTGTCGCACGGGGATTGACTTATTCTCGAAAGCACCCGAAGGACCAGAAGCAGTATGTAGAACTAACTTAGAAATGAGGGGAAATTTCTTGACCGTGAGAACAATTAATCAGTGGAACAGCTTCCTTCCTGGAGTTGTCGGTGCTTCATCACTGGAGGTTGTCAAAAATTAAGGCCAGACAACCATTTGACCAGGATTAGCATGCCTTGAGCAGGGGGTTGGACTAGAAGACCTCCAAGGTCCCTTCCATTATGATTCTGTGATCTCAAAAAGTTCTGTGCTTAGTCCCCCTGCCCCTGTGAGTAAAGAGTCTTGAGAGAGAGAGAGAGCCACCAAGGAGTGAAATCAGGAATGCACAACCACTGCCCTTCTAGGTTTTGGAGAATCCTGTCCTGTTTGATGCCACGTTGCTCACAACTACTGATAGAACAAGGATGCAGAGGCCATAAGCTGCAGAAATCAGGTTTATATTCCCTCCCCAAACACGCACACACATTTTGTCACCAACAAGCACAAGCCCAAAGATGATGGGGAAGAAAAGGAAGGATAATTGTTTATATTTCTCCTTATATCTTCCTTAATTTATTTTAAACCTGGAAAGTACAAGGCTAACCATCAGAAAGAGCGTGAAGAGGGTGTATGTATGTTCAAATACAATAATAATTACATAGCTAATTGTAGATAGTATGAATAGATAATCGAATGGGTAAGGTTTAATTAATGTTATTCGAAGCGCCCGCCTACTTGATATTTTTATATCAGCCGCCACTCCCATTTTTCAGTTAAGTTTGCAGCATTTCGTGTTTTTAAAGTCCAGGGCAGCCTTCAGTCCAACTTTTCATAAAGCGCCTGGAAGAGCAGAGTTGCCCCAGTTTTGGGTTAACTATGGTTGGTTTGCCTAACCCTTGAAATATCTCCCATTTTTTAAATAGAGCTGGATTTTTAAATAGAATAACACAGGTTGGGTATGATTCAAATCTATACATTTTGTATATAGGAAGTCCTTGACTTTGTACCATTTGTTTACTGACCGTTTTAAAGTTACACCGGCACTGAAAACAGTGACCGTTTTTTCACGCTTATGACCTTGGCAGCATCCCTGTATTCACGGTATCGAAATTCAGGCACTTGGCAGCTGACTTGTAGTTATGACGGTCGCAGTGGTCCGCTTTTGCAACCTTCTGATAGGCAAAGGCAATGGAGGGAGTCAGATTTACTTAACAGCTGTGTGACCCACTTAACAACTGCAGTGATTCACTTAACAACGGTGGCAAGTTGTACAACAGAGCGAAACTGACTTGACACCTGTCTCGATGAGCATCAGAAATTTTGGGCTCCGTTGTGGTCATAAGTTGAGGGTATTTTAATCGGGTATTTTCTGCATTTCAAGCCAACAGATAGAAGCTTGACCAGACCTTTGATTGTATAAGATCCGTCGCAGGAATTGGGTATGGCCAGTCTGGAGAAGAGAAGGACTAGGGCAGACATGATAGCAGGATTCCAGTATTTCAGGGGCTGCTCCAAAGAAGAGTTGGGGGTCAATTTATTCTCCAAAGCCCTTGAGGGCAGGACAAGAAACAGTGGATGGAAACTCATCCAAGAGAGACGCAACCTGGAATAAAGGAGGAATTTGCTAACAGGGAGGACAATTAACCAGAGGAACTGCTTGCCACCAGAGGTTGTGGCTGCTCCAACACTGGAGGTTTGTAAGAAGAGACTGGACAGCCACTTGTCTGAATTGGTCTGGGAAGACCTCCAAGGTCCAGCTCTATTCTGATTGATTGACTGACTCTTTCTCGCTATACCTTGTAGCTTCCCTACAAGGTGTAGCGAGAAAGAGTCAGTCAATCAATCAGAATAGAGCTGGACCTTGGACTGACCAATTGCATCTGGAGTGTTTATCTATTTCCCCTCTGAAAAATCTTTGGGTGGATACAACCTCACTTGTGATAGGCTAATGTTGTTCTCCACAACAGAGACAGCATAGGTGCAGACTTTTTACTTTCTAGAAATGTATTTTAGATAGGATTTTGGCACTAAAAATACCTCCCCTGCCGCAAGATCCCAGAGCTGTTATATAACCATGTTGGTTCTCTGTTGTGGCCTTTCCTCCCATCAATCACTACATCCTTATGAAAACTCTTTTCTTCTGTTAGGAGCAGACCGGACAAAGCTCAGGGGTTCCCCTCCCAATCTGCTTAGCCATTTCTAAATCTGATTCTGATAGACTACTGGTTGACCATCATTACGTGTTGCACCCTGAGGATTCTTGACTCTTGACGAAGGTCTCTTTTCTTTTATGTGCACTGAGAACATTTGCACCATAGACAAATTTCTTGTGTGTCCAATCACACTTGGCCAAGAAAAGAATTCTATATTCTATTCTATTCTGTTCTATTTTCTATTCTGTTCTAATTTCTATTCTATTCTATTCTCAATAAAGATTCTATTCCATTCCATTCCATTCCAATCCAATCCAATCTATTCTTTATTCTATTCTATCCTATCCTATCCTATCCTATCCTATCCTATCCTATCCTATCCTATCCTATCCTATTCTATATCCTGTTCCATCCCATCCCGTTCTACTGTATTTAAATTCTATTCCTATATCATTCTATTCTATTCTATTCTATCCTTTCCTATCCTATCCTATCCTATGACTATTATTAAGTGTACTACCAGATGATTCTTGACTCTTGATGAATGTTTATTTTCTTTTTATGTACCCTGAGAGCATTTGCACCAAAGACAAATTCCTTGCGTGTCCAATCACACTTGGCCAATAAAAGAATTCTAATTCTAATTCTAACTGGGGCCCTGTGTGCTTGTTTGACGTGTGAGAGGCAGCTTGGGGTAGTGGTTAAGGCTTTAGGCTAGAAACTTGGAAACTGGGAAGTCTTGGCCTACCTTAGAGATGTGAGGCAGGATGTTGCAGACCAGTTCTCGATAAGCCTTACAGGAGTCACCCTGACTTGAAGGCACCAAATAAATAAATTAAATAACAGATAATCAGAGTTGAAAGGGATCTTGTAGGTCATCTAGTCCAACTCCCCGCCCAAGTGGGGGAAATAAACAAACAAAACAAGCCCACGACCACAATGAAGCCCAAAGTTTGCGTTGAACTGAGAAGTTTGTTAAAAGTGAGCTTTGCCCCCTTTTACGACTCTTCCTTCCCATTTGTTAAGTGAACCCCTGTGGTTGTTAAAATTAGTCCCAGCGTTGTTAAGTGAATCTGGCTTCCCCGTTGACTTTGCTTGTCGGGAGGTCGCAAAAGGGGATCACGTGACCCTGGGACCGTCATAACTATGAACTGGTTGTCAAGCGACCGAATGTAAATCACGTGACCCTGGGGATGCTGCAGCGGTCACCAAGTGGGAAAAAAGGGTCATAAGTCACTTTTTTTCAGTGCAGTTTGTAACTTTGAACAGTTTAAAGGTTGTAAGTCGAGGGACTGCCTGTAGCTGAAATACACCTTTATGAGAGGGAGCAAGGCATAAATCCCAGGAAGTTTTCGTAGGATATCACTGGTAACGGAAGGAAGGGAGGGAGGGAAAGAAAGGGAAGGGAAGGAAGGAAGGAAGGGAAGGGAAGGAAGGGAAGGGAAGGAAGGAAAGAAAGAAAGAAAGAAAGAAAGAAAGAAAGAAAGAAAGAAAGAAAGAAAGAAAGAAAGAAAGAAAGAAAGAAAGAAAGAAAGAAAGAAAGAAAGAAAGAAAGAAAGAAAGAAGAAAGAAAGAAAAGAAAGAAAGAAAGAAAGAAAGAAAGAAAGAACTGCTTAGAGAGGGCTATAAAGCACTGTGAAGTGGTATATAAGTCTGAGTGCTATTGTTTGGGAAGGAAGGAAGGAAGGAAGGAAGGAAGGAAGGAAGGAAGGAAAGAAAAAGAAAGAAAAGAAAGAAAGAAAGAAAGAAAGAAAGAACTGCTTAGAGAGGGCTATAAAGCACTGTGAAGTGGTATATAAGTCTGAGTGCTATTGTTTGGGAAGGAAGGAAGGAAGGAAGGAAGGAAGGAAGGAAGGAAGGAAGGAAGGAAGGAAGGAAGGAAAAAGAAAGAAAAGAAAGAAAGAAAGAAAGAAAGAAAGAAAGAAAGAAAGAAAGAAAGAAAGAGAAAGAAAGAAAGAACACCTGAATTTACAGTCTTGGCAATCTTGCCCCCTACCACTCCTCTGGACTTGGCCCCAATTCAGAGGACATAAGCAGGCATGAGGGATCCCGGAGTCCTAGTGGACAATCCCTTAAATATGAGCCAGCCATATACAGCAGCAGCCCAAAAAGCCAATGCAATCCTAACTTGCATTAACAGGGGGATACAATCGAGATCCTGGGAGGTCCTAATCCCACTCTATGTATCCTTAGTAAGGCCACACCTAGAGTCTGCATCCAGTTTTGGTCACCGCACTATAAAAAAAGATGTTGAGACCCTGGAAAGAGGGCAGAGAAGAGCAACCAGGAGGATGAGGAGACCCGAGACTAAAACATGCGATGAACAGTTAGTTGCAGGAACTGGGCCTGGCTAAGAGAAGGACCAGGGGAGACAGGAGAGCAGTCTTTGAATACTTGGGGGGCGGGGGGGGGCTGTCACAGGGAGGAGGGGATCAAGTTCTCCAAAAGCCCTGAGGGCAGGACAAGAAGCAATGGTTGGCAACTAATCAAAGAGAGAAGCAACCTGGAATTAAGGAGAAACTTCCTAACAGGGAGGACAACCTGTGGAACACCTGGCCACCAGAAGTTGTAGGCGCTCCATGGCTGGAGGTTTCCATGAAGAGACTGGATGGTTGTTTGTCTGGAATGACATAGGTTCTCCTGCTTCAGCAGGGGGCTGGACTAGAAGATCTCTATGGTCCCTTCCAGCTCTACTGTATTCTACAATCCCAATATTTGAGAGGCTGCCACATTGCATGCTGTCTGGAATAACCTAGGGTCTCCTGCTGGAGCAAGGGGTTAGACTAGAAGACCTCCAGACCTCCCTCCGTTCATGTCTGGGCCCGCCATGCCAGATCCAGCGCCAAAGCTTCTCTGAGCCTCAACGTCTTGCCACGTTGAGTTCTTGGCTCCGCCGGGTGCATCTTTCTCGGCTCTGGAATCTCCGCCGCTCTGACTTGGTGACTTGGCACGGCCTCTGGGCCCAATTGCGGTTGCTGCGTTGCTGCTGCCGCCGCTGACTCCTCTGTGCCATTTCCTCTTCGTGTTCTCATGTGGCAGGCAGGCCCGTCCCACGTGGGGAGGCAGGAGGGGGGGGGCCCTGCTGGAGCGAATCATGGATAGTGTAGTAGGTGGGTGTCAAGGCGGGGTGGCCCACCACCGTTAACGCTGATAGATCCATCGAGGTCAAAGTGGAAGCGGGAGAAACGAAGGTTACGGAAAAAGGCGGGAGGGGCCTTTTGGGAAAGCCGCCAAGAGTTCTGAATCATAGACGTTCCTTAAAATACATCTGTCACGGCCGACGGAAAAGAAGTCAAATATCCTAAACCTTTTGCACACTTGGGAATGAACTAATATGTGAGTTTAGTGGTCATGCAGTGCAGATGTCGGGTTGAAGGGTGAAACCGCACAGCTCCCGCCCGGAGGGGAAGAGCCCCATTTTTGCCTGAATACAGAAAACGCACAAGCCCCCCTTTGTCTATTTTCCCTGTTTATCTGTTTTACAAAATGTCTCTCCTTCCACCAGCTCTGGGACTGACTCAGGCAGTCCTCAACTTGACAACAATTCATTCAACAACCAAAGTTAACAATGGCACTGAAGAAATCAGGACGGAGGAGCTTTTTTTACCACACTTAACAATTGCAACGCCCCCATGTGATCAAAATTCAGACTCATATGTGTGTCGAGGTGGCTCGATCCCCCTTTTTTGCGACGGGGAAGCCGGATTCCCCTTCAGAAGGGTTGCGACTAGCTTAACTGCCGCGGTGATTCACTTGACAAACGGGGGCAGGAAAGGCTGTAAAACGGGCAAACTCATCTGACCAACTGTCTCGCTTGGCAAGAGAAGTTTTGGGGCTCAAGTTAAAAAAAAAAAAATGACCATGGAGTTATCTTGATTCTAGTCGTAAGCCGAGGAAGTGCAGTGGCTCCTACGGGGAATTTTTTCTTGGATAAAAGGAAGAAGTAGTCCTGTTTCCTGAGTGGTACGAAAAAGAAAGAAAGAAACTCTTTAACTAAGAGATAATTAAGCGCCAGCTAATTGCTGTGAGTCATCTTCAGCCGTTCTGTACTTTTGTTTGAATGGAGGAGAGGCTGAAGGATGGGCCTTAGTTTGCCTGCTGCCTTTCCTGGGCTTCCTGTTGTCCTCTGGCAACTGTGAGCACATCCTCTTTGAAGGGATTAGAACAGAGGTCCCCAAACTTGGCAATTTTAAGACTGTTAGACTTCAACTGATGCTGGCTGGAGAATTCTGGGAGTTGAAGTCCACCAGTCTTAAAGTTGCCACGTCTGGGGACCCCTGGATTAGAATAAGAGTTGGAAGGGACATTGGAAGTCTTCAAGTCATTTAGCCAGAAAAGCCAAAGGGACAAGCCCAGGTTAGGCGAGACCTGGCTCAAAAACAGGAACTGGGACCTCGGCGTCCTAGGGGACGATCCCTTGACTAGGAGCCAGGCAGGTGCAGCAAGCAGCCAAAGAAGCGAATGCGATCCTGGGTTGTCTAAACAGAGGCATAGGATCAAGATCCCATGAAGTGTTAGTACCTCTTTAGAAAGCCTTAGGAAGGCCACACCTGGAATCCTGAAAGCAACTTTGGCCACCAGGTTACAAAAAAAAGATGTTGAGACTTTGGAAAAAGTGCAGAGACTCAGAGCAACAACTAAGAGGATCGAAGGCCTGGAGACTAAAACGTATGAAGGGCGGTTGCAGGATTTGGCCTTGGCCAGTCTAGAGAAAAGAAGGACTGGGGGGACGTGACACGATAGCAGCTTTCCAGTATTTGAGGGGCTGCCCCAAAGAAGAGGAAGGGGTCCAATTATTCTCCAAAGCACCTGCGGGTGAGACAAGGAGCAACGGATGGAAACTCATCAAGGAGAGAAGCAGCCTGGAATTTAGGAGGAATTTGCTGAATGTAAAGACAATCAACCAGGGGAACTACTTGCCACCAGAAGTCACGGGTGCTTCCTCACTGGAGATTTTAAAGAAGAGACTCTGGACCATCACTTACTTGAAATAGTATGGGTTCTCCCGCTTGAGCAGGGGGCTGGACTAGAAGACCTCCAAGGCCCCTTCCAGCTCTATTCCAAGTCCAACCCACTGCTTAGGCAGGAAACCCCGTCCTGTTTCAGACAAATCTTGTCTTAAAAACTTTAAACGTTGTTGTTGTTCCAAGGATTAATTGTTCTCCCTTGCAGAATGCCAGGCTGCTTCTCTCCTCGAAGAAAGAAGAGAAGGTGTCAGAGTTTTCTGCAGGACGGGGGAAGATTTCTGAGGAAACAGGTTTTGTGGCTTTGGCTGCTCTGAAAGTCCCCTGGTTTTTTTGCAGGAGCTGAAGGCAGCCGCCAGGGAAAGGTGGCTGATTGGTTTGCCTCCCAATTATAGATCCTATCTGGAAGGTGAAATGTATTCTTCCCCCCTCCCCAAGGAACGCCTTGACCAGTTAGACCACAGCAACAGCCAGGTGAAGGTACTGGTGGCTGAAAATGGATACCTCTGGGGCAAGGTTGCTCTGCTGATTATTCTGAGAAAGAGACCGTTTGATCAAGAGTTGGCTTTTGTTGATTGTCTTAAAGGAGAGATGGGAGGGGGGTTTTTTTGGGGGGGGGGCGTCAGAAATGATGAGAGGGCAGGGGTCTCCAACCGTGGCAACTTTAAGCCTGGAGGACTTCAACTCCCAGAATTCCCCAGCCAGCACAACTATGCTGGTTGGAGAATTCTGGGAATTGAAGTCTTCCAGGCTTAAAGTTGCCAAGTTTGAGGACCCCCTGACATAAATTATTATGTAAGCTTGTAAGTCAGGTAAGTCCAACCTTGGGAACTGAGACCTGTGGACTTCAACTCCCAGAATTCTCATTCTCTCTCCCTCTCTCTCTCTCTCTCTCTCTCTCTCTCTCTCTCTCTCTCTCTCTCTCTCTCTCTCTCTCTCTTTTGCATTTTAGTATTTAATGACTATGGGCCTCAGACTTTAAGGTGCTCCATTATAGTTAGTGCTTTCCTCTTGTGTGCAACAGACTGATTGGATGCCAAGTTATGATTTTAATACAGATTTTTGTCTGTTATTTTATTCTAGAATTTTTAAAGCGGATATTCCTTCAGTGTTTTTAATTTGCTCTGGTCTTTGTGATAAACATTGACTTGTTTATGCCTTTCAATAAAAGTTATTAACTCCCTGCTGGCCGGGGAATTCTGGGAATTAAAGTCCACGGGTCTCAAAAGTTCCCAAGGTTGGACCATCCTGCTGTAAGTAATCCAGTCAGGCAGATTTAGGAAGCTCTCTCTCTCTCTCTCTTTGTTTATGTGACAAATTTGCAGAATGCATCATGTATCCTCTACGAACATGGCGCAACAGGAAGATGTCACTCCCTGCCCTCAGGCCCTGAATCTTAGCAGCCTAGTAGCGTACACTTCCTGGAAGGAAACCCCAGGCTGCATAACAATCTCGGAAAGCCCTTTTGTGTGTTTTTTGGCAGGACCTTGGGTGCTGCCCCCTGTCGAAATTCTTTTCCACCGACAGCGAGACAGCTTAGGTGCCTTTTGTCCAAGGGTTGAAAGTGTTAACTGGTGCATCCAGAGCTGGCCTCTAGCAAAAACCATGTGTAAAAAGCAGTTTAGGCTTCAGAGGGAATGAGCGAGTAACATCTTAGGAGCGCTTTGTGTGTAGGCCCTCCTTTTTCCCTGGGCGTCTCCCAGCCGATCAGTGGAATAACCTGAGTGTTGCTTGCAGGATGCCACTTCAGGTTTCCTTTGGATGTCATGAATCGATTTTGAGTCTACATTTACGTATTGCATTTCAATCTGGGGTGAAAGCCCTGCAAGAGTTAGTTCATGCCAACGACTCCCTGACTCTTACGCCTAGCCAAATATATATATATATATATATTATTTTTTGACAGAATAAGTTACTTGGATGAGTAAAGGAACATCTCAGTTTAATAAACTTTATTCCAGTTCCTATGATTTCATCTTTATTACATGTTTTTGGCCTGGCTGATTGAGTTTGCATTTCCATATTGCTGCTATCTTCCCTAAAGTTCTTCTAATTAGAAGATTGTGAAAATTGCATATGGAAAAGCCACCCTTTAAATAGGAAGGAAGGAAGGAAGGAAGGAAGGAAGGAAGGAAGGAAGGAAGGAAGGAAGGAAGGAAGAAAGAAAGAAAGAAAGAAAGAAAGAAAGAAAGAAAGAAAGAAAGAAAGAAAGAAAGAAGGAAGGAAGGAAGGAAGGAAGGAAGGAAGAAAGAAAGAAAGAAAGAAAGAAAGAAAGAAAGAAAGAAAGAAAGAAAGAAAGAAAGATATAGATACATACATAGATGCATACATAGATACATAGATGAAAGAGAAAGGTGATTGATAAATATATGGATGATAGATATAGGTGAAAGAGAAAGATGGTTGGTTGGTTGGTAGGTAGATAGATGATAGATAGATAGATAGATAGATAGATAGATAGATAGATAGATAGATAGATAGATAGATAGATAGATATCAGCTCACCCTTCTTTGCCATGCTATGGATTTGGGGTGAGCTGTTTAAATTACCCCTGAAATTTGACATGGGGGAAATCAGGATGCCAAGCAGGGGCACCTCTGTTTCCCCCCCCCCCAGCTTTCCAGCTGTGGCTTTTTCGGGGCAGTCGCTATGTGAGTTTCTCACAATGCTCTCGAGGCTGGCGGCGGTCCTACTTGCTTCCCTGATTCCCGAGCTCTGCTCTCAAAATGGCTGCTGGCTTCTCTGCCTCTCCTGCATTGTTAATGTGGCCGATTCTAAACAGGAGAAGCAGCAGCAGCAGCTTTGGGGTCTGGCAGGCAAGCGGGGGGGGGAGATTGTCGCTTCCAGCCTCATCCTAAGCTGGTTCTCGGGGACTGGCAACAGTGAAGATGAAGTTTGCTTTGCAGTCTGGCCTTGGTAGGTAGGTGGGCTTCCGTCTAGGTCTAGGAGACAACAACACCTGAAGTCCTGAGGATAGAAAGTCAATCAGAATAGAGCTGGAAGGGACCTTGGAGGTCTACTAGTCCAACCGTCTGCTGAAGCAGGAGACCCTCGGCCATTCCAGACAAGCGGCTGTCCAATCTCTTCTTAAGAGCCTCCAGTGTTGGGAGCACCCACAACATCTGGTGGCCAGCAGTTCCACGGGTTAATTGTTTGGAAGTTTCTCCTTCGTTCCAGGTTGCTCCTCTGCTTGATGAGTTTCCCTCCATTATTTATTGTCTTGCTTTCTGAGTGCTTTGGAGAATAATTTGACCTCCTCTTCCTCTTCATGGGGAGCCCCTCAAATCCTGGAAGGCTGCTCTCATATTCCCCCCAGTCCTTTTTTTCTCTAGACTGGCCAAACCCAAATCCTGCAGCTGTTCTTCCTATGTTTGAAGTCTCCAGGCCTTTGATCCTTGTAGTTGCTCTTCTCTGCACTTTTTCCAAACATCTCTTTTTGCAAAGTGGTGACTTTCGACCAAAATTGAGCCCAAAATTTATATTGCTAATTGAGACATTTGTTAAGTGAGTTTTGCCCCCTTTTAAAACTTTTCTTGCCACATTTGTTAACTGAATCAGTGCAGTTGTTAAATTAGTCATGCGGTTGTGACGCGAATCCGGCATTCCCCTTTGACTTTGCTTGTCAGGAGGTCACAAAGGGGAGATCACGTGACCCCAGGACACTGCAACTATCCTAAACGTGAGTTGGCTGTCAAGCATCCAAGTATAAATCACGTAACCCGTGCTGCAGGGGTCATAAGTGTGAAAAATGGTCCTAGGTCGCTTTTCCCAGTTAGGGATCTCTGCTGTTTCCGTACTCTGCAAGGCTTGTTCTGGACAGCTCAGGGTTGAGAAAATCCAGTCAGAAGATGCTGTAGTGTTAACTTTGGAATGAAACCAATGGTGTTAGCTGCACAGGGATAAATCACTACGGGTTTGCTCGGTTTGGGTGTGTTAAGCCTGGGTTCCCCAACCAGGGTTAGGGAGACAAGCTAAACAGAATGTGCAGTGTTAGTCAGATAGGCACACAGATAAATGAGTGAGCTAAGCTTGTATGTTTATTAACATACAGTAAAAATGACAGATACGCTTGTGCTATCAAAAATATAGTTTATTCCATTATGAGTTCATAGCATAGTCAAAATAACAGTCCAATAGTCATGTATCATTTAGTCAGTCCATTTAGGGATATTCAGTTAGCAAAGTCCGTGCAGAATATCCTATGTCAGTTCACTTACAAATCAGTCCTTTGTTTTCTCTCCCGTGCGAGCAATGCAGTCTTGAGTCCATGCAGTAATTAGGAATCATCAAAGCCAGAGAGAGAGCAAGCTGTAGTCTTGCTTCTTTTAAAGTGCTTTCACAACCACTCCCCTAATTACATTCCCATATTTAAAGTTGCAGACACTTTAACTTATAAACTATGATTACATATTTATTATTTTACCTAAACCAGTGAGGGTAAACAATGTTATCCCTAACAGGGTGGACCCATTGCTAACGTTATGGCTGGTTCGGCGACCCCTTGTCATGCCCTTGTTGGAGTCCGATTCCGAGGGGGAGGTTGAGCAGATGACAGGGAGTTGGTAGTGTGGCTCCGGTGGCTGTAGAAGAAAGAGGGGAAGGGCACAGTCCGGCTGAACATTCAGAGGAAGACCCAGGCCCATCCCCTCTTCATCCTAGGGCACGCAGGGAGAAAAAAAGAAGGGAGCAACTTGGCTTACGGGAGAGAAAAAGGCCCTGATCCCTTTCATTAGTTGCAGCTGGGAGAACAGGATATAAGTGGGGCGTTTGCAAACAGCTCCTTGCTGGAAGCAAAGCGTGTATTATCTTTGTCTGGGTTTTGGCATCCTCCTAACTGTAGATGCTGCGTTATTTTGTGAAAGTCTGTAATTTATCATCCTGGCCTGCCATGTTAATTACTTCAGTGTGGTTTGTCTTGGTTTTTTTAATTTCTAATTAACTTTACTTTGGGTTCGGATTGTATTTACTCCCTTCGTAGACTGTTTCTGGAAGAGTTTGATCTCCAGCCGAGGATAATTGGACATTGGGGCCCAAGTTGGAGGCATTAAAGGGAATTTATTATACTTTTGTGACTTTGTTATTTTTGTGCCATGCCCCCCCCCCCTGTGGGTCATCACAGTAACTGGCACATCTGCGGAATCCTGAATCTGAAAGTTTAGGGGTTCTTTGCAAAAGTCAAAACTACAAAGCCACCCCCCCCCAGCCATCATCACATCACATGGTCCAATCACAATCCATCCTAAAGCAAGATTCCCATTTCATGAGGTGCCACACTCAGTGACCTTGAATCAGAAAAAGAATTTTATTTTGCCTAACTAGATATACTCAAATGAATTCCTCCATCCCACTTTCTCAGGCTCAATTATGGTAGCATGGGGACATCTCAACTCAATATGGCTTCCAAAGCTGACACAGATGACATGGTTGTAAGCCGAGGATTACCTACTTGGTCTAGTGCAGGGGTATCAAACTGGATTTCTTTGAAGGCCAGATCAGCATTGTAGTTCTCCCCTTTTGGCCGGGGGGGGGGACCACAGATGCCTCCTGTAGCACTCTATCAGCCAAAACGGGGCACGGGAAGTCTGTGTGTGCCCCCCCCGCACCTCGTTTTCACCCTCCATGGCTTCCTGCAGCACTTTGCTGGCTGTTTTGGGGGCCCTTTTCACCCTGTTTTTTTGCCCGTTTTCGGCCCCATTGGCTGGCCCCACCTGCCTGCCCGTCCTCTCCCAGGAGTCTCCAGGCAGCCTGTTTTGGGTGCAAGTAAAGTGCAGGGCCCGTGTGGAGGCTTGGAGAGGGGGAACAACAGGTCTTCCAAAAGTCTCAAAACAGGCCCATTTCCGGCCTCCAGAGCCCGGGAGAGACTGTTTGCTATGTCCCAGAGATTTGAGCAAAGCCTCCAGAGGCAAGGGAAGGTGAAACACAGGCCTCCTGGAAGTCTGGAAATGGGCCCATTTCTGGCCTCCGGAGTCTGGGGGAGGCTGTTTTCTATATTCCAGAGATTTGAGCAAAGCCTCCGGAGTCTGGGGGAGGCTGTTTTCACCCCCCCAGAGGCTCAAGGAAAGCCTCCGGAGCCCTGGAAGGCAAAAACACCCCAGCCCAGCCCAGCCGTGGTGCAGGAGGCCAACTAGGCCACGCCCTTCCAGCATCCGGGCAGATATTGCTGAAATTTTTGAACCCCACCCCTGGTGAGATGCCTTTGGTCATTAACAAGAGGTTTAAGGTGACCCGTCCCAGGATGCCCTTGTGACCACACGCATGCTCGGGAGGGGACTCCGGGAAAGGAGCAAACCAGGTAGCAGCATCCATAGGCTGTACAGAGAAAAGAATCCAGGCCCTTGGAAGTTTCTGATAGAGGAACCATTTGGTTTAATGGTTGAGGCATTGGACTAGAAAACCCAAGACCGTGAGTTCAAGTCCCACCTTAGGTACAAAAGAGGGCTGGGTGACTTTGGGCCAATCACCAAGAGACAGGGAGTTCTAGTCCCGCCTTAGGTAGGAAGCATGGAGTGAGTTTGGGAGAAGGGGGAGGGAGGAGGGGGGGGGGAGGGAGGGGTTCTAGTCCCGCCTTAGGTACAAAAGGAGGGTGGGGACTTTGGGCCAATCACCAGGATATGGGGAGTTCTAGTCCTGCCTTAGGTAGGAAAGCCAACTGGGTGACTTTGGGCCAATCACCAGGATATGGGGAGTTCTAGTCCCGCCTTAGGCAGGAAAGCCAGCTGGGTGACTTTGGGCCAATCACCAGGAGACGGAGAGTTCTAGTCCTGCTTTAGACTTGAAATGCAGCTGGGTGACATTAGGTCAACCACGCGGAGCCAGTGAATTCTAGTTCCATTTTAGGTATGGAAGTGGCTGGGTGACTTGGGCCAATCACCAGGGGACAGTGAGTTCTAGTCCCGCCTTAGGTACAAAAGAGGGCTGGGTGACTGAGCCAATCACCAAGAGACAGGGAGTTCTAGTCCTGCCTTAGGCAGGAAAGCCAGCTGGGTGGGTCAACCATGAGGAGCCAGTGAATTCTAGTTCTGTTTTAGGCAGGAAAGCCAGCTGGGTGATTTTGGGCCAATCCCCAGTTGTTAACCTTCTAAGCAGTTGGGAGAACCGGTTGTTAGAAGAAATTACAGGGCTAATCCTGTAAGGAAGGCGGGAAGGAAACATTCTGGTGTTGCTTACAGAAACTGCCTCTCTGTTAACCCTTATTACGTTCTTGGTAGGACTAGACTTCCTGTCTCAGGAACTTCTCTGGAGTTTTTTTCCCCTCCTTTGCTGGTCCTTTGCTTGTGTGGAGGGACCATTCAAAGTTACAATGGCACTGAAAAAAGTGACCTATGGCTGTTTTTCACACTTACGACGGTTGCAGCATCCCCACAGTCATGAGAGGCCAGGCGAGGAGATGCGTGCCTCGATGTGAGGGATGTTGAGTTGGCCACGCCCAGCCAATCACATGACCACCAAGCCACGCCCACCAACTAAGCCACACCCACCAACTAAGCCACACCCACAGAACCGGTTGTTAAAAAAAACTGAATCCCACCCCTGCCCGCACCTGCTTGTCACCTGGCATGGGTCGATTCTCAGCGCCCTTCCTTTGCAGAGGTTCCAGGACGTGCACACAACTCACCTGTGCTTCTTGTTTCCTCCCACAGCAACCCTCCACTGAGCGAGGAGATGCTGCCTCCCGGGGAATGGATGTGCCACCGCTGCACCGTGCGCCGGAAGGTAAAGGGCTTTGGGGTGTCCGGATACACACCCACACCCACCCACACACACCCTTCCTTTCCTTCTCTCTAGAAGACAAAGAATGGCTGTAAGGAAATAACCCGGGGAAAAGCACAGCAGGGGACCAAAAAATCCCCCCCACCTTTTTCTTTTCTTTTCTTTCTGTTTTTTTTTTCTTCCCCTCAATCTTAAAGTGGGAGGGGGGGGAGGGAGTGCATTATAAATCTTAAGAAAATCTAGCAATAGCGCTTAGATTTATAGACCGCTTCCTAGTGCTTCACAGCCCTCCCTCGGCAGTTGACAGACGCCAGCAATCTGACTCCTCATTTTAGCAACCTTGGAAGGACGGAAGGACGAGTCAACTTTAAGCCGGTCAGGATCGAACTGCCTGCAATACTGCCTTCTGACCACTACGCCACCGTGGCAGGAAGGGGGGAAGAGAGAAAGAAGGGAAGGAAGGAGAAAAGGGGGAGAGAAAGAAGAAAGGGGGAGAGGAAGGAAGGAAGGAAGGACAGGAAAGAAGGATGAGGCAAAGGGAAAGGGAGGGAAAGAAGAAAGGGGAAAGGGAGAAAAGGAAGGGAAGGAAGGAGAAACAGGAAGGGAGGGAGAGGAAGGAAGGGGAAAAAGAGGGAAAGAAGGGGAGGGAGGGAGAAAAGGAAGGGAAGGAAGGGGAAAAGGTAGGGAGAGGAAGGGGGAAAAGGGAAAGAAGGAAGGGGAAAGAGAAACAGGAGGGAAAGAAGGAAGGGAATGAAGGGGGAAAGGGAGGAAGAGAAAGGAAAGGAAAGATCAAAAACTGCTGGAAGTGGGTACAATTAGTCTGCAATACTGCCTTCTAACCAATCTGCCACCATGGCAGGAAGGGAGGGAGGGAGAGAGAAAGAGAGAGAAAGAAGGAAGGAAGGAGAAAAGGGAGAAAGGGAGGGAAGGAAAGAAGGATGGGGGAAAGGTAAGGAGAGGAAAGGGGGAGAGAAGGGAGGAAGAAGAGCTACAGCTCTCAGACTTATATACCACTTCACAGGGCTTTGCAGCCATCTCAGCAGTTTAGAGTCAGCCTCTCTCTCCCACCCCACCCCCAAAACAATCTGGGTCCTCATTCCACCTCAGAAGGGTGGAAGGCTGAGTAAATCTGAGTCTATTTAAACGACAACACACACACACACACCCCGCGAGGACTGGCTGACTGAAGTGGGGATAAGCCCTTCCATGTTCCAGGGCGGCTGCGGGCACCTTCCCTTGGGAAGGCCAGGCTCTCCGCCTCCTTGGGTCCATTGCAGCTGCGGGCAGGACACGCTGGCACTGATCCGCGGATGCTGGCACTGGCCTTTCCGGCGGGCACTTCCCTTGCCAAGCCCCCCACCCCACCCCAGTGCTTCCTCCCAGCGAGTTCAAGAAGCACGGAGTGGCCTCCTCCCCTTGTTTCCATAGCGGCAGCGGGCAGGGAAAGAATGAGGGGGGGCCAGTGGGTTCCTCCTTGGTGTGTGGGGGGGGGGTAGGAGTTTGGGCTGGGCTCCAACTTGTCATCGGAGAGGCGGCATGCAAAGAGTCCCTCCCCTCCCCAGCCTGGAGGGGAAGCAGCGGGAAGAGCCCGCTGCAAGTGGAAACGGCGTTTTTCTCCCAGCCCTGGGACAGCCCCTGGCACCTGGGGGACGGAGTTCCCAAATCAGGCTCCACAGCAGATTCTTTCTTTCCTCTGTCTGTCTGTCTGTCTTTCCTCACCTGGTTCCTCTCTATAGCTGTATTCACTGTATCTCAGTTTCTTTCTCTATATCAACATCATCTGTCTGTCTCCACCTACTTTATCTGTCTCTCTCTGTCTCTGTTCACTCCATCCATCCATCCAACTATATCTGTCTGTCTGCCTGCCTGTCTTCTCGTCTGTGTGTGTGTGTGTGTGTGTGTGTAGTCTGTCTGTCTTCACCTATATCTCCCTCTATTCACTCCATCATCCCTCTACCTATCCCTCTACCTACCTACCTACCTATCTCAAATCAATCTTTATTGTCAGAGTACATTATCTACTTACCTACCTACCTATCTACCTACCTATGGTATTTGTCTTTCTATCAATCCTGTCTGTCTGTCTGTCTGCCTGTATCTATCTATCTATCTATCTATCTATCTATCTATCTATCTATCTATCTATCTATCTACCTACCTACCTACCTACCTACCTACCTACCTATGGTGTCTGTCTGTCTATCTATCCTGTCTGTCTGTCTGTCTGCCTGTATCTATCTATCTACCTACCTATGGTGTCTGTCTGTCTGTCTACCTACAGTGTCTGTCTGTCTGTCTATCTATCCTGTCTGTCTGTCTGTCTACCTACGGTGTCTGTCTGTCTGTCTATCAATCCTGCCTGTCTGTCTGTCTACCTACCTACCTACCTCTTCTCTTGGTGTGTATATATGTGTAAATATGTGTGTGTGTGTATAGTCTGTCTTTCCTCATCTCTCTCTCTCTGTTTCACTCCATCCATCCCTGTATCCTATCTCCCTAATTCAGAAATTGCCCTTCTCCCTCCTCTAGAGGGACTAGCCCCCCCTCCCCCACAGCCTGATTTTGAGGCCCCAAGGGAGCCCCTTTCTCCCTCTTGAATCAAAGAGCCCCTTGTTTTGGCCTGCCTTCTCTTCCACCTTCCCCTGCCTGAGAGGACCCGCTGGCCTTCTCTGAGAGCCGTGGGTGTGGGTGTGGTTAACAACAACAACAAGTTGAGCCAGCACCTGGCTTGAAGCTACTGAGGCAGTGGTGGGATTCAATTTTTTTTACTATGGGTTCTGTGAGCGTGGCCATGTGACTAGGTGGGCGTGGCTTTTTTGCAGCCCCCACCTGTTTGGGGGGGGGCTTCCTGGCCTCAGAAGAGCCGGGGGGGGGCGTTTTTGCTCCCCTAAGGCTCCTCTGAAGCTGAGGAAGGCAAAAAAATGGAGGGGGGGGCAAGCCATTTTTTTTTTTTTTGCCTTCCTGGACCTCAGCAAAGGGAATCCCGGCACAGCTGACCTTATGAACAGCTGATTGTCAGGAGGGGGGGAGAAATACCTTAGGCGAATGTCGGGCGGGGTGAGCGAGCATCAGGTGGGAGGGCGACTGGGTCGGGGGTGTGGCCAGCCCAAACTTACTACCGGTTGGGCGACCCCCCGCCAAATCCTCGCTACCAGTTCACCCGATCCGGTGCGAACCGGCTGAATACCACCACTGTACTAAGGCTATTTGGTCTTTTCTCCATCCAGGTTTGCATCCTGAAAGGGGGGTGGTAGAATCTGGGGAAGGTCTTGGTTAAGCCCCACACACAAACCCTCTCCTTTAGTTGGGGTGATTGTGACACACACACAGACACACACACACAAAACATAAATCATTCATTTTCAACCCTGAGCTGCAAATATTCTCCTTTATTGCTGGTTTCAAACTGCCCAGCAGCCAGTTATTTGACTACCAGGCAGCGCAGGCAGTCCTCGACAACGACCCAAAGTGCCTGTTGCTAAGCAAGTCAGTTGTTTAAGTCAGATTTTGCCCCGTTCCGCAACCTTTTTTTAACAGCGGTTGTTTAAGTGGCTCCCTGCAGGTGTTAAGTGAATCACACAGTTGTCTAGCAAATCTGGCTACCTCCATTGACTTGGCTCGTCTGAAGCCACCTGAGAAGGTTCCAGAAAAGGGTTGATGGTGTCACATGACCCTGACAGCATCATCAATCAAATCAATCAATTGACCAGTGTCTGAATTTTGATCACCTGATGTCATGCCCCTGTTGTGACTCTGAGGGAGAGGAGGAACAGCTGACAGGGAGTGGGAATGTGGCTCCGGAGGTTGTGGAGGAGGCTGGGGAAGGACAGAGGCCGGCTGGGCATTCAAAGGAAGACCCAGGCCCATCCCCTCTCCATCCTAGGACATGCAGGGAGGAGCAGATAAGGGAGAAATGTGAGTGGCGTGGTCTACGGGGGAGGAAAGGGCCCTGATCCCCTTCATGGGCTGCAGCTGTGAGGACTGTTTAAAAGGACAAACTGCGCATGGCCCAGTGCTGGAAGCAAAGCATGAAATAATTCTAGTCTTTCAGTTCTTATCTGAGTTCTGGCGTCCTTCCCAGTATGTGTATTTCGATATCTGTGGACGTCTTTAAGCCCTTATCCTGCCTGGTCTCAATAATTGCTTCAGTGTGGTTTGTGTGGGGGGTTTTTTATTCATAATTTATATGCATTTTGAGTTTGAACAGCATTTTTTCCTTTTCACAACTGTTTGTGGGTGAGTTTTTTTCACCAGTCAATGGTAATTGGAGCTTTGAAGCCAAGTTGAAGGAATTAAAGGGACTTCACCTGTTTTTGTGACTTTGTTGCTTTTGTATTTCTCTCCCTCCCCCCTCTTGCTTAGCAACAAAAAAAACTGGGGCTCAATTGTGGTCATAAGTCAAGGACTACCTGTATCCATAGAAAAACTGTGTCATGGAACAGCCACCACAGTGACTTGTTTGGGGTTCTGGGAAAAGATATTCCCTCCCTTTGCCTTTCTCTTTTTCTTTCTTTCTCTCCCTCTTTCTTTCTTTCTTTCTTTCTTTCTTTCTTTCTTTCTTTCTTTCTTTCTTTCTTTCTCTCTCTCTCTCTCTCTCTCCCTTTATCTTTCTTCATCTCTCTTTTCTCTCTTTGTTTCTCTTCCTGTTCCTCTCTTTTTCTTTCTTTCTTTCTTTCTTTCTCTCTCTCTCTCTTTCCCTTTATCTTTCTTCATCTCTCTTTTCTCTCTTTGTTTCTCTTCTTCTTCCTCTCTTTCTTTCTTTCTCTCCCTCTTTCTCTCCCTCTTTCTCTCCCTCTTTCTTTCTTTCTTTCTTTCTTTCTTTCTTTCTTTCTTTCTCTCTTTCCCTTTATCTTTCTTCATCTCTCTTTTCTCTCTTTGTTTCTCTTCTTCTTCCTCTCTTTCTTTCTTTCTCTCCCTCTTTCTCTCCCTCTTTCTCTCCCTCTTTCTTTCTTTCTTTCTTTCTTTCTTTCTTTCTTTCTTTCTCTCTTTCCCTTTATCTTTCTTCATCTCTCTTTTCTCTCTTTGTTTCTCTTCTTCTTCCTCTCTTTCTTTCTTTCTCTCCCTCTTTCTCTCCCTCTTTCTCTCCCTCTTTCTTTCTTTCTTTCTTTCTTTCTTTCTTTCTTTCTCTCTTTCCCTTTATCTTTCTTCATCTCTCTTTTCTCTCTTTGTTTCTCTTCTTCTTCCTCTCTTTCTTTCTTTCTCTCCCTCTTTCTCTCCCTCTTTCTCTCCCTCTTTCTTTCTTTCTTTCTTTCTTTCTTTCTTTCTCTCTCTCTTTCCCTTTATCTTTCTTCATCTCTCTTTTCTCTCTTTGTTTCTCTTCTTCTTCCTCTCTTTTTCTTTCTTTCTCTCCCTCTTTCTCTCCCTCTTTCTTTCTTTCTTTCTTTCTTTCTTTCTTTCTCTCTCTTTCCCTTTATCTTTCTTCATCTCTCTTTTCTCTCTTTGTTTCTCTTCTTCTTCCTCTCTTTTTCTTTCTTTCTCTCCCTCTTTCTCTCTCTCTTTCTCTCTTTCTCTCCCTCTTTCTTTCTTTCTTTCTTTCTTTCTTTCTCTCTCTCTCCCTTTATCTTTCTTCATCTCTCTTTTCTCTCTTTGTTTCTCTTCCTGTTCCTCTCTTTTTTTCTGTCTTTCTCTCCCTCTTTCTCTCTCTCTTTCTCTCCCTCTTTCTTTCTTTCTTTCTTTCTTTCTCTCTCTCTCCCTTTATCTTTCTTCATCTCTCTTTTCTCTCTTTGTTTCTCTTCCTGTTCCTCTCTCTTTTTCTTTCTTTCTCTCCCTCTTTCTTTCTTTCTTTCTTTCTTTCTTTCTTTCTCTCTCTCTTTCCCTTTATCTTTCTTCATCTCTCTTTTCTCTCTTTGTTTCTCTTCTTCTTCCTCTCTTTCTTTCTTTCTCTCCCTCTTTCTCTCCCTCTTTCTCTCCCTCTTTCTTTCTTTCTTTCTTTCTTTCTTTCTCTCTCTTTCCCTTTATCTTTCTTCATCTCTCTTTTCTCTCTTTGTTTCTCTTCCTCTTCCTCTCTCTTTTTCTTTCTTTCTCTCCCTCTTTCTCTCTCTTTCTCTCCCTCTTTCTTTCTTTCTTTCTTTCTTTCTCTCTCTCTCCCTTTATCTTTCTTCATCTCTCTTTTCTCTCTTTGTTTCTCTTCCTGTTCCTCTCTCTTTTTCTTTCTTTCTCTCCCTCTTTCTTTCTTTCTTTCTTTCTTTCTTTCTTTCTTTCTCTCTCTCTCTCTCTCTTTCCCTTTATCTTTCTTCATCTCTCTTTTCTCTCTTTGTTTCTCTTCTTCTTCCTCTCTTTCTTTCTTTCTCTCCCTCTTTCTCTCCCTCTTTCTCTCCCTCTTTCTTTCTTTCTTTCTTTCTTTCTCTCTCTCTTTCCCTTTATCTTTCTTCATCTCTCTTTTCTCTCTTTGTTTCTCTTCTTCTTCCTCTCTCTTTTTCTTTCTTTCTCTCCCTCTTTCTCTCCCTCTTTCTTTCTTTCTTTCTTTCTTTCTTTCTTTCTTTCTTTCTTTCTTTCTCTCTCTTTCCCTTTATCTTTCTTCATCTCTCTTTTCTCTCTTTGTTTCTCTTCTTCTTCCTCTCTCTTTTTCTTTCTTTCTCTCCCTCTTTCTCTCCCTCTTTCTCTCCCTCTTTCTCTCCCTCTTTCTTTCTTTCTTTCTTTCTTTCTTTCTTTCTTTCTTTCTTTCTTTCTCTCTCTCTCTCTCTCTCTCCCTTTATCTTTCTTCATCTCTCTTTTCTCTCTTTGTTTCTCTTCTTCTTCCTCTCTCTTTTTCTTTCTTTCTCTCCCTCTTTCTCTCCCTCTTTCTCTCCCTCTTTCTTTCTTTCTTTCTTTCTTTCTTTCTTTCTTTCTTTCTTTCTTTCTCTCTCTTTCCCTTTATCTTTCTTCATCTCTCTTTTCTCTCTTTGTTTCTCTTCCTCTTCCTCTCTTTTTTTCTTTCTCTTCTCCTTTTCTCTCTTGCTCTTTTTCTTTCTCTTCCTCTCTCTTTTCTCTCTTTTTCTCTCCCTCTTTCTCTCTATGTCTCTCTGTCTTTCTTTCTCCTCTTCTCTTTCTCTCCTTCTCTCTCTCTCTCTATATGCGTTTCTCTGTCAAACCCAACCCTGATGCGGCCCTCTGTGAAATCAAGTTTCGACATCCCTCATCTAGCTATCTATCTTCTCTTGGTCTGTGTGTGTGTGTGTGTATTGACAGTGTTTACCTACCTACCTTCTACTTATCCTCGGCTTGATTGCCTGTCCATCTCTCTCACGCACACACACACGCATGCAGAGTGCTGGGGGGCGGGGGGGGCAGGGGCTTCCAGGGGAGACTGACAGAGCTGCTACTTTGTGCCTTGCAGAAGAAGGAACTCGGCCACATGAACGGCTTGGTGGACAAATCCGGCAAGAGGACTTCGTCTCCCACCAGCGACGCCGACTACTTGGACCGGGCGGGCGGCGGGAGCCTCCGGACCCTTCCCCACGCCCGGCTCCTGGAGCGCAGGGCGAGCCGGCCCGGCACCCCGACCTCCAACACCAGCACCGACACCCCCAACTCCTCGGAGCAGAACGACGTGGACGAGGACATCATCGACGTGGACGAGGACTCGGGCACCGGGGCAGAAGCCGAGGGGGGGCAACCTCACCTCAAGCGGCCCTTCGAGCTGCTCATCGCGGCCGCCATGGAGAGGAACCCCACCCAGTTCCAGCTGCCCAATGAGCTCACCTGCACTACAGCCCTGCCAGGTGAGGGAGCCGGTCTGCACTGGCCGGAGGAACGCCCCGGGTGGGCTTCAGCTTTCGCTTCCGCCATTGCCCAGACCAGGAACGTGGGTCCGGTGGTTGAGCCAAGGAGGGCAGTCTTCTCCTTGAGCAGGGGTGGGCAGCGATGGCTCCCACCACTATACGGCCTGTGGACTTCCTGCTGGCTCAGGAATTCTGGGAGTTGAAGTCCACAGGTGATAAAGCGAGCCATCGTTGCCCACCCCTGCCCTTGAGGGTGGGCAAGCAGATTTCCCCCTTTGGGTCCCCAATATCTGCCGAGCCTTATCTGTCTGTCATCTATATGTGTATCACATTTAGAGATCTCTGTATCATCAGTCGGCCTATCATCCATTCGTCTGTCTGTCTGTCTGTCTATTTATATCTATCTATCTCTACCTACCTACCTATCTCTATCTACACATCTATCTACCTACCTACCTAATCTATTTCTATCTATCTATCTATCTATCTATCTATCTATCTATCTATCTATCTATCTACTTACCTACCTACCTACCTACCTACCTATCTATCTATCTATCCATCCATCCATCCATCCATCCATCTATCTATCCATCTATCCCCATCCATCCATCCACATCTATCTATCTATCTATCTATCTATCTATCTATCTATCTATCTATCTATCTACTTACCTACCTACCTACCTAATCTATCAACATATCTATCTGTCTGTCTGTCTGTCTCTGTCTATCTATCTACTTACCTACCTACCTAATCTATCAACATATCTATTACCTATCATCTATCTACATATCCATCTACCTACTTACCTACTCTATCAACATATATATCATCTATTATCCCTCTATCATCTATCTATCTACATAACTATCCACCTATATACCCACTTACCTACCTAATCTATCAATATTTATCTGCCTGCCTGTCTGTCTATACATCTATCTATCTATACATCTATCTACATATCTACCTACATAACTACCTATCTAATCTAATTCATCTATCTATCTATCTATCTATCTATCTATCTATCTATCTATCTATCTATCTATCTGTATGTGCTTGTGTGTATCAAGTTTAGAGATCTATCATCTGTCATTCTCCCCCCACCTCCGTCCCCCCAGTGTGGGTATATGTTTATATGTCTCAAATTTAGGAATCTATCAATCCCCTGTGTGTGTGTGTGTGTGTGTGTGTGTGTGTGTGTGTGCGCGCGTGTATATCAAATGTAGGTATCTTATCTCTATCTCCTCCCTGTGTGTATCAAATTTAAAGAGCCCTATCTCTATACCATCAGTCTACATGCCTATCATCTCTTTACTTCTGTGTGCTTGTGTGCATCCAATTTAGAGATCTATTACCTGTCATCTATCCTGTCTCTCTTGTCTGTCTTTGTCTGTCTGTGCGTGTTCTCCATGTGTTTGTGGACGTGTTTAGAGACCACCCATCCCACCCCCAGAGCGACTGTCTTCCTGTTCTGTCCCATTCTACTTCCTCTTGTGCCCTTCCAGGTACTAGTAAGCGGAGAAGAAAGGAAGAGACCTCCGGGAAGAATGTCAAGAAAGCACAGCATGAGCTGGACCACAATGGCTTGGTCCCCCTGCCGGTGAAAGTCTGCTTCACCTGCAGCAGGTAATAGGCTGGGCTTGGGCTGGGGGGCGGGTCTTAATCTGTGCCTGGGAACAGGAAGTGTTCTCTATTTCAGGATCTCAGCAGCACACACACACACACACACACCCTCTTTCCAATCCCTTTAACACATCCCAAGAGATGCCCTGCCTTCACCTGAGCGTAAGATTCCCTCCTTGGCTTGCTGGAAAGAAGCAACCTGGAACTAAGGAGAAATTTCCCCACAGGAAGAACAATCATTCAGTGCAACTAACTTCCCTCCGGAAGCTGTGGGTCCTTGGTGCTCTTTCAACATGGCTGCTTTCTTGCAGATGTTTCATTGCCTAAGCTAGGAAACATCATCGATACTAGCACTGATATTGTTAGCTAGTTTGGGTCATGAAAGGTCTGCAAGAAAAGCATCCAGCTCAGAGAGCACCAAGGGCCTCCAGAGTTCTCCCCCCACCTCTCCTCCTCCTCCTCCTCCCTGCAAATCCTTCTCTCTCTAGCAGTGATGTTCCCTAGTTGGGTCATGAAAGGTCTGCAAGAAAACCACCCAACTCAGAGAACACCAAGGACGCCAGAGTGGTCATCCCCCTCCTCCTCCTCTCTGCAAATCCCCTTCCCATCTAGCACTGGTGATGTTACCAAGAAAACCACCCAGCTCACAGAGCACCAAGCACCCCTCATTCCAAGCCTCAGCCATGAATATTCTCCCTTGATTGGTAAGTTGTTGGGTGTTCCATCACTGGAGGTATTTAAGAAGAGACTGGGCAGCCATAGTCCAGAATAGCATAAGGTCTCCTGCTTGGGCAGGAGGCTGGACTAGAAGACCTCCAAGGTCCTTTCCAATTCTTCTATTCTGGAGGAAGAGGGGATGAGAATGCCATTCAGATCAGCAAACGATACAACATTCAAAACTGGGCAGTGGAACTTCTTCCCTCCAGAAGTTGTTGGGTGCTCCAACACTGGAGGGTTTTTAAGAAGAGACTGGACAGCCATTGGTCTGGAAAGGTGTAAGGCCGTGATGGCGAACCTATGGCACACCTGCCACAGGTGGCACAAAGAACCATGTGTGCCAGCACATGAACCCCAGGCAAACTTACCTCACTGCGCATACGCGTACCTCCCCGTTGATTTTCGGGCCTCTTTCGGTCTCCCAGAGGCTCGAGGGAAGCCTCTGCAGCCTTTGCAGGCTGAAAAATGGGCTGTTTTGTCATTAACGGGCCCATTTTTCAGCCTGCGAAGGCCACGGAGGCTTCCCTTGAGCCTTTGGGAAGCCGAAAGAGGCCCGAAAATCAGCTGGGAGGCACAGTGCAGGTAAGGGGGGGTGAGGATCGCACACAATTTTTGTCCCAGGAGCCCCAAAAGGTTAGCCCCCACTGGTGCAAAGTCCTGCATGAGCAGGGGATTGGACTAGAACACAGGTGTCCCCAACCTTGGCAACTTGAAGAATGGTGGACTTCAACTCCCAGAATTCCCCATTCAACTATACCTGTTGTTGTTTTTTTCCCTCCCTACTCCCTCGAGTGGAGAGATTGCAGAGGAAAGGATGACAAGAGAGTAAGCAGGCATAGAATTGAAGTCTTAACAAAGCTGGTTGAGGAATTCTGGGAGTTGAAGTCCACCAGTCTTAAAGTTGCCAGGGTTGGAGACCCCTGGACTAGAAGCCCCTCCACGGTCCCTCTCAATTCTGTCCTTCTCTGGTGGAATTCCTCTCTTTCTGCTTCCCCACGTTTGGGCTTGCAGGACCCAAGTGAAGTGGCTTCTCACGTTACAAGGGGAGCTTGCAGCAGGGTTGAGGTCCGGTTCCCGGTGGCCCCTGTCTTCTGGATGAAAGGGGGGCGGGGATCACAGGGTGGGAAGCGTGGATGACCCCAGGAAATGGGCCAAGCGTGAGAGGGCGCCTCCTCCTCCTCCGCCTTCCCCCTGGAGTCAGGATTCCCGGTCTTTTTTTCCAGGAGTTGCCGTGTGGCCCCTCTGATCCAGTGTGACTACTGCCCGCTCCTCTTTCACATGGACTGCCTGGAGCCCCCCCTCACGGCCATGCCGCTGGGCCGGTGGATGTGCCCCAATCACATTGAGCACGTGGTGGTAAGCCGGGGTCTCGCCTCGGGATCGGGGGCTGCGGGTGGGGTGGGCGGGGGGGGAGGTGAGGAATGGCCGGCCGGTTTCCCTTAGGCCACTCCCTCCTCTTAACAGCTGAACCAGAAGAACATGACGCTGAGCAACCGGTGCCAGGTGTTCGACCGCTTCCAGGACACCATCTCGCAGCACGCGGTGAAGGTGGATTTCTTGAACCGGATCCACAAGAAGCACCCGCCCAACCGCCGAGTGGTCCAGTCGGGGAAGAGGAAGGGCCTGAAGGTAGGTAGGGGATCCCGTGCCAGGCTTGTCTCAGCTTGGACCTTTAGGGGGGAAAAAGACCCTTGACTCCCATTTGCAGCAAAAGGTCTACTTTGACGAAAGCTAATTGGCTGCAGCGCAGGAAAGCCAGATCTGAAGTTTTGCACGTAAACCCAGGTTAAGAGGAGACTGGACAACCATCTTAAATTTGTCAGAGCGGGAGGGGGGGGGAACGGGATGGACTAGAAGACCTTGAAGGTCCCTTCCAACTCTTTTTATTCTGTTACTTGCCCCCTTGTTTCAAGCCCTCCTCCCCGGCCATCGTTGTAGTGTCCAATGAAGCTCAAATTAGTAGTTTCAGTAAGAATAAAGGAGAATATTTTTGCAGCTCAAGGGGTTGACATGATGGGTCCGTGTTGCTCTCCGAGACATTTCATGACCCGAACTAGGTCACATCATCAGTGCTAGTGCTGGGTTGGAATACCCCAGTCAAGAAGCAGCCAAAGAAGCCCATTCAGCAAACAGCAGAACCTCTTTTTAAGACCAGCAACACTGACTGGGAAAGTTCTACCAGAATATAAACTGGCAGCAAACCGCACTCCTTACTAGCACTGATGATGAACCCCGTCTTCAAGTAAACAAGCCAGCTCAGTGAGCACCCTCATGTTTTGGTAATTGTTCTGAGGTCTGGTACCTCTTGGATATTGGGCTGGGTTTCTGTTTTCTATCAACCCCCCTCTCCCTCCCTACTGCTCCCCTCTGGCCCCCCAATTTTGTTATGGCAGGCTGCCATCAAGGCTGAAGCGATGATGAGGTGGCCCCCGGCCTTGACCGTCTCCAGCAATCCTTGCGGGGCTCACTTGCAGTGCCCGGCTTCTGCCAAGAGGTGGCAGCCTTGCCCCTCGGAAGGGCGGCCCTCCAGGAGCCCTGCCAGCTTCCCTCCTCTCTGCTTCTCTTTTGCCCGTAGGTCCCGGAGGCCATCAAGTCCCAGTATCGGATCCCACCAGCATTAATGGCGCCCGCAGCCATCCGGGACGGGGAGCTGATTTGCAACGGCTTCTCCGAGGAGTCTCTGCAGAAGCCCCCAAGCAGCCCTTCCCAGCACTTAGCCGCCCAGTCGGAACAGCAAGAGGTAAACGTGGGGGGGGGGTTTGGGGGGGGTGCAGATTGGGCAGGAGGGAGGGGGTCACCCTCCTACCAGGCTGCGTCAGACATCCCCTTTCTCTGGGTCTCAGAGTTGAGGCAACAGGGCAAGCTGGGCCCTTCCAGCACCCTCAGAAAATCAGGGCCAGTTAGCCCGTCTCCTTGCCTCGGAGAGGCTGCTAGAAGGGTAGAAAGGAACCACGGAGTGGATTTGGAATGTAGGGACCGTGTTTCCCGGAAAATAAGACCCTGTCTTATAATTATTTTTTTTTGGCACCCAAAAAAGGCACCAGGTCTTATTTTTGGGGGATGCTATCCACGGACTCACCTCACTTGCGTGTGTGCGTCGCCCCTGGCCTCCTTTTCGCTGTCAGAGGCCTTCAGGAACTTCTACTGTGGACAGGAAAACTTGTCTGAAGGCCTCTGCAACCGATAAGAGAGCTCAGGATCGATCCAGAGCATTGTTCTCAGCTCCAGAGGCCTCCAGGAAAGCCTTGCCAGCCTTGCCGGCTGCAGAAGAAATGGGCCAGCCAGGCAGGTGTTGGGGTGCAGACTCCCAAGGTCACGTGATCACATCCCGGGGGGGCATCACATGATTTCCTCCCCCCCCCCCTTTTGCGATCTTCTGACAAGCAAAGTCAATGGGGAATCCAGGTTCACTGAACAAACCCCTCACTAACTTTGCAGCAGGAAGGATTCACTTAACAACTGTGGTGGAATGGCTGCAAAACAGGGCAAAATCCACTTCACCGCCTGGCTTAGTGACCGAAATGCTTTGGACTTGGACTTTCTCATTTAGATTAAATAAGGAAGCCTTCTTTAATCCTTTGGATTATGGATTTCCTGCCTGGCTGCTCACAGATTAATCACATCTCTTCAGCTCCTTATTCTTAACTCTGGTCCACTACAGGGTTGTGTGTTGAATCCCTTACTCTGTACTCTTTATGGGCATGACTGCATTCCCGCTCACACTAGTAATACTATGGCTAAATTTGCAGATGATACAACAGTGGTGGGACTCATCTCCAGGGGGCAGGATGAGTCTGCCTACTGAGATGAGGTGGACCAACGGTTGCTTCCATGGTATGGAGACAATAACTTGGTCCTCAACACCAATAAGACCAAGGAGTTTATAGTGGACTATAGAAGGGACAGATCAGACCTCCAGCCCTTGCTTATCCATGGAGATTGAGGGGAGCAAGTGGCCAGTTTTTAGTTTCTGGGTGTTACCCTAAAAGGGGACCTGACCTGGGGGGTTCACATTGCAGCCCTGATCAAAAGGGCCCAGCAGAGATTAGACTACCTGAGGCTTCTCAGGAAACAACAACTGGGTGGAAAACTGCTGGGAACCTTCTACCGCTGCACCATAGAGAGTACCTTAACTTACTGAACCTATGTGTGGTTTGCCAATTGCACAGGGGCAGATAGGATGTCACTCCAGAAGGTTATGGTCATTGCCCAGAGGATCATGGGTTGCCCTCTCCCCTCTTCGGAAGAGCTTTATAGCTCCCGCTGCCTTAAGAAAGTTCAAAACATCTTCAAAGATCCATCTCATTTTTTTGGAACTTTTACCATCTGGCAGGCAGTACAGGACAATAATAAAAGCAAGGGCAAATAGGCTGAAAAACAGCTTCTATCCCAGGGCAGTAACTCTGTTGAATTCCATTATCAGGGGCTTTCAATTCAATGTATAGAATGCGAAGGATGTGTGTTTTTGTGTTTTATTTTCATGGTCATAACGTATGGGGAAGATGGTATTTGATTTTGTTGTACGAGGTGCAAGGACAATGAAGTAAACTAAACTAGAAATGTTGGGCTCAACCGTAGTCGTAAATCGAGGACTACCTTTATACTGACTCTGTGGCACTTTACAGCTCTCTCTGGGCAGCTTGCAAGCCCCGTCGGCACTGCAAACGGCCAGACCTGAAGTAGGGCAGCAAACCCGGTCCCGAACCAAGGCCGGGGCAGAGCTGACCCTCGACCTACCTTCCTGACCTCTGACCTGCGCCCGTCCTTTCTCTTTCAGTGGCTGTGCAGCATCGTGGCCCTGCAGTGCAGCATCCTCAAACACTTATCGGCCAAGCAGGCCCCTTTTTCCTGGGACTCGGAGCAGGTGGAGAAAGGAGACGTCAAGCCACTGTTGGCAGCCGATGGCTCCCTCGCCAGTCCGTACCAAGCGATGGACAAGCCCAGCGCCCCCCTTCCCAGTTGCACCGCGGGGCTCGCCCCTCAGAACCCCTCCTCTGCGGACCGGCCCAAGAAACCCTCCCCCTGCGGGACGTCGAATGGCCTCGGCGCCACCGCAGAGGTGAAGATCAACGGCCCCAGCTTCTATGGCGAAGCCTCCGCGCCCGCCTCGCCCAGGCTGAGTGGGCAGGGCGGATCCTTGTCGCACCGGCAGCAGCCCTGGCCGAGACCCACCACTCCTCCGGCAGCTTGCGGGCTCCTCAACCACGTGGCTGGCGCCGTCGTGAAAACAGAGAACGCTGCGGGACCCGTCTCGTGCCCCCACAAGGTCGCCGTGCCCGTCGCCACCCTGCTGGCCTCCCTCCCCAGTTCTTGCTTCAGCCTGGAAGCTGCCACGGCGTGGCCACAGAAGAACACTCAGGCGCCGATCGGGCCTCTGCTAGCTACAGATCTGGGCGCAGCGGACTCTCCCGTCTCTGCCACATGGGCACTCACTCCTCACCCAGCGGCTGTCGGGGAGGGGGGCTCTGCCGTGGCCCCTGCCCATGGTTTTTGTTCCTCAGCCCCACCTCCAGGTGAGCACAGACAAGGGGGAACTCTGGGCTTTTGCCCAAAGGTGGGATTCAAATTTCTTAACAAGCGGTTCTGTGGACGTGGCCTAATCGGTGGTGTGGCTTGGTGGTCATGTGACTGGATGGGCGTGGCTTGTGTGTAAATATTGTAAATATTTATGTAAATATTGAATTTTTTGTGTAAAAAAAAGAGCAACTTTCACCCAAAATCAGGCAAAGCAGGCAGGCAGATTGAGTTGCTTCCAGAATCACAGATTCATTCAGAAATCTATCTTTCTGCCATCTGCTACCTGAGTCTGCACTGAAAAAATAGAAGCTTCAGTCCTAAGGAAGGTTCAGCTCTGCTTTTAGATTAGCTAGAAAACAAGAAATCCGACAGGTGGGGAGAGGAGGGGCCAGCCAGCGGCACGATGTGCCGGTTCTCCAAACTGCGCAGAATCGTAACAACTGGTTCTACATAACCTGTCCAGCCAGGTAGAATCCATCCCCTGCTTTGGCCCACCCTTGTCCCTTTGTCCGAAATCCTGAATGAAAGCCTCTGTTTCCAAAAGTGCAATTTAAAAAAAAAACTCTTTTAAGAGACTGAGGCAGCTGTTGGTCTGGAATGTTGTAGGCAGGGGACCTCGAAGGTCTTCTAGTCCAACCCCCTCCTCAAGCAGGAGACCCTACCTCAGGGGTGTCCAACCTTTGAACTTTTAAGACTGGTGGACTTCAACTCTCATGCTGTCTGGGGAACTCTGGAAGTTGAAGTCCACCGGTCTTAAAAGTTCAAAGGTTGGACACCCCTGAGGTAGGGCCTCCTGCTTGAGGAGGGGGTTGGACTAGAAGACCTCCAAGGTCCCTTCCAACTCTCTGATTCTGCTATCTCTTTCCAGTGCAACCAATGGAGTCAGATTAGCTGCAGACACCTGGGTGATGCACCTGGTGATGGTGACCTCCACAGTTTCAGCCACACCAATGTGGCACAAAGTGGACACTTTGTGGACAAAGTGCCTGAGGGGGGATGCGTGTTGTGGTTCTCTGGCAGCCAGTGCAGATGGCAGCAGAGTCAGACAGTGGGAAAGAACGGGGACCAGTCTGGGGAGGACTCGGGCGAGGGCCCTGCATCCGAGGCAGAGGTGGGGCCAGGACCATCTGCCTTCTGAGCCTCCAGAATCTGGCAGCAGCAAGGCAGAGGAGCAGAGGGAGCCTGTTCCAAGTGCGCATGGTGTGCGCAGAGCTGCTCGAAGGAGGGAGCAGCTGAGACAAAAGGGGCGACTCAGGAGGAAGGCTGGGAGGTGACTGCCCCTCCCATAAGGGACAAAAGTCAGGCCAAGATGCAAAAACTTTTGCAGGAAGCAAAGTCGTTCCATCGGTTCCAAGTCATCCTTGAAACTCTTTATACTTCGGTTGGTTTCTTTTCTAGTGAATTGGATACTTCTGTTTTTGGGAGCGTTCCACAGAACGGAAAGGTGGGTGCTTATCTCCGGATTGAGATTAATTCCAGCTGGGAATGAAAAAAAATTCCCAGCGTTGCAATAAAACAGGTCTTGTTTTTAAACTAAGTTTGTGCCTAATTGTGGTTTACGAAGCCTGGGTCAGAACAATGCGTCCCAAAGCAGGGTCCCTGGACCTTCTCTACCTTCATGGGATAGTTATTAATTATTTACTTATTTATTAACACTCGTACCCTGACACTCAACTGCTTCAAAACTCATCGCATTCGGTATTTGACGGGTTTCGGAACAGGAACCTTGTCCCGGCGCTTGAGTTTTCCCCAGCCGAAATAGCGGGTCACATGGTTTCCTTAGTACCCGTCGGTTTTAGAATTCGTTGCATCATCCGGAACGAATTATCGATGGGTAACCAAGGTACCACCGTAGTCTTATTTGCATCTGGAGAGACCAAAGGGAGCTTGCCACGAATGTCAAACAGAGCTTTAGCAGCACCGACAAATTGGTTAATGTACAGATAAACCCAGAATATACAGATAAACCCAGAAGCTAAATTTGGACTGAAAAGCCAGAAGAATGAAGGGTTGTGGTTTTTTTCCAACCAGAACTATTTTTGCTCCGGTTTTGGCTGATTCCCATTTGTAATTCCTTGTGTGTCTAATAGCAATAGCCAGGTCCTTTAGACTTATATCCCACTTCACAGTGCTTTGCAGCCCCTCTCTAAGCAGTTTATAGAGTCAGCCTCTTGTCCCCAAACACTCTGGGTCCTTATTTGACCGACCTTGGAAGGACGGAAGGCTGAGTCAACTTGGAGCTGGTGAGATTCGAACTGCTGGTTAGTGGGCAGAGTCAGCCTGCAATGCTGCATTGTAACAACTGTGCCACTGTGGCTTCCTTCCTTCCCCTCATTTCTCTTCCTTCCTTCCTTCTCGTCTTCCTTCCCACTTAGCAATAGCACTTAGACTTCTATACCACTTCGCAGTGTTTTTACAGCCCTCTCTAAATGGTTTACAGCAGGGGTCTCCAACCTTGGCTCCTGGAAGCCTGGCGGACTTCAACTCCCAGAGTTCCACAGCCAGCAAAGCTGGCTGTGGAATTCTGGGAGTTGAAGTCCGCCAGGCTTCCAGGAGCCAAGGTTGGAGACCCCTGGTTTACAGAGTCAGCCTCTTGTCCCCAACCATCTGGGTCCTCATTTGACCCACCTTGGAAGGACGGAAGGCTGAGTCGACCTGGAGCTTGGCGGGATTCGAACTGCTGGCAGCCAGCAGGCAGCAGAAGTAGCCTGCAGTCCTGCACTTTAACCACTGCGCCACCACAGCTCTTAGAAATAAATACAGGAATCTATAGAGATCCTCCGTCTTCCAGATCCTGGTTGTCCCAAAGTTGCTTTTCTCAAGAAGCAGCTGGACTTTCGGTTTTTTCCTTGAAGAAGTTTCACTTCTCCATCCCAGAAGCTTCTTCCACTCTGACTGGGATGGTGGGACTGAAGGGAAGGACTGATCCTCCTTGCAGGCAGCTGGTCCTTTGCATCCTTTGAGAGGGTCCTTGAGGCCACTTGGAGGTTGACCCTTAGTATAAGGATAAACCTCCAAGTGGCCTCAGCGACCCTCTCAAAGGATGCAAAGGACCAGCTGTGTCCGCCCTTCTCTCCCACCACCCCAGTCAGAGTGGAAGAAGCTTCTGGGATGGAGAAGTGAAACAAGGAAGTCCAGACGCCTCTTGGAAAAAGCCCCTTTGGGACAAAGTATACAAGTATTCCTAACTTACGGTACAACTGCTTGTTTTGCAACTATTCCAAGTTACAACAGCCCTGGAAAAAAAGGGACTTACAACCGTTTTTCATACTTAATGACCATTGCAACATCTGCACAGTCCCGTGTTCAAAACTGGCAACCTGGCAACTGACTCATGTTTACGACGGTCGCCGTGTCCGGGGATCCCCTTTTGTGACCTTCTGCCAAAAGCACAGTGGGCGGGGAAGCCAGATTCACTTTGCAACCTTAACAGCTTAAATGATTCGCTTAACAACAGCAGCAAGGCAAGTCGTAAAGTGGGCCAAGGCTCAACTTGTCTCGCTTAACAACAGAAATTTGGGGTTGAGGTCATAAGTTGAGGACTACCTGCAATTATAGCCATTTCCGAGCGTTTATTAGTTTCCATTCTACTAGCTTGGTGATCAACATATCAATAACTAGCTGGATACCCGTGCTTCCCTGTGAAACTAGGTGGTCAGGCTTAGTTTGGGGGGAAGAAAATAAGAAAAAAAAAATCTGTTTCTCCCTGCCAGCATCCATGGCTATTCAGCTGGCTAGCGTCCTGTCAATGTGTGAGAGAGTTGAGGGCTGTTTGGAAACTGAAACAATATTTGCTGTGTGAGCCTGGGCGTGGCTGAGCTCAACTGTTCTGGACTAAAGCTGCTTGGTGCTCCGAAACGGAACCTCCCCTCCTCTGCTGGTGTTTTGCCTTTGGAAGAGATTTATTTCCAGGTGGGGAGGGGAGTAGAACTCCTTAGCATCAGAGCATGATGATGATATAATAATAATGATAATGATAATAATGGAAATACTCTACATGCTCTGAGGGTCCTTTGGAAAAATCCTTTCTTAGGGAGCCCCTAGAAGCCAAGAGGAACCGAATTTCAAGTTTGTAGGCTTTACGGTGCTGGAGATTTTGTGGTGATGCGTGAGGGATAATTTCGCTTCTATAGATATAAAATAGACAAGTGAGCAGAATCAACCAATAGTACATCTTCCCTTCAGAGATTGTGGGAGCTTCATCACTGGAAGGTTTCAAGAGCAGACTGGACAGCGGTCTGTCAGAAGTGGTGTAGGGTCTCCTGCTTGGGGGGGGGGGGTGGCGGGATGGACTAGATGACCTACAAGGTCCCTTTCAACTCTGCTCTTCTGCTCAGTAAGATCAACTGATTTCGCAGTCTCTGGGATATTTGACCATCACCTGACCTCAGTGTTGGCTTTCTTCTCATCTCCAGATGGAAAGGTCAGCCCGGGCCACCTCCCCGCTTTAGCGACCCCTTCCTCGCTCCCTTCCAATTCTTCCGCCGCGGTGGATGCTGCAGGTCCCGTGAAGGCATTAATAGACGGCAGCGGAGGTGAGGATCCTCGGCGAAGGTCTCGTTCCCGCAGGGAGGGCAAGTGCTTCTCAGCCGACCATGCTGATGTGATTCTTGTCCTGGGCAAGCGAGGCTACGGAGATTCTCCGTCATCCAGGACACGGGTGTCCCAAAAGGGCCTTTTTTTGTCCCAGGAGGCAGCTGGACTTTCTTTGTTTTTTTCTTTTGAAGAGGTTTCGCTCCTCCTCCAAGAAGCTTCTTCAGCTCTGACTGGATGGAGGGGAAGGGAAGGATGGATACTCCTCGCAGACAAAGCTGGTCATTTGCATCCTTTGAGAGGGTCCTTGAGGTTGCTTGGAGGGTCGTCTATGTTCCTCAGGGTCCCCCGAGGGGTGCAAATGGCTGTGGAGCCTTTGGGGGACTGCTGAAAGGACCGTGTTGTAGACCAACGAGGAGACTCAGGCAGAGGCTTCTCCACCCCAAGGATCAAACACCCAGAGGGAAACGGAGCAACGTGGTCCAGGCTGTACAAGGCAGTGAGCCATGTGCAGATCTGGGCGCCACTTCACAAGCGCAGGGCGCAACCCAAGAGGACCAACCCCTCGGGACCAGATTCAGCCCTTCCGCCTGCACTGAGAAGACACAGGCTGCTCCTCTGAAGACAGCCAAGTCCACCGTTTGGAAGAGAGGACCCATGGATTGAAAGAGGGGCCCAAGGGGCCACCTGGGTCCAAACTGAATAGCCCTCCCTCCGCAGAGGACGTCATCTACCTCCACTCTACAACAGGGTCCTTTCAGCCGTTCCACGAAGGCCCCACCCCTGCATTTGCACCACTCAGGTGACCCTGAGGACACAGAAGGACCTCCAAGCGGCCTCAAGGACCTTCTCAAAGGATGCAAATGACCAGCTGCCTGCAAGGAGCATCGACCCTTCCCTTCTTCACCATCCGGTCAGAGCCGGTGAAGCTGCTTGGATGGGAAGCGAAAGGTCTTCAAAGAAAAACCAGACAGTCCAGTTGTTTTGGGAACAACACACAGACCCATCAAGCAGGTTGAGGGCTGGCAAAGGAAACAGACCCCTTCTCATCATTGTCGAAGAGCCGGCCTCACCCACCTTTTGGTTTCTTCCAGGGGGGGGGGACACACACCCCGTCCTTTGGGCCAGTGTGGCTCCCTTGGGTTGGCTCCTTGGCCCGGCCCAGGGGCTCCCCTGATCGGCCCCTTCCCCTCACCTCCTCCTCCCCCGCTGTGCCTTTTCGCTCGCAGAGATCGAGATCGGGATGCTGGATGAGAAGCTGATCAAGTTCCTGGCCTTGCAGAGAATACACCAGCTCTTCACCGCCAAAGCCCAGCCGGCGCCCGACAGCGTGGGAAGCCCCCCGCCCAGTTCCACCAGCATCCCCGCCGAAGGTAGGTCGCCCCTGCCTTTGTTTCCCTGTGGGGACTGCTGCTGCAAATGGGGGGGGGGGCTTGAAAAGAGAGTTGGGGGCTGGAGATCCGTTTGCATGTGCCCAGTTTCTACTCCCCCCCCTCCCCCCAAGTCCTTCTGGTTTTCTTTGGTGTGCTTTTCCTTCCTTCCTTCCTTCCTTCCTTCCTCCTTCCTTTCTTTTTTTCCTTCCTTCCTTTCTTTTCCTTCCTTCTTTTTTTTTTCCTTCCTTCCTTCCTTCTTTCTTTCTTTTTTCCTTCCTTTTCTTTTTTCCTTCCTCCTTTCTTTTTCCTTCCTTTCTTTTCCTTCCTTCTTTCTTTTTTCCTTCCTTCCTTCTTTCTTTCTTTTTTCCTTCCTTTTCTTTTTTCCTTCCTCCTTTCTTTTTCCTTCCTTTCTTTTCCTTCCTTCTTTCTTTTTTCCTTCCTTCCTCCTTTCTTTTTTCCTTCCTTCCTTCCTTCTTTCTTTCTTTTTTTCCTTCCTCCTTCTTTCTTTTTTCCTTCCTTTCTTTTTCTTTTTTCCTTCCTCCTTTCTTTTTTCCTTTCTTGTTGCTTTTGTCCTTCCTTCTTTCTTTCTTTCTTCCCTTCCTCCCTCTCTCTCCCCCCCTCCCCCCAAAATAGTGCCAACTCCTGAGAGCCTGCTAGGTGCCCACTGCTGCTCAGTATAGTTACAGAGTGGTACCTCGCTACTCATCCTTAATTGGTTCCAGGAGGCACGATGAGTACCAAAAACAACAAGTACCCATTGGGAATAACATCGTGGCACCAGGCACCCGACACCGACATGTTCTAGTTCAGTGGTAGCTAACCTTTTGGGGCTCCTGTGCCGAAAATTGTGTGTGCGCACTCACATACTAGCACTCAGAAGGCAACGTGCGTGCCCTCCGCACGCCATGCATCGCTGTGCATGCACATGCATCTCCTGCACCCCCACTCATGCGCACAGCCAACAATCAGCTGTTGGGCGGGCATGCGCAGTGGGCTTTTCTGGGCAATCTCTCGCATGTCGGCAAAAGGGGCTCTGCCTGTCACTTCCGGCACACGTGCCGTAGGTTCGCCATCACAATTCTTAGTTTGCGCATGGAGTACCAAACAAATGACAAGTAATGGGACAAAATTTTCCCGCCTAAAGCGCGTCGAGTAGCAAATTCGATGAGTTTCAAAGCAGCAGCTGAGTACCAGGGTGCCCCTGTAAATGTGAATTAAACCCTCATCGAAAGGTGTGCCAGTCTGTCCACGCAGCCAAGGGGACATTCCACCCCCGTCTGGGCGCTGCTGCTCTGCCCTCCTCGGAGGACCCCTTGGATGCCCCCCTGCTCCCTGATTGTTCTAGCATCGCCTTTGAACGTTGGCGCCCTTAGCCCGAGGGGAAGGGGGAAAAGAGGGGGTGGTTTTGCGGGAGGGGAAAGCGGGTGGGTGGGTGGGTGGGCTGCACGAACACCCCTTCTTTGCACAAGGGGGCCCATGAGTTGCTTGCGGTAGTGGAGCCACAAGGGCCCACATTTGCAGTGACGCCGTGTGACTCACCTGCGTGCACCCAATAGGCTGCGTTCCATAGGTTGGGTACCCTTCTCCCCCCCAAGGGCCCGCTCCTTCCAGCAGACGGGCTGGGCTAAGCTTTTTACTCCGCCATGGGCAGAAAGGAGTGGGAGGGTTAAGCAAGGACCCACCTTTTTCCTGGGGAGGGAAACTGGAGCCCACCCCAATTCTTCCCAGCGGCAATTGGTACGCGGGTGTGTGTGTGTGTGTGTGTGTGTGTGTGTGTGTGTGTGAGCATTCCAGCAACCCTCCATTCCGCCCAATAACTCCGAGACAGACATCTTCTCAAAAGTTCTCTTTTTATTTTTGGAGAGTAAACTGGCACACCTGGGAATCCCGAATCTGAAAGTTGCAGGTTTCCTTGCAATAAGTAAAAAAAAACTACAAATCCACCCCCTGCACCCATCATCACATGACATGGCCCAATCACCGTCCGTCCCAAATTGAGACGTCCTCTCACCCAGGTGCAAAATAACATGACCTTGAATTAGAAAAAAGAATGTTATTGTCTAACTCCATCCACTCCCAGAAATTCCCCCCTCCCCCTTTCCCAGGCTCAAAATATGTGGCAGTGTGGGAGCATCTGGTCTCAATATGGCTTCCAAATCTAACCGGGGGGGGGAGGGGGGGAGGATTTGCATTCAGAACGGAGCATGGGGAGATGCTTGGCACCCAGGGCATCTTTCTGCCTTTGCAGGACACAGGAAAGAGGTGCAGGCCCGGGCAGTCTTCTACCCACTCCTTGGCTCGGGCAGCGCGGTGAACATGTGCTATCGGACCCTCTACATCGGGACAGGCAAGGGCTGGTTTCTCGGCCGGCAGGTGTGGGGAGGAGGAGGAGGCAGGGAAAGAGCCCCCGGGGGGAGCATTCCTGGGGCTTTCTCTCCCCCACCCCACCCCAAGGAAAGTCACCCACCAGAGAGCGGTTAAAGCATGATTGACGCACAAGAAACGCAGAAGGGAGGGCTATCCAAGGCCTGATCCCGCTCCCTCCTCCAGGCCTTCGGTCGTGGGCATGGCCCACCTGTGACCCCCCCCTCTCCCAGATTGGGGTCCTGACCCCCCCACTCCTTCGTTTGGCAGGAGCAGACATGGATGTGTGCCTTACAAACTACGGTCACTGCAACTACGTCTCGGGCAAACACGCCTGCATTTTCTACGACGAGGTAAGACGGGAAGACGGGCCCACGTGGAGCGCCCTGGCTCTCTGCTTTTGGAGTGGTCATGGGCAGGTGGAGGAGAACCCCCCCCCCGTTGGTTCCCCCCCTCCCCCTGGTACAACGGAGTTTCATCCCGCAGAACACCAAGCATTACGAGCTGCTCAACTACAGCGAGCACGGCACCACGGTGGACAACGTCCTCTACTCGTGCGACTTCTCGGAGAAGGCGGCCTTCGTCCCGCCCAGCAGCATGGTGGCCAAAGTGCAGAGCGTGATCAGTAAGTTCCCTGGTGGCTGAGCGGTGCTTACACACACACACACACACACACACACGCAGACAAGCACACTTGCCCAAAGGGCAACCCTGGGGTTCCCATGACTTCTCCCTTTCTGATGCTGGCTTGCTCCCCGTCATGGGCGTCTCGCAAAGCAGAACCGTTGCTCAATGAGGTCCCTGCATCAGTGGCCATTCGTAGCTCATTCGTCCCGCTCAATGGCCAACCCGTGGAGCTGGCTGCTGCGGGTTCCATCCCTTTCTAGAGTTTCAATATATGTAGTCCTCTACTTACGACCACGGTTGAGAGGGAAAGAGGATTAGGGATGTTTGTGGCCTTGAGTTGAGGGGTCCTTGACTTATGTCCACAGCAGACGAGAGGGAAGGAGGGTTAGGATGTCTGCTGCCTTGAGTTACAGGTAGTCCTCGACTTACGGCCACAGCTGAGCCTGACATTTCTGTCGCTAAGCAAGACAGAAGACGCTTAAGGGAGTTTTGCCCCACTGGATGAACTTTCCTGCCACCGTTGTTAAGTGAATCCCTGCAGGGATTAAGTTAGTCACACAGCTGTTACATGAATCTGGCTTCCCCATGGACTTGGCTGGTTAGACGGTCACAAAAAGGGGAAATCACATGACCTTTCCACCGCCATAAATAGGAGTCTGGATTTTGATCACGTGACCCTGGACGGATAGTGCAGTGGTGGTTAAGTGTGAAAAAAAAACAAACCCTGGTCCCGCGTCCCTTTTGCCAATGCCGGCATAACTTCAAGCGGTCACTAAATGAACTGTTATAAGTCAAGGACCGCCTGTGCCTGAAACTTCTTCCTCCTCCTCCTCTTTGCGACATGGCAGGTGTCAGTTATGCAGGAGCAGGTGTGGGCAGAAGGCAGCCATCAGGAAGCTCCTAGGCTCCTCCTGGGCTTCTGTTTTTTGGAGGTGGCCAAAATGACAGGATCGATCCATCGATGGATCAAATTTATACGCCACCCACCCTGTGGGATCTGGGGCTTGAGTTCTCGGCGCCTCAAGAGCTGTCTGGCCCAGATTCCCGTCACTTATCTGAGATGGTCTAGCTCAGTGGTGGCTAACCTTTTGGGGCTCCTGTGCCGAAAATTGCGCGCGCTCACGTGCCAGCACCCAGAAGGCAATGCATGCCCCCCCCATTCCCCCAGCACATGTGCACATGATCCCCCCACCACTGCTCCCTTACCTGAACTGCGCATGTCTCCGCTGATTTTGGGGCCTTTTTCGATCTTCCAGAGGCTCCAGGGAAGCCTCTGCAGCTTTTGGAGGCCAAAAAAAGGGGCCCGTTTCGTCACTTTCGGTATTTCCGGAAATACAGGAAATGATGAAACGGGCCTGTTTTTCAGCCTCCAAAGGCTGCAGAGGCTCCCCTCGAGCCTCTGGGAAGCCGAAAAAGGTCCAAAAATCATCTGGGAGGTGCTGCGCGCCTGCGCAGTGAGGTGAGTTTGCCTGGGGCTCGCGTGCCCACACAAATAGGTTCGCCATCACGGGTATAGGTTCTCCTGCTTGAGCAGGAGGCTGGACTAGAAGACCTCTAAGGCCCCTTCCAGCTCATTCTATTCTGTTTCATTCCAATGCAGATTGCCCCGGTCTTTGGAGATTCATGACCCCCATTACCCCAAACCCCCCCCCCCCGAGAAGTGGGTCTCCTTAAGCCCTTCCCTCCCCTCCAAGCCCTGGGGAAAATCCATCCCATAATCTCGGTGCTGACCCTCCCCTGCCAATCTCCTTGCTGTGGGTCCTTTTATGGGCAGAGATAGTTTCACATATGGGCACACCATTTCCCAGCATTCTCTTCTTTTTCTTCCTCGTTATTCACTTAACGACTAACTTCATCACTGTTCACTTAATGACAGAGTCACTTAACAACTGCAGTGATTGGCTAAACAACTGTGGCAGAAATCTTGTAAAATGAGACACAATTCACTCAACAACTGTCTTGCTTAGCAGTGGCATTTTTTATTTTATTTACCTTTATGTTATTTTTTTTTAATGTTATTTTAATTTAATTTAATTTTTATTTACTTTAGGACATTTTTATTTTGTTATTTTAATTTAATTTTTGTATTTCCTTTATGTTATTTTTTTTATTTTTTAATGTTGGTTTTTATTTTGTTATTTCAATATAATTTTTAATTTTATTATTTATTAGCTTTTATTTTGTTAATTTTAATTTAATTTTTTACTATTTGTTATTTTTAATTTTAATTTAATTTTTAATTTTAATTTTATGTCATTTTCAGTTTGTTATTTTAATGTTTAATTTTATTCTCTGTTTTATATTTTACTTTGCTATTTTAATTTAATTTAACTTTGTAGTATTTTTTGTTTTAATTTTTATTTTGTGCTATTGATCCTGCTTATTACTTGCAAAATGTACCGGCCGCCCATCTTCCACACTGGCTATAAGATTGCCGTCCTAATTCGAGGACTCCCTGCCATTAAACGGGGCGGGGGGCTGGGACGCAAGTGGGATTGTCTGGGGCCCATCCTCCACTTCTCCCTCCCTGCAGAGCGCCACAAGAACCGGAAGCTGCCAGAGGAAGAAGCGGTAGCGCTGCTGCCGGCGCCGCCCAGCGAAGAGACGGCCGCCATGCGCGCCCAGGCCCAGGGCCAGCCCCAGCCTCCCTGCGGCTGCAGAGCCAGCAGCTCGAGCCTGATTGGGGGCAGCGGGGCCGGCTGGGAAGGCACGGCCCTCCTGCACCACGGCAGCTACATCAAGCTGGGCTGCCTCCAGTTCGTCTTCAGCATCACCGAGTTTGCAACCAAGCCACCCAAAGTGGACGCCGCGGCCTTCGCCCTGGAGACGGACTTGGAGGAGAAGCTGTCGCCCAGGGGCCACCAGGCCGCCGTGCTCCAGTCCAACTCAGTGCCATAGGAGCCGTGGGGCGGCCCGGGGAGGAGTGGGACGGAGTGGGGAGAAGCCCCTCCCCTCTCCCCCCCCCCCCGGATCAGAGACCCCTCTTTGTTTGACACCTTCGACCACGTCTGTCCACATTTCTTTTCCTTTTTTTTTTCTTTCCTTCTCCCCCTTTTCCTACGTGGGGGGCTGCAGACTTTGGATGCCCTTTGCATGAAATGAAGAACTTTTAAATTTTATTTTATTTTTTAAATGGTTTTGCTCAAGTTTTAGGGGCATTTGCACATATATTTGTACTATACATTTCATTTAAAAGACACACACAGACACAGACACACACAAAGACAAAAAAAACGAAAGGAAAAAGGAAACTGCCACGCCTGGAGACTCTCTGCTGGGTTGAAGAGGGGGGGGGCAGCCATGGGGTGGGGGTTGTCCTAACCCCACGGCCAAGCATTCCCATGCCGTTGTAAAATAATCCAAAAAGAAAAAGAAAAACTTGTTCTATTTTGTGCCAGTGACAATAGTTTTTATATTGAAAAAGAGAGAAAGAGAGAGAGAGAGAGAGAGAAATACAGTTTTCATACAGCAAAAATCTATCCAACGATCATTGTTTTATTTAATGTAAAAGTGCGCTTTTCCCACGCCGGGGTGTTTTTTTTCCCCCCCCTTCCTTCCTTCCTTCCCCCCATGTCCATATTCTGTGCCTCTTCCCACTCCTGCCCCCCTCCTCCACCCCCCGGTCCTTTTGGGGCTGGGCAGGGAGGAGGGCCCAGGTCTCCCCCCTTCCCCGGCATCATTTCCCCCCCACCCACCCACAGACACACACACACACACCCCTGTTTTCCGATGACAAGAAGTATTTTGGGCGCTGTGTAAATACATCAACTGATGGCATTTTTTTCAGTGTTTTTTAAAAGCTATGTACAGTGGTACATGTGGTATGACGTTGCCTCCGGTTGTCTTAATTGTAGCAAAGCGTTTTTTGTCGTAATCCTGTTTTTTACCCTTCTGTTCCAATACTTCCCCCACCCCTCCCTCCCTGTTCTCTCAGCAGCTGAGTTCTAATGTACAGAAGTAATTGCTATGTTTTAGGCTTTACGGAAACTTTTTTCCCTGTATTCTGTATATAAAACTACAAAATACGGCACTCGCTGGTGTCTGCCTGTCTGTCAAGACTCCCCATCAAGGGGCCACGAATCCTGGCCGCCACCCACCCACCCCCACCCGTTGGATGGGATCGCTTCCCAACACCCCTGCCCTGCTCAGCCCTGGCTCCGTCACGATTCACACACCCACCCGCCTGGCATTCTTAGTGCCCAGATCAGGAGGGCTGGGCGCTTCCTCGTAGCCCTTATTAACCACGGGGCGCCATGATGGCAGTTCCCCCGAGGGCATGTATACGTGTCAGGATTCCGGCAGTTACCCTCTGATTAATTAAACCACCCTGTTCTCATGAAAGGTACAGAGATATCCTGCCTGATTTGAGCGGGCTGCCAGTTCAGAAACCCTCCTGGCTGACGTTAGTGCCACGAGAATTAAATTAAATCCCGAGTCTTGAGCCAAACGTCCAAAATTACAAAAGGATTTATTGGGAGTTCACGTGTCGGCACAACCTGGGTGCAGCCAACTCTGAGACACGTAATTGACCATCACCCTTGACCCTGGTTTTGTCCCTCACCCCTCTGGGTGTATCACAATTCATATTCTCCAACAAGACACGTCCATAGCCAAGAGTCATCAGTCACGCTCTCCAGTTAGATTTTTGCACAGCCATCTAATCAGTCTTTGAAGAAAATATGAATGGAATGTACTTTCAATTCCACACTGCCACCTGCTCTTTGAAACTCCCCCCCCCCCACTTCTTCCTGTTGGCAACTATAAAACAGGCATAGAAAACGTTTTATGAGTTGACAATATGTTCCTTTCTTACGCCCAGGAACTCTCGGGCAAGCTGAAAGTGATCCCAACAAGTCACCTGGCCAGAAAAATCTGGGTTCCAAAGGGGCAACTCCAGGGGGACCAACATCAGTCTCTCCAGGCCCGGAGTCCCTCAGCCTCACGGCTCCAACTCTGCTCCCCATCGCCCAAGTCAAAAAGTCCTGCCTTGCTCCAGACTGAGACTTTGGTGGGGTTCGAGGTCAATGTTTCTCTGGGAGAGAGAATGCCGGGCCACCCAAACCTTGCATAACAAACGGCCTTGGTGAGCAGAGGAGCCTCTTCCCATGTTACCTGGTTGGGGGTCGTGAAAAGTCTGCCAGAAGACCCACCAAGCTCTCCAGGATCTCCCAGAATTTGAATCGGAAGAATATTTGTAGTTCAGGGTTGACCTGTGGCAGCCGCAGCTTCTGGTGGCAAGCTGTTCCACTGGTTAGGAAGTTTCTCCATCATTCCAGGTTGCTTCTTTCCTTGGTTAGTTTAACAGAGAGATAATCAGAGTTTGAAGGGACCTTCTAGGTCATCCACTCCAACCCCCTCCACCCAAACAAGAGACCCTACACCATTTTTGACAGGTTGGGAGTCCAGTCTCTTCCTGAAAACCTCCAGGGATGAAGCTCCCACCACTTCCAAAGGCAGCTTCTGTTCCATGGATTGATTGTTCTCCCTGTTAGAAAATTCCACATTTCTAGGTTGCTTCTCTCCTTGTTCAGTTTCCATCCATTGTTCCTTGTCTGACCTTCGGGTGCCTTGGAGAATAGCTTGACCCCCTTCCTCCTCCTCTCTGGGGCAGCCCCTCAAATACTAGAAGGCTGCTCTCCTGTCTCCCCTGGTCCTTCTCTTCCCTAGACCAGCCAGGCCCAGTTCCTGCAACTGTCTGTCATATGATTCAGCCTCCAGTCCCCTCATCCTCCTGGTTGCTCTTCTCTGCACTTTTTCTAGAGTCTCAGCATCCTTTTTATAGTGTGGTTGACCAAAACGACGCATTATTCCAAGACTGGCCTTGCCAAGGCTTAATAGAATGGTATTAGTACATCCGTTGCTTCTTGTCCTGCCTTCAGGGGCTTTGGGGAATAATTCGACCCTCTTCTTTGTGGCAGCCCCTCAAATATTGGAAGACTGCTATCCTGTTTCCCCTGGTCCTTCTTTTCTCTAGACTTCCCATATGCAATTCCCGGACTGAACTTTACCCAAGAGATGCTAGTCAAGATTCGGAGAAATTAATTGCTCAATGACACCAGGCGATTAGGAAACTTTTTCAAAGGTGGAAACACAAAACAACCTTCCAGATGTGATAAGGAGAATGCAATGTACTCTGTTTCTGTTTTCCCTGTACAAAGTGGTGTGTGGGTGTGTTGACAACCTCATTTAAACTGATACCAGGAAGGGAAGGGAAAAAGATGACCATGGGTGCTTTTCTGTGTATGTATATATGTGTGTGTGTGTGTGTGTTAATAGAACCAATAATGCAGACTTTGCAGACTTCCTGGCTATGTCAAATCAAATGAAAAAAAAAAAAGATATCTGTAATCTAGTCCAGGGGTTGCCAAGCTTTTGGACCTCAGGGACCACCAAACTCATATAACTTTAAATCCCGCGGACCTCTAACATGAATTTTGACTGACAGTGGTTTGCTGACGTCGGTGGGAAAGTCAGTCCCCTATTCCAGAGCTTCAGTAGTCCCAGGACTGGACCTTTTGGTCATCCCGGAGCAGCTGCTCCTCCATCCGGGTACACCGGCCTGCCACGGAATGGAGCAGCTGCTCCAGGATGACCAAAAGGTCCAGTCCTGGGACTACTGAAGCTCTGGAATAGGGGACTGACTTTCCCACCAACATCCGCAAGCCACCCAAGGTCGGATTTCCCTCCCCTGCTATTGGTCTTACCTTCCAGTTCCAGTTCTCGTGGCTCTACTGAAGGTAAAGTTTGCGCTCGGCCAAAAGGTGGGGGCCAGCAGATGGGCTGGCCATGTGGGCAGCACAGCCTTGTGTTCCTGCACATCCTGGATTAACTGCTTTCGGGGGGGGGGGAGTACATTTATCTGCAGGCCACCAAAATTTTCTCGCAGACCGCCAGTGGTCCCCAGCCCTCCAGTTGGCAACCACTCTGATTCGCAAGGCAAAGCGGTTTTTTATTCACGGGCTGCACTAGAAGGTAAGTATTAAAAGATGGGGCACAGGTGCTCACCAAACCGGTGGTTACACCGGATTGAAATCGCACCCCTGGACCCATCCCACGCTCCCGCTGGTCCCTGCAAAGCCAGACCCATTGGGGGGAACTCCGACCTAGACATAACGTGTGTAATAGGTTGTCTATTTTTGTATTCTTTTTTTTCCTCTCTTGACTGATAAAAGAGGCACAATTATCCTGAACGCAGACAACTTCAATGCTATGAGCGGTTTTAAGGGGAAAAAAAGGTAATCGACTGATTGCAACCATGACGGAAGGATGAGGCCATGGACAAGCTGCAGTACAGGTAGCTTTACAACCAGGAGTGGTATGCTACCGGTTCGGCCCGGTAGTTTAAAAAAAAAGTCTGGGAGTCTGGAGAGGACTCGGATGAAGGTCCTGCCTCCTCCGATGCAGGGATGGAGCCAGGACCATCTGGGAGTGTGGGGGGGGGGGCTGCCTTCTGAGCCTCCGGAGTCTGGCAGCAGCAAGGCAGAGGAGCAGAGGGAGCCTGTTCCAAGTGCGCATGATGTGCGCAGAGCTGCTAGAAGGCGAGAGCAGCTGAAAGAGAAGGGGCAACTCGGGAGTAAGGCTGGGAGGTGATTGCTCCTCCCATAAGGGATAAAAGTCAGGCCAAGATGATGAAACCTTTGCAGGAAGCAAAGCAGTACAGTAATCTCCGAGTCCTTTGTGAAGCTCTGTACTCTGGTCAGTTTTTTTTTCTGGGTTTTAGGGTTGGTTTATGTGAGCCTTCATTGGAGTTCTGTTTTTTGCCAGCATTCAACAGCATTGAAAAGCGTGCTCTTTCCTGGAGGAACTGCGTCTAATGAGTTTTGGCTGGGAATGGAAGTCATTCCCAGCGTCGCATTAAAAAAAGTTTTACTTTTCAATATTCAGTGGGTTGTTTTATTAAGTGTGGCATAGCCTGGGTCAGAACGCTTTCTGAACCACAATTGTTAAGTGAAGCTTTGCTCTCATTAAGTCAAAAACATGGTGGTTAATCTGGCCTCCCCAAAGTTCACAAAAGCAGATCACATGACCCCAGGACACTGCGACCCTTATAAATCTGTTTGGACACACAAGGAATTTTTCTTGGTGCAAATGCTCTCAGTGCACATAAAAGATACATTCGTCAAGAGTCATCAGGTCCAACACTTAATGACAATCATAGGGTACAATAAGCAATCAAATCATACTAGGAAACAGTCAGTATAAATTGTAAGGATACAAACCACAAAGTTACAGTCATACAGTCACAAGTGGAAGGGAATGGGTGACAGGGAGTGATGAGAAGATTAATAGTAATAATAGTGCAGGCTTTGTAAGTAGTTAGATAGTGTGGAGGGAATTATTTGTTTAGCAGAGTGATGGCGTTGGGGAAAAAACTCCCCTTGTGTCTAGTTGTTCTGGTGTGCAGGGCTCTGTAGCCTCGTTTTGAGGGAAGGAGTTGAAACAGTTTCTGTCCAGGATGTGTGAGGGGTGTGTAGGTATTTTCACAGCCCTCTTTTTGACTCGTGCAGGATACAGGTCCTCGATGGAAGGCAGGTTGGTACTAATCGTTTTTTCTGCAGTCCTAATTCCTCAGTCCGAAGTCGGTGTCTGTTCTGTTGGATTGCAGAATTGGGGAAATTATCCTGGAGAAGCCACTTCATGCATATATGGACTCCCTAAAATCCACAAGGAAGGAACCCCACTAAGGCCGGTGTTCAGAGGGATCAAATGGGTCACTTGCAACACTGCAAAACCTCCAACCGCCTGAGACTGGCTTCCTTTGTCAACAATACCCATCCCATGAAGAACCCACAGCAAGGTTTGGAAACGACTAACTGGATCTGCATGTGTTTTCTTGTGATCTTACTCCAATAATATCTTCATCTGCATTCCAACAACTGAAGCTGCTGACACTGCAGTGAAGAAATGACTGCCGTAGAACCACAGAATGAGACACAGGTCATCCCAGCCCGGCCCACATATGAACCATGCTGAAGCAACCTAGAACCTAAGCAACCTAGAACTTAAAAGATGTTTACTAACAGTGAGAACAACCAGTGGAACAGCTTGCTTCCAGAAGCTGTGGAAGTTCTATCTCACTGGAGGTTTTCAAGAAGAGGCTGGAAGAGATTTGTCCCGAATGGTATAAGGCTGTGATGGCAAACCTATGGCATGCGTGCCGGAGGTGGCACACACAGCCCTTTCCGTTGGCAAGCGAGCCATTGCCCCAACTTAGCTACACCACGCATTGTGTGCGTGTGCCAAGGAGCACGCAGGAGTTCTCTAGCACCACAGCTCAAACAAGTTCATTTTCTTCCTGTCTTACTTTCTTTAAACTCCCAACGTTCACAACCCTGGGTAGGTAGCCTGACCACTACCTGTTTCAAATACCACAAAGGTTTCGACAGAGAAAACTACGGTTGCTCCCTGGGTTCACCTGTGTGCCCCATTTTAGCCAATCTCTACACGGAAGAAACCAAAGGTTTAAACTCCTTCACAGGAATTCTACCCACTCACTGGTGTAGGTATGTGGACGCTACTTGGGTCAAGATTGAGACATTGGAAGCATGTACAGCCTCACTGGACAAGAACACTTAAGTTCAGATGGGAAGATGTTGAAGGAAAGAGTTTGGCTTTCGTGGACTGTGCAGTACACAGAAACCTCAACCACAAAGTCTACTGGAAATCCACACACAGAAATCAGTATTTATATGTTGATTCTCACCACTGGAGCACAAAATGGGAGTGATCAGAACCCTACACCGCCGGGCTGAAAGTTTGCCTTACCAGCAAAGATGGAAAAGAAAAAGAAGTAAAATATGACAAAGAAGTCCTCAGAACTTGTGGCTATCCCAACTAAGCCTTCATCAAATCCCCCAAAAAGTCCCAGCAGGAGGACCATTAAAGTTACATTCATGTTAAAAATTTCGTCCCTTTTTTTCTTGTCATTATAGCATTCTCATTACATCTTATATGCATTCAATTTTTTTCCTTTGTTTTCCAACCATTTATAAAATACATCCTATAACAGATAACAGATAATCAGAGTTGGAAGGGACTTTGTAGGTCATCTAGTCCAACCCCCCGCCCAAGTGGGAGAACCTACAGCATTTCTGACTGATGGCAGTCCAGTCTCTTCTTGAAAGTCTCAAGGGATGAAGCTCCCACAACTTCTGAAGGCAACTTCTGTTCCATGGGTGGATTGTTCTCACTGTCAGAAAGTTTCTCCTTATTTCCAGGTTGAATCTCTCCTGGTTCCGTTTCCATCCATTATTCCTTATCTGGCCTTTGGGTGCCTTGGAAAACAGCTTGACCCCCTTCCTCCTCCTCTCTGGGGCAGCCCCTCAAATACTAGAAGGCTGCTCTCCTGCCTCCCCTGGTCCTTCTCTTCCCTAGACTAGCCAGGCCCAGTTCCTGCAATTGTTCTTATGTTTTAATCTCCAGTCCCCTCATCTTCCTGGTTGCTCTTCTCTGCCCTTTTTTTCTAGAGTCTCAACCTCTTTTTTATCGTGTGGTGATCAAAACTGGATGTAGGACTCTAGGTGTGGCCTTACTAAGGATACATAGAGTGGGATTAGGACCTCACTTGATCTTGATTGTATCTCTCTGTTAATGCAACATAGGATTGCATTAGCTTTTTTGGCGGCGGCTGCAGAGCGTTAATTCATATTTAGCTGGTTGTCCACTAAGACCTCTGGATCCCTCTCACAGTCACTGCTATTGAGCCTGATTTCACCCTGTTTATATATGCGCTTTTGGCCTACGTGCAAGACTTTACTTTTTCTCTACATTGAATTTCATTTTGTTTGTTAGGGCCTCGTGTCCAAGTTCCATCTGAATCTTGAGCCTATCATCTAGATCAGAGGTCTTCAAATTTGGCAAGTTTAACACTCGTGGACTTCAACTCCCAGAATCCCTGAGCTAACATGACTGGAGGAGGGATTCTGGGAGTTGGAATCCATAAGTCTTCAAGCTGCCAAGTTTGAAGACCTCTGTTCTAGATGACAGGGATGTCAAACTCATGGCCCAGATGTGTCACACACGGGCCACACCCACCACAGGTTTGGCAAAGGGGGGGAGTTGTGGTGTGTCTCGTGACAACGTGTCATCGCGAGTTTGACCATCTGGATCTAGGGCCGTGAGGGCAAACCTGTGCCAGAAGTGCCATGCTGAGCCATTTCTCCCCCGGCACATGAGAGCTTGCCTGAAAGAGCCCCACTGCAAATGCACATGTGCCACCGCTGCCCGACAGCTGATTGTTGGGGGGCCCAGGAGACACAGGCATGTGCAGAGGCCCGCAGCGGGCACAAATGGATGGCATGGCAGGCTGGTCATGCACAGAGGCGCGGCCCACGGCAAGAGGAGTCAAGTGCCCATGCGCAGATGTGTGTTGTGCAGCAAGAGGAATCGTGCACGCTGCCGCAGGGGTTGGGGAGCCAGCAGGCATTGCCTTCGGGGTGCTGGCGCACGAGCACGCATGCAATCATTGGCACGGGAGCCGAAAAAGATTTGCCACCCCTGATCTAGGGCAGGGGGTCTCCAACCTTGGTCACTTTAAGCCTGGAGGACTTCAACTCCCAGAATTCTACAGCCAGCTTGACTAGCTGAGGAATTCTGGGAGTTGAAGTCCACAAGTCTTCAAGTAGCCACAGTTGGAGACCCCCTGCTCTAGGGTGTTGGTTATTCCTGCCAGCTTAGTATCACCTGCAAATTGGGTAAGTTCCCCTTCTCTTCCCTCACCTAAGTCCTTTATGAAGATATCGAGGAGTCCTGGGCCTAAGACGGAACCTTGTGTCACCCCACTGCTTCCTTCCCTCCAGGTAGACTTAGACCCCTGAAGGACTACGACTCGTTCAGGAGGTTTGTCAGCCAGTTGGGAGTCCACCTGAGGGGGATGTCATCTATGCCACATCATTAGAATGGTCTTTCCTCTGTCCGTATCTTGACCAAACCATCATGGAGTGGTGGCTTGAAGGATTCTACATGTCTTCGTGGCCTGGAATGTCTCTAAATATCTTGTTGAGCCATCCCAAAGGCAAGTGGACTTTCTGGTTTTGGTTTCTCATCCCAGAAGCTTCTTCAGCTCTGATCGGATGGTGGGGAAGGGAAGGATTTCCACTCCTTGCAGACAGCTGGTCATTTGCATCCATCTACAGGGTCCTTCAGGCCACTTGGAGGTCTGTCTGTGTCCTCAGGGTCACCTGAGCGGTGCAAATGGATGTGGAGCCTTCACGGAACTGCTGAAAGGACCCTGTTGTAGACTGGAGATAGATGAGGTTGTATCCCTCCCATTCTGTTGAGAGAAGGCTGTTTAATTTTGACACAGATGACCTCTTGAAGCCACCACCACCCCTTTCAAACCAGTGGTCCTCTCTGTCCAAAATGTGGCCTTTGCTGTCCTCAAAAGAGGGGCCTGGGTCTTTCAAGTGTAGATGGAAGTGCTGAATCTGGCCCAGATGGGTTTGTTCTCCTTGCACCCTGCCTTTATGAAGTGAGTTTTTTTGTTTCCCCAATGCAAAATTCTGCACATGGCTCAGTGCATTGTACTAAGATGGATGTCTGAGAACTTCCAGAGAGATTTGTTTTGAGAAACGCACGACCAGGTGATACTTTTGATGCTATGCCTGGCCATTATTTATCTTCATTGCATAAATAATACTGGAACTGTCATCCCTACAAGGTGGACTATCCCAAGTCATGTGAATGTGTGCTACCCTTATTGTATAGCTACACAGGTAGTGTTTGACTTACAAGCATTCGTTTAGTGACAGTTCAAGGTTACAACGGCATGGAAAAAAAATGACATGAATGTTTTTCACACATCCGTTGCATCCGTTCCTACAGTCACAGGATCAAAGTTCAGGCACTTTAGCCAACAACTTATATTTAGGATGGTTGCAATGTTGCAGAGTCCTGATCCCCTTTTTGTCAACCAAGAGTCCATAGGGAAACCAGATTCGCTTAACCACTGTGTAATTCATTTAACAACTGCATTGATTCGCTTAACAACTGTGGGGGGAAAAAAGTCGACAAATGTGGCAAAACTCATTTTGCAATTGTCTTGCTTAGCCACAGAAATTTGGGGCTTAATTGTGGTTGTGTCAACCGTCCCATTAGCATATGCTGAAAAAGAAGCTCCTGGGACATTATTTTACCCAGAATATGTAACTTTACTGATAGATCCATACAGGTAGAGAAGAAGTGAAGTTAGGTCAAAAAGGAATCGTCTCACCCAGGTCCAGCCTCTGCGGCCTCCCTCCCAGCTCCCAATACATTCCCTGCCTCCCTTTTTTTGCTGTCAGGTGGCCAGCAGAGGTGCGTCACAAATTAGCCTTGACAAATTGTAGGGCAGAGCATGGAGGTTAATCAGGGCAAAGGAGAAAAAAGAAGGACAGACAATGATTCCACCAAGGGGATTTCTTGATCGTTCAATACCCAGAGACAGAATCTTGCCAGGCCGAAGCAGATGATCATCTACACCATGTATAGGATAAGGGAGGAGCTGTCCTGGTCCTCTTTCTCCCACAACAATATCTATTCTGACCCAACCTGTTTCCAAGAGCCAACACAAGGCAGCAGCACAACCTTTTACTGTTTACTTTTGCAAGGCTGCCAAACAACAACAGATAAATAGTTTATAGCACGAGAGTCTTGAAATGCCAACTGTCATGTCCAAGAGGCTGGGTTTCAAAACCTGCGTTGCACAGCTGCCTTTTCTCTCCTTGAAGGAGGGGCCATTACCTTGCGGCTTTACTCCTGAGTCACCCGTGTTGTTGTAGCTGCTCTTTCCTGTGAGCATCACTGTGTGCGCATGTACTTGGCACAGGCTCCTTGTCCCGGCCTCTCATCTGAATCCTTGCTCTCCTCAGCTGCTGCTGGGTAACCACAACAATATCTTGGCCAAGTTCCCTAAGTCAAGTCAAAGGAAGAACTAAGATTCCCATGCAAAAGGTTACAAATTTTTGACCCTTGTCCCAGCCCTTTCCCCCTGCCCCTCCCCCTTGACCTAGAGGTGGGATTCAGCCGGTTCTGACCGGTGGTGGAGAACCAGTAAGGGAAATTTTGAGTAATTGGGAGAACCGGCCAATCCTGCCTCTGACTGGCCCCGCCTACCCCATCCTATTCTCCGCCTCCCATCAAGTCCCAGCTGATTGGCTGGGTCTCCTTTGGTTGCCCTGCCCAGGAGAACGGAGCTGGAAAGCAGGTCAGTGGGGTGGGGAGAGAAGGGGGATTTTGAAGTATATCCTCCTCCCTAAGTTACTAAGACTGCAACCCCCCAACCCGAAACCTCCCCCCCCCCGCCAAGAGAGCAAAGAGACCTGGAAATAAAAGAGGCTGTGGCATTCCTCCTCAGCAGTGCCCTTGATGCTACAGGTAGTCCTTGACTTATAACCACAATTTAGAGCGGAATTTCAGCGTGGTTGTTAAGTGCATTGCCGCAGTTGTTAAGCGAATCACCTGGTCATTAAGTGAATCACCTGGTCATTAAGCAGATTACCCAGTCGTTAAGCAAATCACCTTGTCATTAAGCAAATCACCTGGTTAAGTGAATCACCTGGTCATTAAGTAGATCACCTAGTCATTAAGCAGATCGCCCATTCATTAAACAAACCACCCAGTCATTAAGTGAATCACCCGGTCGTTAAGCGAATCCAGCTCCCCCCATTGACTTTGCTTGGCAGACAGTTACAAACGATGCATCACATGACCCCAGGACGGTGCAACTTGTCATAACTCCACACCAGTTGCCAGCCGTCCGAATACTGATCACGTGACCACAGGGAGGCTGTGACAGTTGTGACCGTAAGGTTGTAATGTAAGTCAAAACCTGGAAATAGGGGAAAATTTCCTGACCGTGAGAACAATCAACCCTTGGAGCAGAAGTTGAGGGAGCTTCTTCATCCCTGGAGGCTTCCAAGAAGAGACTGGAGTCCCAGCTGTCAGAAATGGTGTAGGGTCTCCTGCATGGGTGCGAGGGTTGGACTAGATGACCCCCAAGGTCCCTCCCAACTCTGTTAATCTGTCTGTTTCAGTACTGCTGTAACTTTGAGCGGTCACTAAATGAAGGATTGTAAGCCAAAGATAAGACTAAGCTAGAGTTCATGGCCAACTGAGACAGATTGACAGAGTTGGAAGGGACCTTGGAGGTCATCTAGTCCAACCTCTTTAGATTCAGAAGATCCAGAAGGATTTCAACAAGCTTGAACACAGGGCCCCATTTAACAAAATGCAATTCAAGGGTGAGAAAAAGAAGGTTCTGCATTAAGGCAAGAAAAAATCAAATACCCAGGGAGAGAATAGGGGAAAGCTGGCTAAATTGTAGTCATTGCCAGCAGGATGTTGGAGTCTTAGTGGATGGTCACTTAAATATGAGCCAAGCAGTGTACAGCAGTGCCAAAAAGCCAATGCAATCCTAGGTTGCATTAATATAGGGATACAATCGACAACAAGGGAGGTACCAATAACCACCACTGTATAAAGCCTTAGTAAGGCCACACCTAGAGTCTTGCATCCAGTTTTGGTCACCACATTATAAAAAAAGGTGTTGAGGCTCTGGAAAAAGGGCAGAGAAGAGCAACCAGGAGGATGAGGGGACTGGAGGCTCAAACATACGATGGACGGTTGCAGGAACTGGGCTTGGCTAGTCTAGTTTTTCTGTCTTATCTATATCATCTGTATCTCTGCCTGCCTGCCTGCCTATCTATCTATCCATCCATCTATCTGTGTGCTTGTCCCCTGTCCATCTATCTATCCATCTATAGTGGGGGGGGCTGGAGGCTAAGACATATAATGAACGGTTGCAGGAACTGGGCCTGGCTGGTCTAGGGAAGAGAAGGACCAGGGGAGACAGGAGAGCATCTTCCAGTATTTGAGGGAGGGGCTGTCCCAGAGAGGAGGAGGAGGGGGGTCAAGCTATTCTCCAAGGCACCCAAAGGCCAGACAAGGAACAACAGATGGAAACTGAACAAGGAGAGATTCAACCTGGAAATAAGGAGGGATTTCCTAATGGGGACAAATAACCAGTGGAACAGCTGGCCACCAGGAGTTGCAGGTGCCCCATCACTGCTTTTAAGAAGAGACTGGACAGCCATTTGTCTGAAATAGTCTAGGATTTCCTGCCTAAGCAGTGGGTTGGGCTAGAAGACCTCCAGGGTCACTTCCAACTCTGTTATTTTATTCTATTCCGTAGGTGCAGGAACTGAGCAATGGTGATTATAATAAGGAGACAATCCGCCCTCTCCATTATACTGCCCCCCCCCCCAAAAAAAAAGATCTGAGAAAGGGGTGTTGAGACAATCCGAGTTGTTTCCTTAAGAAAAAGGGGGTGCATTCTGGGTTAGAAATCAGGGTGAATGACCTGGAAGAAAACCCCTGCTAGCTCCTTCCTTCTCTTTCCTTTCTCTCTCCTCCTCATTCCCATCTTCCTTCCTTCCTCTGGAGGGAACAAGGGGAAGGCGAGAGGGCGACAGCCTGCTGATGGTTAGGGACATAGGACGGGAGACCACCAGGAGAGACCGGCAGGAGTGAGTGAGGCTGGAGCTCTGGGTCACGCCATCCCCGACGGACCAATGCACACGGGGAGGGGAGGGGAGGGACAAGGGGGGAGGGGCCCTGTGAGATAAAAGGGAAGCGCTGGAGGCTGCGGGTGCAGCGGGGATCGGGCCATGGAGGCGGCGGGGGCGCTGGGGACGGGCGCGGCGCTGCTGCTGGGGCTCTACGCGTTGATTTACTACTACTTGGTGGCGGCCACCCGGTGCAGAAACTCGGTCAGTCTGCGGGGCAAGACGGTGCTCATCACAGGTAAGCTGGGGGGGGCTTGTTCTCTTCCTTCCTTCCTTTCTCTTTTTCCTCTTTCTTTCTCTCTCTTTTTCTCCCTCCCTCCCTCTCTCTCTCTCTCTTTCTTTCTCTCTCTCCCTTTTTTCTTTCTTTCTTTATCTCTTTTTCCTCTTTTCTTTCCTTCTCTCTCTCCTTCCTTCCTTCCTTCCTTCTTTCTCTTTCTTCCTCTTTCTCTCACTCTCTCCCTCCCTCTCTTCCTTCCTTCTTTCCTCCCTCCCTCCCCTTCTCCCTCCTCTCATTCCCATCTCCTTCTTTCTTTCTTTCTTTCTTTCTTTCTTTCTTTCTTTCTTTCTTTCTTTCTTTCTTTCTTTCCTTCCTTCCTTCCTTCCTTCCTTCCTTCCTTCCTCCCTCTCATTCCCATCTCCTTCCTTTCTTCTTTCTTTCCTTCTTTCCTTCCTTCCTTCCTCCCTCCCTCCCTCTCATTCCCATCTCCTTCCTCCCTCTCATTCCCATCTCCTTCCTTCCTTCCTTCCTTTCTTCCTTCTTTCTTTCCTTCTCTCCTTCCTTCCTTCCTTCCTCCCTCCCTCTCATTCCACATCTCCTTCCTTCCTTCTTTCCTTCCTTCTTTCTTTCCTTCTTTCCTTCCTTCCTTCCTTCCTTCCTTCCTCCCTCCCTCTCATTCCCATCTCCTTCCTTCTTTTCTTCCTTCTTTCCTTCTTTCTTTCCTTCCTTCCTTCCTCCCTCTCATTCCCATCTCCTTCCTTCCTTCCTTCTTTCCTTCCTTCCTTCTTTCTTTCCTTCTTTCCTTCCTTCCTCCCTCTCATTCCCATCTCCTTCCTTCCTTCCTTCCTTCCTTCCTTCCTTCCTTCCTTCCTTCCTTCCTTCCTTCCTTCCTTCCTCCCTTCTTTCCTTCCTTCTTTCTTTCCTTCCTTCCTTCCTTCCTCCCTCTCATTCCCATCTCCCTTCTTTCCTTCCCTTCCGTCTTCCTTCCTTCCTTTTTTCCTCCCTCCTCTTCCCTCCCTCCCTCCTTCGCATTCCCATCTCCCTTCCTTCCTTTTTCCTTCCTTCCCTTGTCAGCCAGGAGAGGCCAGAGGCTGGCAGCGGGGCCCGGGGCGGGCGGGGCGGTCCCGGTATAAGGGAAGCGCTGGAGGCTGCGGGACCAGCGGGCGAGACCAGGACAGAGAGCGGGCGCTGGGGGCGGCGGGGGCGCTGCTGCTGGGGCTCTACGCGTTGATTTACTACTACTTGGTGGCGGCCACCTGGTGCCGGAACGTGTCTGATTTGTTGGAAAAGGGCTTCGGTCCTTAATTCCAAGTTGCTTCTCTTAATTTTCATATGTTGCTTCTTGTTCTGCCTTCTGGGGCTTCTTCTCTTCTTTGGGCCAGCCCCTCAAATATTGGAATACCGCTGTCATGTTCCCCCTAATTCTTCTTTTCTATAGACTAGTCAAGCCCAAATCGTGCAGCCTTTCTTTATATCTTTTTGACTCCAGGCCTTTAATCCTCTTAGTTGCTCTTCTCCTAACTTTTTCCAAAGTCTCAACTTTGTAATGTGGGGACCAAAACTGGATGCTGTTATTCCAGGTATGGCCTTATTAAGGCTTTATAAAGCAGCACTGATACTTCATTCGGTTTTGATCCTATACCTCTGTTTATACAACCCAGGATCATATTAGCCTTTTTGGCTGCTGCTGCACATGGCTGGCTCCTATTTTTATTTATTTATTTGATTTGTCAATCGCTTACAAGATAAGAGGTACAAGTATATACATAGTTATGAATACATGAAATGGGTACATATAAGAAAAATGAAAGAAACAATAGGACAGGGACGGTGGGCACGTTGGTGCGCTTATGCACAACCCCCTACAGGCCTCTTAGGAAGGGGTGAGGTCCATAGGAGACAGTCTAAGGTGAAAGTTTTTGGGGTTTGGGGAAGAAACCACAGAGTCAGGTGGAGTAGTCCAGAGATTGACCCCTCGGTGGCTGAAGTCCTATTTCCTGCAATCAAGTTTGGTGTGATTAACCTTGAGTTTGTATCTATTGTGTGCTCTTGTTATAGTTGAAGCTGAAGTATTCATTGACAGGCAGGACATTGCAATGTATGATTTTATATATTATACTTAGATCGGACCGAAGGCGGTGTAGTTCTAGATTTTCTAGGTCTAGAATTTCGAGTCTGGTGGCCTAAGGTCTTCTGCTATGAGTAGAGGAGTGGAGAACTCCTCTTGTGAAATATTTCTGGACTTTCTCAACTGTGTTAATATCAGATACGTAATGTGGGTTCCACACTGATGAGCTGTATTCGAGTATTGGTCTAACAAATGTTTTGTACGCTCTAGTTATTAGTGTAACATTACCAGAGAAAAAGCTACGCAGGATCAAGTTAACAACTCTTATTGCCTTTTTGGCTATGTAGTTACAGTGGGCTCTAGCACCAAGATCATTAGAGATGAGTATTCCAAGGTCCTTTACAGAGCTTGGATCATCAACAATGTCTTGACTATTCAGCTTGTATTTTATTTTCTGATTTTTTTTGCCAATATGTAAGACAGAGCATTTATTTGTTGAGATTTGAAGTTGCCATTTGTTTGACCATCCATAGTCAAGATCTTTTTGAAGGGTAGCAGGATTGTCTGTGGTATCGAACAGCTTTACAACTATTATTTACATAATAGTTTTGGCAAGGAGCTGATCCTGAAGGATTTTTTAGAGATTATGCTTAGAGGTTCGGCTATGGCAGTGGATAGCTTTTTTAAGAAGTAGGCACATATTCTGTCCGGTCCAATAGATAGAGATGGTTTTAGATTGCGCAGTGCCTTTTCAACATTGTCTTTTGTAAAATCGATATGTATTAGATTATTGTAGTTGTCTATGGTTCGACTAGGAAATACTGGGCATGATCCATTGCTGTTTAAAAATACTGAGCGAAAGAATGTGTGAAAGAGGTTGGCTTTAATAGTGTCTTCGTTGCAGTCTTTACCATTAGGTCCTTGCAGGGGTGGGATGGACCTTGAATCTTTTAGTTTGTTGTTTACAAAATTGTAGAAAGCACAGGTAGAATTGGTGCGTAGAAGGTTTTCCTCTTGTTTAATGTGATAATTGGTGCATTCAGTCTTTATCTGGTGGCATAATTTTTTGTATCGGCTTTTGAAATTGGCAACGTGACCAGATTTGTTTTTCCACCAAAGTGATCTCTTTTTGGATTGAAGTTTCCTTATTGTTATGGGTAATCTGTTTTTTTGTTTTGTTTTGGGAGTTGTTGGTACATATAGTTTGATGACTCTTTTGACCTCAAGTAAAAATATGTTGTAATGGTCTTCAACAGTATTGCATCCAATGAATAGAGATTGCCAATCAAGGGATGAGAGATCATTGTTTATAAGATCATAGTTGCCTTTTTTGAAGTTATAATTGGGGATTACATCATTGTGATGATTTTTGTGTGGACGTATGTTGAGACAAAAGTCAATCATATTGTGGTCACTGCTGGAAAAGGGTTCTTTAGTTTGTATTCCGTAAATTAAATTCAAACTATTGCAGAAGATGAGATCGAGGCAATTGTTTAGTCTTGTATTGTTGGTTACTAACTGTTCCAGACCCAGATTTGTAACAGCATTGTAGAAGGTTGCGTGTATGGTTTCAGTTGTACATTCGTTTAGGGTCCAGTCAATATGAGGTAGATAGAAGTCACCAAGAAAGATAAAAGCGTGTGGGCAGGATGCTGCCCATGTTAGTAGTGAATTTAGCTTGTTTGCATGTTCAATGTCATCATCAAGTGCTCTGTAACATAGTAAGAATCGAAATGTGATATTTAAGGATAGTTCACAGATGATGGTCTCAGGAAGAGCAAGCTCCTGGGTAACTTGGATATTTTTAGAATTAAGGACTTTTTATAGAAGATAGCAACACCACCTCCTCTACAAATTTCACGATCTGATCGGTAAACATGAGAGTCTCTTACTGTGGTAATGGAGTCAGGGAGAGATTCGTTGACCCATGTTTCCCAGACAAATATAATGTTGAATTTAGCCATATTTAGTAAGAGGAAAAATTCAGGTATTTTATTTGCAAGGCTTCTTGAATTGAGTAACTTGCATTTAAGGCCAGTAATTGGAATTGAGATACTTAAGGACATGCATGCCTAGTCTTGGGTGATGGTGGATTAATTGAGGTAGGGTTGTGGTTGAAGGTTAAAGCTAAGTGTTAAGCCTGTGTTCCCCAACCAGGATTAAGGAGACAAGCTAAACAGAATGTGCAGCGTTAGTCAGATAGGCACACAGATAAATGTGTGAGATAAGTTTGTATGTTAGTTAACATACAGTAAAAAATAACAGAACCGCTTGTGCTATCAAAAATATAGTTTATTCCACTTAGAGTTTTATAGCATAGTCAAAATAACAGTCCATTAGTCATGTATCATTTTTAGTCAGTCCATTCAAGGATAATCAATTAGCAAAGTCCATGTAGAATATCCAATGTCAGTTCACTTACAATAAATCAGTCCTCTCACAGTTGATAAATCAACAGTCCTTTCTCTCTCCCGTTCCAGTAGGGGAAAAATGCAGTCTTCAGTCTATCAAGTAATTAGGGATCATAAAGCCAGAGAGAGCAAGCTGCCATGCCTTGCTTCTTTTATGGTGCTTTTACAACCACTCCCTTAATTACATTCTTACAGTTAAAGTTACAGATACTTTAACTAACAAACCATGATAACATATTTATTATTTTACCTAAACCAGTTAGGGTAAACAATGTTATCCCTAACACTGAGTTGCTGGTTGTGTGACTTACTTTTGATACAGTCAGCATGGTAGTCAATGTACAGGTCCTTCTCTCCATTGTCTAGACGTTTTTTGAGTTCAGCGCGGAGTACACGGTAGCGGGCCCGTTGCTGTATAGTTAGGTCAGGGCGACAACAGAGGTTCTTATGGTTGGTGTTGGTTTTGGCGAGTGAATTTATAGTATAAATGAATTTATGTTTGCTTGATTCAGTTTTGCAAATGACCCTGAAGAAGCGTGGGGCCACAGAGCCATCTCTGTTTTTGAGCTCTTGGCCAATGCGGGAAATGTCAAGTATGTCATCAGGGGAGATGGTTGATGCTTGATAATCACTGATGATGTTTCAGACAGTTGTGATGTCATCATTATCATTGATGTCCTCTAGACCAAATAAGATGGCATTGGGACGTTTCTGTCCATCCCTGTGTCTAGTTGTTTTGGCATGCCAGGCCCTCCGGCACCATCTTGAGGGGAGAAGATGAAAGAGTTTATGTCCAGGGTGTGATGTTTTCTCAGCCCTCCTGTTGATCTGCAAGGTATACAGGTCTTCTGTGAAAGGCAGGCTACTTGCAATCATTATTTCTGCAGTCCTAAGGATCCATTGGAGTCTGTACCTATTTGGTTGCTATATCAAACTAGATAAAAAGGAGGATTAGTTAGCTACTCTCATTCATGTATGAATGCGAGGATTGGCCTTCAAATTGTTTTGTAACTTCTGTTAATAAATTGACATCCTGCAGAGCAAGGGGTGGGAGACCTGCGCCATCTTCTGGTCTGATAGAAGCACTGCATCCCATTTTTGAAATGCCTTTTTTTCTTCTTTCTTATTAAATTTATTGGCCACCCATCTCAGTGCGAAGCAGCTCTTTTAAAGACCACATGGATGCTGTAACAATCAGAAATGTGAAAATAAGTCACTTGTTTATTGCCCTGGTAATTTTGAACAGTCATTAAATGATTTGTTGTAATAACAACTTGTATTAATCTCTGTATAATTTTAAACCATTGTTCTTTGTTGATGTAAGACTTATCTGAAAAGGTTGAGAAAATCATGCACTGAGGCAGGATTTCTCAATTTGTGCAATTCAAAGGTGTTGCTTAACTTTTAATTCTGGGAGTTGCCAAGGTTGAGAAACGCTGCCAAAGAAATACTTCACTGTGTGACACCACAAAAACTGCATCACACAAATGCAGCCCCAGCTCCTGGGTTCCCCATCGATGCCTGGGCAATTTTGGTGAATCCTTTCTCTGGCTTTTCCTAGATGGAAATTCTGGGATCGGGAAGGCCACAGCGGTAGATCTGGCCCGGAGAGGCGCCCGTGTCATTCTGGGATGCCGCAACAAAGCGAGAGGAGAATCGGCCGTGTACAACATCCGACAGGTAAGTGCCTGCCGTGCGGTTCTCTCCTTCCCTCCATTCTTCTGACATTCCTGATGGTTTTGATTCATTTATTTAGCGTGTGGCATCTGCAGAGATGCGATCCCTGATACGCAACACAGATAAAACACACTCTACGTGCACGTGGAAATCTGTGTTTAAATGAAGCATCAACAAATACAATAGCAAATAGGTGGACAGTACAAGAGATAAAACTTTAACTTACAGTAAAACCATGATTAAAAAATCGCCATAATATCTCAATAGATCCATGATGGTGAATCTATGGCACGCAGAGCCATTTCTGGCAGCATGGGAGAGGTCACTGTTCTGTATTCTATGCAGTGGTAGATTTTGTCTTGTGTACAGATGCAGATAGATAAACTCAACAAAACATTCATACCAAGTCTTTATTATTGGCTCATCGGGTATCCTCATAACTCACATTTGTGACAAAGTTCTTCTTTAATGTCCAATCCTTTGCCTATCTGTCTTGTAGGTAAAAAGATGGTTATCTCCTTAGCCCTTTCCTCCCATCTCGTAGCGGGAGAGGCAGAGCAGCTACCAGGAATCCGTGAGTTCGGGCAAGAGTGAAGAAACCTCCCCCAACCCATCGAGGGTCAATTGAGTGACCAATCAGGATTACAGATGTGGTCATATGACATGGACAACATGTCCCAGGATACCTTAACCACATTTACCATGATGCATTCCCTTAAGGGGACAGCTCACAATTGCTAACTATCCAGTTTCCATACACTGGCTGGATAGCACAGTGACTGGGAACAGATTCACTGCGCATACACGCGTGTGCCCCACCAGCCAGTTGATTGTTGGGTATCTGCCACACTTGCGTGGGGGAGATGCATGGGGGAAGATGCACGCGCATGCTCAGGAGGGTGGGGGGGCCATGGGGGTTTGTGCGTGCATGCGCAGAGCCGTGTGGCATGGAGGGTCACACACACGTGTGTGTGTGACCCTCCATGTGCAATTCACAGTTGCAACTGCTGCAGCATCTCTATGGCCCCATGGTCTAAATCCAGACTCTTGGCAAATGACTGGTATTTATGACAGTTGGAGTGTCCCTGGGGTCATGCGATCCCCTTTTGCGACCTTCTGTGGGGAAGCCAGATTCACTTAACAACCATATTACTAACTTAACTTCGGTGATTCACTTAACAGCTGCAGCAAGAAAGGTCGTAAAATGGGGCAAGACTCGCTTAACAACTGTCTCAGCAACAGAAATTTTGGGCTCGATTGTGGTCGTAAGCTGAGGACTACCTGTAATGCCCACTTACAGAGATCTATCACTGTCCTGTTCTCCCATTGCAGATCCTCTTCGTAGTTGGCCGTAAGGTCACCAGTATCTAGTCGATCATTCTTTCCAGTTTTATAGTTTCATTACGGTTTGTACGTTGTTTTATCTTTGGATTGAGAATCGCCCAGAGTTGTTGATAAGATTGGTGGCTATATACAGGCACTCCTTGACTTATGACCACAGTGGAAGTGAGAATCACGCGAAACAAGACGGTTGTTGTCGGAGTGCGTCTTTGCTTTCTTTCCAGCTGCCATGGAGGCAGTGGGAGTGGGAGAAATGGGCACTGGGGGGAGAGGGGGGCAGAAGATAAAAACTGGAAATTTTTGAGAACGGATGGGACTTTGAGTTTTGTTTACCATCCTTAAGGCCGACTGTCCTAACTTCGGTATGCAGAAGGAAGGAACAGTGCACCTGAATCGGAGGCTTCCCAAAACACCTTGGCCCAAGATTGTGTTCTGGTTGCCTGGTTCCTGGGGGTAGGTGGCCTCTAGAGTTTGCTTCCATTTGGGGCTTCAGGCGTGTTTGCTTCAGATCTTGCCTGACTTAGCTGCATTCAATTCTTTCCGAGTTAAAGTACCTTTTCTCTGATTCTAGGGAGTCGAGGGTTTCTCTTTCCTAGGGATGGAGCAGAGGCAGCCATGACAGTTGTTAAGTCAGCCAGACCCATTTTTTTTTTGCCATGGTTGTTAGGCAAATCACTACAGTTGTTAAGTGAATCACATGGTTGCTAAGTGAATCCAGCTTCCGCCCCATATTGATTTTTCTTGTCTGAATCCTCTTGGCACAATCACAAATAGTGATCCCATGGACACTGCCACTATTGGAAATATTGCTGGTTGCCAAGCACCCAAATTTTGTTCACGTGACCCTGGAGGTGCTGCAAGACAGTCGGAAGTGAGTGGATTGGTCGTAAATCACTTTGATTCATCCCTAAGCGAATGGTGATAAGTCGAGGAGTGCCTGTACTGTTTTATTACACACCACCCAGAGAGATTGCCAGGAGGTGAGCAGACCGACACAGAAGGTGAGTAAACTGGGATCAGCCTTTGAAGCCGCACCGGATCCCAAAGCTCACAATTCCTCCCGCTGCTTTTCCAGGAAAGTGGGAACTCGGAGGTGATCCTGATGATCCTGGATCTGGCCAACCTGAACTCTGTGCGAGCTTTTGCGCAGACCTTCTTAGCATCGGAGCCCCGTCTGGACATCCTCATCAACAATGCAGGTGGGGCCAGAGCAGGGTCTCCGGAGGGGGAGGGAAGGGGGAATATTGAGGGGGGGGACTGTCTCCCTTTGGGGAGTGGGCCAGAACTGGAGAAGCAGCTCTCTCCTATTTGTAGTAGTTGTTTTTCGTATACTGTGTTTGTTATTATTTTTACAAATAAGGAAGTGAACAGATCCAACATAACTTTCTCCTCCTATTTTTTTCAAACAACAACCCTATGAGGTCAGTTGGGCTGAGAGCCGGCTTCCATGCTGAAGGTGGCACTAGAACTCACTGTCTCCTGGTGATTGGCCCAGTAACTCAGCTGGCTTTTATGACTAAAGTGGGATTTGAACTCATGGCTTCCCATTTTCTGGGCTTCACCACTAGGCCAGGCTCTCTTAACTGTCTTAAAAAGCCTTTTGCCTTAACCACTAGACCAGGGGTGTCAAACTCAAGACTCACGGGCCGGATCCAGCCCAAGGGGTGCTTAAATCCACCCCCACAGTGCCAGCCTGAAAATATCAAGAGACCGGCCTGCGGGGCCTCTGATGGCTAAAACAGGCTGTGTACGGGGGCCCCTCCGTGGCCCCCAGCATTCTGCTGGCTGAAAACTATCCCGAAAACCAGCTTGAAATGGGCCAAAAAACAGGCCGAAAATGGGCTGAAAATGAGGCTGAAAAAACAGGGTGGAAAGGGCCCCCCAAACAGCCAGCAAAGTGCTGCAGGAGGCCATGGAGGGTGAAAACGAGGTGCGGGGCACACACAGAATTCCCGTGCCCCGTTTTGGCTGATAGAGTGCTACAGGAGGCATCTGTGGTTCCCCCCCCCCGGCCAAAAGGGGAGAACTACAATGCTGATCCGGCCTTCAAAGAAATCCAGTTTGATACCCCTGCACTAGACCAAGTAGGTAATCCTCGGCTTACAACCATGTCATCTGTGTCAGCTTTGGAAGCCATATTGAGATGAGATGCCCCCATGCTACCATAATTGAGCCTGAGAAAGTGGGATGGAGGAATTCATTTGAGTATATCTAGTTAGGCAAAATAAAATTCTTTTTCTGATTCAAGGTCACTGAGTGTGGCGCCTCATGAAATGGGAATCTTGCTTTAGGACGGATTGTGATTGGACCATGTGATGTGATGATGGCTAAGGGGGGGGATGGATTTGTAGTGTTGACTTTTGCAAAGAACCCCTAAACTTTCAGATTCAGGATTCCGCAGATGTGCCAGTTACTGTGATGACCCACAGTGGGGGGGGGGGGCATGGCACAAAAATAACAAAGTCACAAAAGTATAATAAATTCCCTTTAATGCCTCCAACTTGGCCCCCAATGTCCAGTTATCATTGGCTGGAGAAAAAACTCTCACAAGAACAGTTTTTAAAGGGAAGAAATTCAGTCCAAACCCAAAGTACATATAAATTACAACTAAAAACCAACACAAACCAGGCTGCAGCCATTAACGAGACAGGGCAGAATAAGGGATTGTAGGCTTCAAAAGATAACGAAACACACACAGGTGGGAGGACGCCAGAACCCAGATAAGACATGACAAACAAAGATAATGCACACTTTGCTTCCAGCAAGGTTCTGTGCGCAAACACCCTTTTTATCCTGTTTTCCCAGCTGCAGTTAATGAAGGGAATCAGGGCCTTTTTCTCCCCCATAACCCATGTGGCTCCCTTATCTGTTCCTCCCTGCGTGCCCTAGGATAAAGAGGGCCTGGGCCTGGGTCTTCCTCTGAATGCCCAGCTGGACTGTGACCTTCCCCCCATTTCCTCCACAGCCACTGGAGCCACACTCCCACTCCCTGTCAACTGCTCGGCCTCCCCCTCAGAATCAGATTCCAACAAGGGCATGATAGCTACTAACCAAATAAAGGAACCCTTGAGACATGTCTGTCTCGGAGTTATTGGTTGGAACAGAGGGTTGCTGGAACGCTGACAGTCTGACAATCATGGTCATGTTGTGATGCTGAGAAAGCAAGTCACCCCTATGACCGACATGATTTTATGAACTTTTTTGTTCACTAGCGGGTGTTTTTGCTGAAAATATCAAGTCAACACAATTTTCCCTCCAACAAAAATGGCAGTCCTATGACACATTGCCAAGGGGAAGCCTGTTTCCAAGCACCCATAAGGGCAATCAAGTGACCACAAGGGGGTCCTGTAATTGTAATTCTCTTTTGGGAATTGATGTCTGTGATAACTTCCAAGGATCACGTAGTGTCACGTCGTAAGCCAAGGACTATATATTTTTCTGGCAGAAGTGATTAAAGCTGGCCAAACCATTGATGACTTTAACCAGGCCTTCCAGGTCAACCACTTGGGCCACTTCCTGCTGACCCACCTGCTGCTAAACCGGCTGAAGGGCTGCGCCCCGAGTCGCATCGTAATTGTGACCTCCACTTTGCATTTCTTTGGGAAGATCGACTTTTGGACCATCTACAAGCCTGTGCAAAGGATGTGGCTGGCAGTAAGATCGTACTCCAACAGCAAACTAGCCAACATTCTCCACGCCAGAGAGTTGGCCAAGCGGCTGGAAGGAACCAACGTTACCTGCTACGCGGTTCATCCAGGTGAGTGGATGAAGTCTGGCTCCAAGGCCCCCCAGATGGAGCCCCCCACCCCAGGTCCGTCTGTGGCTGCTCCAGGCATTTCTCTCTCTGCAGAGCCAGAGGTGGTGTTCAGCCAGTTCTGACCGGTTCTATAGAACCGGGAGAGGAAATTTGGAGTAGTTTGGAGAACCGGCAAATGCTACCTCTGACTGGAGATTTTGCAGTATCCTTCCCCTGCCACACCCACCAAGCCCCGCCCACAGAACCGGTAGTAAAACAATTTGCATCCCACCATTGCGCCCCGGGAGTTTCCTCCATCGAGCTCCGCTGTGGAGGGAGACGCCTCCCACACTCCCGCGTCCAGAATCCTAGAATCTTAGGGGAGAAGGGTTCTTGGAGGTCTTCTAGTCCAACCCCCTGCCTAAGGCAGAGATTAGGCTTTCCCAAAACTCTTGCTCCTCTTTGTCCCCCTCCTTCTGCCTTTTCTGTTCTTCTCATCCTTCCTCCTCGATTTGCTCCTCCTCCTTCTCCGTTTACTCCTCCTGCTCCTTTTATTCCTTCTCTTTCTCCTCCTCCCCTCTTCTTCCTCCCCCTTCTCCTCCCCTTCCTCCTCTCCCTCCTCTCCACAAACTCCACTCCCTTCTAGCACTGATGGCATAACCTAGTTGGGTGATGAAGCTTCAACACTTCCACACTTCAATCCTGAGCTACCAATATTCTATAAGAACATTATTCTTTAAAGTTATTTATTGGAATGTATTAGCTACCCCACTGCAGTGGATTTGTGCATCTGAAGCAGCTCACCTGTACACATCTGTACACACACATACAAGCACAAGCACACATACCCCATTGGCATTCAACATCAGCTATTGGTCTTCTGAAAAATTTTCTGTGTTGCCCAAATGGCCAATGATTCCAGGGAAAGAGGTGCTGTGCAAAGGGTTCATATGGGATCTCTCCTCCCCCCCCCCCAAAAAAATATCTGGACAATCTTCCCTCCCCGCCTTACTCTCACAGCCTTTGTTTTCAGGGCTGGTTCAAACAGAAATTGGTCGCTCCCATCCCCGTTGGGTAGTTTGGCTGCTTTGGACCATCAAGCCATTCCTCCGAGATTGGAAAACTGGTGCCCAGACCATCATCTACTGCGCCACCGAGGAGGGCATCGAGAGGCAGAGCGGGCGGTATTTCGTGGACTGCCGGCCAAAGGTGCCCTGGCCACAAGCCCGTGATGATCAGATGGCCGAGAACCTCTGGGAATTCAGTGAGATGCTGCTGGGAGTGACCACTTCAGACAGAACAATGCAGAAGCGGCAGTTGGGGTAACTGAAAGTGGACGTCTGATTACAGATAATCTCTGATTTAAAACCATCTATCTTGTGGACATTCGAAGCTATAACACCATTGGGAAAAAAGGGAGTTATGGTTTTTGCACTTACGGCGGTCACAACAATCCAGATTTAGGCACCTGGCAACCCCCCATGTAACTCCCATGATGGTTGCAGCATCCTGGGATCACAGAATCGCCATCTGACCTTCCCAAACAGGCTTCCTACAAAGCAGAGACAATGGGGGAGGGAGCCAGATTCACTTAACGACTGAATTATTCGCTAAGCAACCAAAGTTGTTCGTGTAACAACCCTGGTGAAAAGGTTGCAAAATGAGGCATGACTCGTTTAGCAGCCATCTTGCTTAGGAACTGAAATTCTGGCCCCCGTTTTATGCAATATTCTGGCCCCCGTTTTTTTCGCAATATGAGGATGTCCTGTAAAGTGGGAGATAAAACTGCAGGCAATCCAAACTCCCCTTCCCAGGAGCTTTTGGCACAGTGGAGACCAGTATTTATTTCCCAAGAAAGTGAAAAATTGGAAATCATCATGGGATTATTGTTGCATTGCTGCCCATTGTTGCATTTTAAGACAGGAAGCCATATTGATTTAAGTAAACCGCATCCACCAAGTTGTTGGTCTCTCTTTTCTCCGCCCGGGTCTTCCTTTCTGGGCTTCAAAAGAACTTCTCCTTCCCATCGCTGGCAGCAATCAGGAGAAGGGAGGAGTTGCTGGTGTGACATCTTCCTTGCTGTGTAGCCACCTCCCTGCCTGACCTGCTGGAGGCCACAGAGGACTGGGGGTGGAGCTCCTCAGGCTGATGGTTCTGGGGAACTCCCACGTACCATCCCTGGGCATTGTTCTGACCTCAGCTTCCTTAGAAAGCATAAAACACAACCTTAGTTCCGGCAAAACCTCTCTTATTTCCACGGCTGTGGATTACATCCATTCGAAGCCAGCAAGGCTTCACAAACAGTCTTTCAGGGGAATGTTGATAAACTCCCACCTTATCGCACTTGGAATACAGCCAGAGAAGGGCAAGGCCAAGATCAACACAGAGTCAAACAGAACTTTTCAAAGCTTAAATCGACCAGACGAACTCATTGCTTCCTGCAAAAGCTCACGTCCTGTTTCCTCCTCTTTTATGTCCTATGGGAGGGGCCAATCGTCTCCAAGGTGTGGCCTTACTCCTGAGTCGACCCTGCTTTCTCAATTGTCTTCTGGTAGCCCTGTGCATGCATAGGCTGGGAACTGGTTCCAGGCGCTCCCCTGCCTCACTGCTGTCTGAGTTTGAAGGCAGCTGATGACTGCCAGCCTGCCCTGGCCCCATCTCTGCCTCTGATGCAGTAGGCCTCGTCTGAGCCTTCTTCAGTCTCCAGGATTGGCCCAGGTTCCTCCCCAACCTCCTCGCTACTGTCCGACTCTGCTGCCAACTGTCAACTGCCAGTGGGCCACAATAGGTGCAGCCTCGGAAGCAGCCCAGGAGTTCTTGGCCTCCGTGGCAGCCATGAGCCTGTCCCAGATCGTCTCGGTCCCGACTTGGGACAGTGGTCACATACCAGATATCATTTTCTTGTCAGAGCAATGATCTGGTGGGCCCATCTAACATCACCCCCTTGTCATAATCAGACCATGCCTGGTCCCCCTGATATTATGCCGCCCCTGTCTACATTGGCAGATTTCAGGGCAGACTGAAATGGTTTATATAAGATGCCATGAGCCAACAGGATAAATCCATAGTGGTGCTGACAAAGGTACCACATTCAGATTTCCCTTTCAGTCCTTTTCCTTAACTTCCTTTTGCTCCTCAGTAGAAAATGAGCATTCCTACCAATCTGACAGTCCAGGTGAACACTTTTCAGCCTTGATAAGGTATTTAAAATTTAATAACTGGAATAGCAAAAGGTTGGACAATTAGTAAGAACACAGAGTTGTAACAAAAGAGAGAGCTGGCCACTGTGTGAGGCAACCTGAGCTGTGATTGGTTGCTGTGAGTGAAAAGGGGGAATTCCCTGGTTTCCCGCCTTTTTTCCCCCCCTGTGTGCTCTGTGCTTCTCTACTTTACCTCAGGACGTCCCTGCTGTATTGATTTACATGGTTATGCTCTTGTTTGCTTTACTGTACTATATAAATACAGTACTTATTTATCTAAAACTGGTCCTTGTCGGTCTTTCTGACTCCATTTGGACACCAGTTGTGCAATTCCCTGACAGGTTATGGGCCAAGGTACGCCCTGAAGAGCCAGTAGTATTTTTCTGAGGTAAAAATTTCTTCGTGAACCTGTGGGAACTTGAAGACAACTGACCTGTGAAGACTGCAAGACGCTCTCTGTCACAGGAGGAGGATTTCCTGTGGCTCATCTTAGTGAAACAAACTTATTTCTCATGGAGCGATGGAGATATTTCTTCAGAGGGAGGATTTGGGGACAGTTTTAAACAATCCTCCGGCAGATCAATAAGGAAGGTCAAAGACAAAATGAAAAAACACTAGCCAGCATAATTTTGTGCTTGGAAGATAGTCAAGTAATACAAGTAGTCCTTGATGTACGACCACAATTGATCCGCAAATTTATGTTATTGTGTGAGACATTGGTGAAATGTATTTTGCCCCATTTTACAACCTTTCTTGGTACCGTTGTTAAGTGAATCACTTCAGTTGATAAGTTAGTAACCTATTTGCTAAATGAATCTGGTTTGCTTGTCAGAAGGTCGCAAAAGGGGATCTTGGGACACAGCAACGGTCATAAATATGAGTCGGTTGCCAAGCAACTGAATTTTAATCACATGTTCATGGGGGTGCTGCAAAGGTCGTAACTGAAAAATGGGCATAAGTGACATTTTTCAGTGTCATCGTAACTTTGAACAATCACTAAATGGACTGTTGTAAGTCGAGAACTACCTGTACATGTGCATGGGCTTATATCCGCTAGCTGGCTGGACTTACACAGAATTTATATAACGGAAACTGCAAGCAGCAAAGTTACTCTCACTGGAAAATTTTATACAGCTGTGATGGCGAAGCTATGCCATGCATGACAAAAGTGGCACGCAGAGCCATCTCTCCAGGCCTGCCAGCCGTCGCCTGTTGCTCTTCCAGTTAATAATTGTGGATGATCCCTCTAGATCAGAGGTGTCAAACTCAAGGCCCACAGGCTGGATCTGGCCCACGGGGTGCTTATATCTGGCCCACGGGGCCTCCCTGGAAACAGCGAAGGACTGGCCCGCAGTTCCTCTTACCAGCAAAAAACGAGCTCGTGAGGGCTGCGCACGGCCCTCCTGAGCTCCGTTTTCACTGCCAGAGAAAACTGCAGGAGGTCATCCCAGCTGAAAACAGAGCTCAGGAGCGATCTTTTGTGCAGACCTTCTTAGCATCGGAGCCCCGTCTGGACCTCCTCATCAACAACGCAGGTGGGGGCCAGAGCAGACCCTCCCCAGGGTCTCCAGAGGGGGAAGGAAGGGGGGAAGATTGAGGTGGGGGGATTGTCTGGGATTTCTCTCCTTTTGAGGATTTGGCCATAACTTGAGAAGCGGCTCCTTCCTAATTGTGGTAGTTCATTTTTCCTATACCACCTGTCAGTGTGTGCTCCCTTCAAAATCCAAGAAAGAAATACTCAGACTTCATGGGTTAGAGCAAAGTTATCCTTTTACTGGAAATCAAAGTGGAAGCTACAGATTTAATTGCGAAACTGAGAAATTGGCACGCAGATCACATATGCAAAGGAGTGGAATTGTTCCCACCCCCCCAAAGTCCAAATAACTCTTCCAATTAAAAGTTCTGAATATGATCATGTGGCCATCTTCAGGTGGTGATGAGGTCTCTGTCTGTTGACCTTGACATATTTTGATAAAGTTTGCAGCTGCGCAAAAGGGGATAGAAGCTAGCCAAGAAATGGAAAGTTAAAGACAAGAAATCATATACCCCCTCCCCTTGCTACCCACCGCCAAGGAATGCAAAACACCTCCAGTTCTCTTCCCCTCCAAGTTCCCCCCTCCCCCCGTTGCTAATGACAGCCGAAAGAAATAGTATAGCATGGCAGCGGAGAAGATGCAATAGTTAGGATGCAGAAGGTATGAAATGTGGAAGATATCTTGAGGCTGACACCACCTTTGTTATTATTTTTACAAATAACTCAAGGTGGCAAACAGATCCAACACTTCTTCTCCCTCCTATTTTCCTCTAAACAACAACCCTGTGAGGTGGGTTGGGCAGAGAGGGAGAGACTGGCCCAAATCACCAGCCGGTTTTTTTTTGTTTTTTGTTTTGGTAAAAGTTTTATTGATTTTAACGACAGACAAAAAACGGTTTTTGTGCCTAAAGTGGGACTAGAACTCCCGTCTCCTGGTCATTGGCTCAAAGCCACTCAGTTCCTGTCTGAGGTGGGACTAGAACTCCCCGTTTCCTGGTCATTGGCTCGAAGTCACTCAGTTCATTCCTAAGGTTGAACTAGAACTCCCTGTCTCCTGGTGATTGGCTCAAAGCCACTCAGTTCTCGTCTAGGGTGGGACTAGAACTCCCCGTCTCCTGGTGATTGGCTCAAAGCCACTCAGTTCCTGTCTGAGGTGGGACTAGAACTCCCCGTTTCCTGGTCATTGGCTCGAAGTCACTCAGTTCATTCCTAAGGTTGAACTAGAACTCCCTGTCTCCTGGTGATTGGCTCAAAGCCACTCAGTTCTCGTCTAGGGTGGGACTAGAACTCCCCGTCTCCTGGTGATTGGCTCAAAGCCACTCAGTTCCTGTCTGAGGTGGGACTAGAACTCCCCGTTTCCTGGTCATTGGCTCAAAGTCACTCAGTTCATTCCTAAGGTTGAACTAGAACTCCCTGTCTCCTGGTGATTGGCTCAAAGCCACTCAGTTCTCGTCTAGGGTGGGACTAGAACTCCCCGTCTCCTGGTGATTGGCTCAAAGCCACCCAGCTGGCTTTCATGGCTTAAGGCAGGATTTGAACTCATTTTCTAGGTTTAGCCACTAGACCAAACTCTCTAAACTGATTTTAATGGCATATTGCTTTAACCACTAGGCCAAACTGGATCCTTTCCATGCAATCCTTAGACCATGATGGAGCCTGCCGATTATGGTCATAAGTTGTGACGGTTGTAAAACAGGTCACCTTTGTGACCAACACGATATGACATCCTTTTTTTTTTGAGGTGGTTATTATGGGAACTGCTGTGTTCACTATCAGCAAATGCCTTTTTTTGACAAAAATGTCATATATTATATGACCCTCTGCGGCGCAGTGGTCAGAGTGCAGTATTACGGTCACTGTTAAGCCTGTGTTCCCCAACCAGGGTTAAGGAGACAAGCTAAACAGAATGTGCAGCGTTAGTCAGATGGGCATACAGATAAATGTGTGAGATAAAGTTTGTATGTTAGTTAACATACAGTAAAAATAACAGATACGCTTGTGTTATCAAAAATATAGTTTATTCCACTTAGAGTTTTATAGCATAGTCAAAATAACAGTCCATTAGTCATGTATCATTTTAGTCAGTCCATTCAAGGATATTCAATTAGCAAAGTCCCTGTAGAATATCCAATGTCAGTTCACTTACAATAAATCAGTCCTTTCTCTCTCCCATTCCAGTAGGGGAAAAACGCAGTCTTCATCCAGTAATTAGGGATCATCAAGCCAGAGAGTGCAAACTGCCGTGCCTTGCTTCTTTTATGGTGCTATTACAACCACTCCCTTAATTACATTCCTACAGTTAAAGTTACAGACACTTTAACTAACAAACCATGATAACATATTTATTATTTTACCTAAACCAGTTAGGGTAAACAATATTATCCCTAACATTCTCCCCTTTTAGGTAATAATAATAATATAACTATTTACACCTTTAAATCATATTTGTTACAACTTTCTTTAAACTTGATTACTCCTTGAGCTTTTGTAAATTGGTCTGCAATGTTTTCTTCTGTCATGCAGTATTCCAATTTAATTAGCCCATTCTTTACAGATTCTCTAACATTTAAGGATCTTAAATCAGTATGCTTTGATCTAGTTTTTACAGCAATATTAGTAACTAACTTTATGGCTGCTTGGTTGTCCTCATACACAATAATGGAATCTTTAACAGTTACACCCATGTCTAATAATAACTGTTTGTACAGAATTAAGTCAGTGCATAGTAATGACAGACATGAAAATTCCACTTCCATCGTGGACAAGCTAATATGCTGTTCTCTGATTGACCTCCACCCTATTAGTGTCTTACCAAATAATATAGCCATCCCAGATGTTGATTTTCTAGTGTTTATGTCAGTTGCAAAACTTGCATCTGCATAGGCACTAAGACTCAAATCACCCTTTGGTTCTATATACAATGAATGGTTCATTGTTCCTTTAAGATATCTTAAAATTCTCTTTAATGATTTCCAATGACATTGATGTGGATCTGAATTAAAACGTGCCAGCTGATTAACACTATAAGCTATATCTGGCCTTGACCAATTGCTTATATATGATAAGCTACCAATCAAAGATTGATATATAGACTTATCAAATTTGGGATTTTGATCATCAGCTTGGCAAACTTCCTGACTCATTGGAGTCTTTGCCGGTTTACAAAGTTCCATTTTGTACGTTTTAATTAATTGGCAAATTTTATCTTCTTGAGATATCTTAAAACCATTTTTTGTTTTGTTAATTGTCAATCCTAGATACTTTTTAATTTCACCTAAATGCTTTAATTTTATCTTTTTGGTTAATAATGATATAATCTCATTAGCTTCATTATTAGTCTTAGTTATCAAAGCAATATCATCTGTAAATAATAACAATAATGACACCGTTCCATTATTTTCTCTTTTAAACACACATGGATCTGCTAAGCCAGATTTAAATCCTGTATTGTTTAATTCTTTCACAATATATTGGTTCCACTCATAGCCAGATTGTTTCAATCCATAAAGACTTCTTTTTAGTTTCCAACAATCATTACTATTTACTTTATTGTCTTTTATAATAATTGGCTTTTTCAAATATATAGTGTGCTTCAATGGTGCATGTAGATAAGCAGTTTCTACATCTAAATGGTTAATGACATAGTTTTTCTTAGCTGCCCACACTAAAGCTGCTCTCAAAGATGTTGCTTTAAGACTTGGTGCAAAAACTTCATCGTAATCAGATGCAGTTTGATTAAATCCTTGAGCTACCAATCTAGCCTTATGGGTAACAGTCCCATCATTTCCAGTTTTTACTTTAAATATCCATTTGCACCCAATGGATTTTTCTCCTGGAGGTAATTTAGCATCTTCATATACTTTCATTAGATTTTTTTTTGACTGAAATTGTTTTGAGCGGCGTTTTTTAAAGTGATGTCAAATTTAGGCTTGGGTTTTTTTTTTTCTTTTCTTTATACTTTTTGGGAAAGATTTTACCGTGACTTTGTCGGTAACCGGATTGAATTTTCTCTTATATATATTTTTATGCTCCCTTTGATTTTATGCTCCCTTTGATTTTTTAACTTTCTTTAGGATAGAGGCTCCCTTTGGCTATTTTTTTTTTTTCTGTATATATTATTCCTTTTTTCTGGCGGGGGGGGGGGAGAAAGAGCATTAAGAAACTTTGTAACACTGCCAACTAGAGGCTTGAAAGTATCTTTATGTGAATTGGAGAGAATTGCAAAAAGACCTCATCTCAAGGACTTTTTAACGTGATAAGATAGAGGGAGAGCACAGCAAAATATTATTGCAGGTGCTTTCCTGGACTGTTATCAACAATACTTGAGGTTTGGCTTTGAAGCTGCTGGAGAAGAGAGTCATAACAAGAGCCTTGGATAAATAACAAAGTGCAGTGTGTTTTCTTATATATACCCCATTCGCTAACCTTTTTCTAAATTTTAATTTTAGTAATATTTTTATTTTTGCCTTTTATTTTAAAGGGAAAGCCTCAGAGTTTTTTCTTTTTTTTCTTCTTTATTTTTCTTTTCTTTTTTATTGGGACTTTTTTGCTTTGCATATTTATGTTTTTGGACTACTTTGTTGTTGTGGTTGTTGTTGTTGTTGTTTTGTTTTTTGTTTGGATTATTGAGACTTTTTAATTGGATTAAGGTGTGAAGAATCTGAAGGAACTTTTTGTTCTTTTTTTCTCTTTTTGCTTTTTCTTTTTTCCTTTGCTCTTAATCAATATTATTATTTTTGGATTTGTTTCTTTTTTCCTTTCTATTTTTTCCTTTTTTATGGTGGACTATCTCGTAATTGGATTAGGGTCTAGAAGAACCTGAAGATCTTTCTTCTTCCTTTTTTCCTGTTTCTTCTTTGGTTTCGTGTTTTTTACTATTGGAGTTCTCCATTTTGGATTATAATTGGCTGCTCTACCAGTTGGATTAAAAGTTAAGAAGAATTTGAAGTTTTGGAAACATTGAAATGAGCAAGAAATGAATTCCATCTGGCATTTCTGCTTCTACCTCTGCTTCCCCACCAGCTGGAGGACAACGTTTAATTCAGACAATGTTGAAGCAAGATAAGGAACAAGAAAAAGTAATTTTACAGATGATTATGCAAGGAATCCAAGATTTCAAGACAAAATCAGATATCATTGAACAAAGAACAGGAAATATTGAACAAAGAACAGAAAATATTGAACAAAGAATAGAAAATATTGAACAAAGAGCAGAAAATATTGAACAAAGAATAGAGAAGACTGATGAAAAAGTGGAAAATATTAAACAAATGATGGTTAAGTATGAGGAGAGATTCCAAAAAATTGAGGAAGAAGGAAAACAAAGAGAGAAGAAGATTGGAAATATTGACAGCAGATTAACAGCGGTTGAACAAGAAAAAGGTGGGATGTTGAGGTGGGAGATGGAAAGGTCAGAATTTTACCTCAGATTTCAAAATATAGAAGAGGAAAAAGGAGAAAATTTGGCAGCGGTAATGATAGAAATTTTGGCAGATGCTTTGGAAATTACAGAGGAAAAGATGATGGATGGAATAGATGAGATATATCGAGTCTATACAAGATATGCGATGAGAAATAAATTACCCAAGGAAGTCCATATTAGATTTTCCAAAAAATCCATTAAAACGCAAATATTGCAAGTAGCAAGAGAGAAAACACTGAAATACAAGGGTAAAGAGGTTGTGGTTTTAAAACAAATACCCAGAAGAGTGAGAGAGATGAGAAGAGAATATCGATTTCTGACCAAAATACTATTGGAAAACGAAGTGAATTATAGATGGCTGATTCCAGAAGGACTAGTGTTTGGGTGGCAAGAGCAGAGATATAGAATTGATTCAATTGAGAAAGCAGAACTTTTTCATGCAGAATTCTTTGGAGGAAGAAGAGAGGAAGCAGAGAAAGAGGCCTTATCAATTGAGTTTCAAGATGAACAACTGAAGACTGAAAAAGAGAAAGGAGCAGCAGGGGGACAGATGGATGATAAAGAACAGCGTGAAGTGAGATCCACGAGAGCTGTTAGACCTAAATATAAAGCATAATCATGGAGGAAAAAAAACTGATTACAATGAATATAAACGGACTTAATTCAGCTGTTAAAAGAAGGAAAACTTTTCATAAACTAGAGAAATTAAAATTTGATATAATTTGTTTACAAGAAGTTCACATTAAAAAACAACATGAACAATTGTTATTACAGCCAAAATTAGGGAAAATATTTACTTCTTTGACTCAATGTAAGAAAAGAGGTGTGGTTTTATACATTAAAGAGGCTATTCCAGCAAAATTGATTTACTCGGATGAAGATGGAAGAGTATTAATGGTAGAAATAATGGATAATAATATAAAAATACTCTTGATTGCAATTTATGCTCCGAATGATAAACAAGAAGAGTTTTATAAAAAGCTGCACATGAAAATAATTGGACTGGACTATGTTAATATAATTATGATGGGAGATTTTAATGGAATTGTGGACAATAAACTGGACTATATAGCAACAACAACAAAGCAAAATAGAAAGGCTCTCCCAAGGTCCTTTTTTAAAATGACAGATGAATTAACTTTAAAAGATATTTGGAGAGAAAGAAACGTTAAAGCTAAACAATATACTTTTTATTCAAATAGACATCTATCATGGTCCAGATTAGATATGATTTGGATCTCAACAGAACTAATATCTAATATTAAAGAAACAAATATTGAAACAAGTACCTGGGCAGATCATAGCCCAATGACAATTAAATGGAAGGGACAAAAAAAAAGATCGAGATGGACATTAAATAATACTATTTTAAAGGAGAAAGATTTTACACAATGGATGGAGAAGGAATTGGCTTTTTTCTTCAGAGAAAATAAAAAAGAAGATACTTCAACGCAAAATGTGTGGGACACTATGAAGGCATACGCTAGAGGTTTGATAATAGATTATACAAGAAAAAAGAATATTAGGAAAAGGCAAGCTTCTAAGGTCTTGGAAAATGAGTATAAAACTCTTGAAAAAGAATTACAGAAAATGCCACAGAAAAAGGATATTAAATTGAAGCTGGATGTAATCAAACATAAAAAGAGAAAGAAGAACTGGCGCAGAAAATTAGAAACTCTAAACAGAATTATTTTGAAGATGCAAATAAACCAGGTAGATGGCTAGCATATAAATTGAGAAAAGAGAAGGAATCAAGAAAAATATTGAAGTTAATAGATGAACAAGGCCAAGTTTGTTATGGGAATAAGGAGAAAAAAGAAATTATTCGAGATTTTTATGGGCAATTATATAAACAGGAGAATATTGATGAAGAAAAAGTCAAACAGTATTTACAGGAAGCTAAATTATCAAAGATACCTAAAGAGACTGAAGAAATGCTAGAAAGCAATATAACAATGATGGAACTAAATGAAGCATTTAAGAGACAAAATAATGGGAAAGCTCCGGGTCCAGATGGGCTTCCAGTAGAATTTTATAAAACATTTCAAGAATTATTGAGCATCCCATTGTTAGAAGTTATGAATGAAGTTATGTTAAAAAAGATGATACCTAAAACATGGTCAGAGGCTTATATTACACTCATACCAAAGGAAGAGACTGACCCATTGCAAATTAAGAATTATAGACCTATTTCTTTATTGAATGCAGACTATAAAATCTTTGCTTCAATCTTAGCAGAAAGACTTAAAAAATATTTAAATAATTTTATTCACTCAGATCAAAATGGATTTCTGCCAAAGAGACAAATTAGAGACAATATGAGAGTAATCTTGGACACTTTGGAATACTATGAGGCTCATCCTGAAAAGCAAATGGCTTTGATATTCCTAGATGTTCAAAAAGCATTTGACAACGTGAACTGGAGATTTATGTTATTATTATTGGAGCAGATGGGTTTCGCTAAAAAATTTATTCAAGCAATAGAAGCTATATACAATAAACAGACAGCAAGGGTAATGATGGAGGGGGAACTTACAGATTTTATTAATATAAGGAAAGGCACAAGACAAGGATGTCCCCTATCTCCTTTGCTATTTGTGTTGACCTTGGAAGTGTTGAATAGAAATATTAGGGATGATAAAAGCATAAAAGGAATGAAAATTAAGAAGGAAGAATTTAAGCTACAAGCTTTTGCTGATGACTTAGCTTTTATTTTGGAAGATCCGCTAGAAACAGCTCCAAAGTTACTGGAAAGGATAGAGACATATGGAGAGGTGGCTGGTTTGAAAATAAATAAAGACAAAACAAAGATTTTGACAAAGAATATGTTATTGAGACAGAGAGAAGAATTGGCAGATCTTTTGAAAATTCAAGTTACAAATAAGGTTAAGTATTTGGGGATATATTTGACAACAAGATGTAGCACATTAAAGGAGAATAATTATATTAAACTTAAACAACAGATAACTACAGATTTGAAGAAGTGGGAAAACTTGCAATTGTCATTAATAAGGAGAATTTCAACAATTAAGATGAATATCTTACCTAGAATTTTATTTTTGTTTCAAACAATACCAATTAGGCTTGGAAAAGACTATTTTGAAGATTTAAATAAAATTATGTTGAAGTTTATATGGCAAGGTAAAAAAGCGAGAATAAAGCTAAAGCTTCTGCAAGATGCTAGAATTAGAGGAGGTTTTGGCCTGCCTAATTGGGAATTGTATTATCAAGCTGCAAGTTTGATGTGGGTCAAAGAATGGATAACATTAAGGAAACATAGGTTGTTGACATTAGAAGGGCATGACTTGCTGCTGGGCTGGCATGCTTTTTTATGGTATAAGGGAACTAAAACACAGGGTTATTTTAGAAGACATTATGTACGGGAGTCTTTGTGGTTGAATTGGGAGAAGATAAAAAGACAATGTTATTTGAAAATTCCAGTTTGGTTATCGACCATTGAAGCATTTTCCTATCCTATAATTTACAAGAAGGAACAAACAGTTAGATATGGGGAACTTTTAGATGAAAAGGGTGAACTTAAATCGATCCAAAACTTAGAGGAACAAGGTATAAGAATGAATTGGTTTTCATATGCACAAATACATTCAAGGGATGATGAAGATTCCAAAACGGAGGGATTTTATGATAAACAGACTGATTTAGATAAGATCTTGATGGGTACTGATGAGAAGGTGATTAAAAAATTATATGGTTATTTACTGGGAATGAAATTAGAGGAAGAACAAGTCAAAGAAACTATGATTGTTTGGGGGAAGAATTTTGGATATGGGATTGATTTAGAGAAATGGCAGAAATTGTGGTCTCAAAATTATAAAATGACAATGTCAACAGCATATAAAGAAAACTTGTATAAGATGTTTTACAGGTGGCACTTTCCTCCGACAAGAATAGCAAGAATGTTTAAGAACAAATCTGAAAAATGCTGGAAATGTCATCAGATACCCGTCTCGTATTACCATATGTGGTGGACTTGTGAGGATGCTAGAAAATATTGGACTATAATTCGCATGTGGTTGGAAAAAATGACAAAGAAACATATAGATTTGAAACCAGAGATCTTCTTATTGGGAATTTTACCTGATATATATAGTAAAGATTTGAAATATCTGATTGTAAATGTATTAACAGTGGCCAGGATTGTATTTGCTAAAAATTGGAAGAATGAGAAAATACCATTACAGGAAGAAATTATTAAGAAAATATTGGAATGTGCTGAGATGAGCAGATTGACATTTGAAATTAGAGAGCAAGAGGATAAACAATTTTACGAAATTTGGGATCTTTTTTATAAATGGCTAGATGATAAAATACGATAATAGAATATTTAGAATGCTAGATAGTAAGGAATATCTTTATTTTGCTATTATTTTGCTATTATATTTATAAAGGATTTTTTAGGATTGATTTGATATGACTAGATGATTTGTTATAGAGTAAACTGGTTTAAAGTATTGTTAGCTCATTAAGCATGAATGATTAAAAATATAGTCAAAAACTTCTTTTTTTAGTGATATTAGGATATATAAGTTTGGATTGACAATATGAGTTGTTATATAACATAATTGTAATTGAGACTACAGAATGAATGCACAAAAATGATGAACCAACTGACACACTGGATGTACATAAAAGAGTTGATGTTTTTATGTTTTGTTTGTCTTGTTTGTTTGTAGAAAATTAATAAAAACTTTTTCAAAAAAAAAAACATACAGTAAAAATAACAGATACGCTTGTGTTATCAAAAATATAGTTTATTCCACTTAGAGTTTTATAGCATAGTCAAAATAACAGTCCATTAGTCATGTATCATTTTAGTCAGTCCATTCAAGGATATTCAATTAGCAAAGTCCCTGTAGAATATCCAATGTCAGTTCACTTACAATAAATCAGTCCTTTCTCTCTCCCATTCCAGTAGGGGAAAAACGCAGTCTTCATCCAGTAATTAGGGATCATCAAGCCAGAGAGTGCAAACTGCCGTGCCTTGCTTCTTTTATGGTGCTATTACAACCACTCCCTTAATTACATTCCTACAGTTAAAGTTACAGACACTTTAACTAACAAACCATGATAACATATTTATTATTTTACCTAAACCAGTTAGGGTAAACAATATTATCCCTAACATTCTCCCCTTTTAGGTAATAATAATAATATAACTATTTACACCTTTAAATCATATTTGTTACAACTTTCTTTAAACTTGATTACTCCTTGAGCTTTTGTAAATTGGTCTGCAATGTTTTCTTCTGTCATGCAGTATTCCAATTTAATTAGCCCATTCTTTACAGATTCTCTAACATTTAAGGATCTTAAATCAGTATGCTTTGATCTAGTTTTTACAGCAATATTAGTAACTAACTTTATGGCTGCTTGGTTGTCCTCGTACACAATAATGGAATCTTTAACAGTTACACCCATGTCTAATAATAACTGTTTGTACAGAATTAAGTCAGTGCATAGTAATGACAGACATGAAAATTCCACTTCCATCGTGGACAAGCTAATATGCTGTTCTCTGATTGACCTCCACCCTATTAGTGTCTTACCAAATAATATAGCCATCCCAGATGTTGATTTTCTAGTGTTTATGTCAGTTGCAAAACTTGCATCTGCATAGGCACTAAGACTCAAATCACCCTTTGGTTCTATATACAATGCATGGTTCATTGTTCCTTTAAGATATCTTAAAATTCTCTTTAATGATTTCCAATGACATTGATGTGGATCTGAATTAAAACGTGCCAGCTGATTAACACTATAAGCTATATCTGGCCTTGACCAATTGCTTATATATGATAAGCTACCAATCAAAGATTGATATATAGACTTATCAAATTTGGGACTTTGATCATCAGCTTGGCAAACTTCCTGACTCATTGGAGTCTTTGCCGGTTTACAAAGTTCCATTTTGTACGTTTTAATTAATTGGCAAATTTTATCTTCTTGAGATATCTTAAAACCATTTTTTGTTTTGTTAATTGTCAATCCTAGATACTTTTTAATTTCACCTAAATGCTTTAATTTTATCTTTTTGGTTAATAATGATATAATCTCATTAGCTTCATTATTAGTCTTAGTTATCAAAGCAATATCATCTGTAAATAATAACAATAATGACACCGTTCCATTATTTTCTCTTTTAAACACACATGGATCTGCTAAGCCAGATTTAAATCCTGTATTGTTTAATTCTTTCACAATATATTGGTTCCACTCATAGCCAGATTGTTTCAATCCATAAAGACTTCTTTTTAGTTTCCAACAATCATTACTATTTACTTTATTGTCTTTTATAATAATTGGCTTTTTCAAATATATAGTGTGCTTCAATGGTGCATGTAGATAAGCAGTTTCTACATCTAAATGGTTAATGACATAGTTTTTCTTAGCTGCCCACACTAAAGCTGCTCTCAAAGATGTTGCTTTAAGACTTGGTGCAAAAACTTCATCGTAATCAGATGCAGTTTGATTAAATCCTTGAGCTACCAATCTAGCCTTATGGGTAACAGTCCCATCATTTCCAGTTTTTACTTTAAATATCCATTTGCACCCAATGGATTTTTCTCCTGGAGGTAAATTGGCATCTTCATATACTTTCATTACCTTTAATGAATTTAGTTCTTTTTCCATAGCCTTTTGCCAATTCTCTTGATCCTTAGCAGGATACATCCTAAGTTCATCTACACTTGTTGGAACTTTATTTACTTGGCAAACTATACTTGCTTGATACCTATCAGGTGGTCTAGTTACACGTGTAGTACGTCTAGGTATTACAGGACTTACAGGTGGACTCTCATTTATTAACTGTTCTTTATTATCTAACTCTTCCTGATCAACTGTTTCCTCTTGTTCTGGTCCTATTTGTTCTTCATGGACTTCTTCTTTAATTTGACTCTTCTTATAACTAGTCTGTTCTTTCTGCCTTTTGTAGGGTTCAATAATTACTTCATTATTTAAATCTTGCTCTAATCTATTCCATCCTACATGTTCTAGGAATTTAGCACTAGCACTGGTGTAAACTCTAGATGTTCCTGGTTCCCAGAATCTATAAGATCTATGATTAGATTCATATCCTACAAAAAATAATCTTTTACCTCTGTGCTGTCCTTTTTGTCTGAGTTGTGAAGGGATATGCACCCATGCTGGTGCTCCAAATGTGTGCATGTAACTTAAATCATGTTTTGTACCATGCCACAGTGTGAATGGTAATTCACCTGTTGTTGAATTAACAACATTATTCAATATATGATTACCACACATTATTGCTTCTCCCCACAAATTGTCAGATAATCCTGAATCAGACAACATAGTACGTGCTATTGACTGCAGTGTTTGGCCTCGTCTCTCTATAAAGGCATTATGTTGTGGCCTATATGGTGCCTATAAAGGCATTGAATACCTAACATTCTAAGTCTACTCTGGAATTTATTATTTGTAAATTCCACACCATTATCTGTTATAAGAGTTACTAATTTCCTTTTAGTTTTCCTTTCTGCAAATTTAATCCAATTAAAGAGATTTAGATACGTTTCAGTTTTGCTCTTCATTAAATAGCAGAATCCATATCTAGAATAGTGGTCCATTATACTTAGTATGTATCGAGCACCTCCTACACTTGGTTTTTTTGGACCTATTAAATCGGCAAATACAACTTCTAAAGGCTCTTTGATAGTAAATCCATCAACTCTATTAACCGGTATGACCCTGCTTTTGTTTTGATTACAAGCAAAACATTGCAAATACTTATTACAAGATTTCAAACTTATTCTTTTAGATAATTGAACAGTTCTCTTAAGCATTTTAAAATTTAAATGCCCTAGCCTTCGATGTAACAAGTGAATACATTCATCATGAGGTTTCTTATTATCATAAACCGTGTTAGCCACCTCTAAACCATTATCATTTAACACATACAATTCACCTCTTAAAGATGCAGTAATTTTCTTATCTTCTTTTTCAATTATGCAGTTATCTCCCCTAAAGGTAACTACATATCCTAGTTTAACCAAAATTCTAACTGAAATTAAATTAAACTTAAGTTGTGGTACATATAACATTTTTACATTCTCTTTTATGAAAGAACAATATGCTATACCTTGACCTTTAGCTTTCAGTTTCCAGCCATTGGCTAACGATATCTGCTGTGTACTCTTGGACATTTTAATAAAATTTTTGTTATCATTTGTTATACAGTGGGATGCTCCACTGTCAACCACCCATAAATTATTTTTTACAGCTCCGTTAATATACATGGCTAACTCTAAATTTTTATTTATCTTTTGATGACTTTTAGTATTCTGGCCAGCGTTCTGGCGCTTTGCTTTTTTACAAAACCTTGCCAAATGTCCTCTTCCTCCACAATTAAAACACTTTTTAATTGCGTATGCAGTAGGAGATTCATTATCTTCTTTTTGAAGTTGCTCCCTCCTTAACTCATCTCTTTCAAGTCTTCTTCTTGCCTCTTCAATCAATCTGCCAGTTATATCAGTTAAAGTTAGACTTTCCTTAGGCAAAATTTCAAGGGAAGTGACGTAGTTATCATAACTTACGTCTAGTGAAGATAGAATTATGTAGACTTGGTGTAGTTCAGAGAAAATAAGCTCTTTCTCGTGCAGTTCTTGAAAAATGCTTTTCATAGAATTCAAATGACTCAGCATATCACCATTCATTTGGAGATGCGTCCTGAAAAGCTTCCGTGTTAGATTTATGTGAGCACCAATGTTATCTCGGACATAAATCCTCTTCAGCTTCTGCCAACACCCAACAGCTGTTTGCTCTCCATGGATATGAACAAGTTGCTGGTCAGACAGTGTTAGTCCTATTATGCAAAGAGCTTGTTCATTTTTCTGTTTAAAGTCTTTTATTTTTTGTCTATCTTCCTCTATCTTCCTCTATCTCTGGATCCCATTCCTCTATGTTTGGTGGTTTTTCAATTATGTTCCACAGACCTTCTCTTCGTAGAAGTAGACTACATTTTATAGACCATGATACATAGTTTGTTCCATCCAACTTGGATATAAGGGACAAACTTTGTAGATTGACTTGTGCCATGTTTTCTACATATGGATATAAAACTATAATTAATAAAACACAGCTGTCTGTTTACTGTAACGTATAACAACACAAAATCTCACTTTTTACATAAATCTGTTTTATCCTAGTTAAACTGACTTTGCAGCCTCTGGGCCCATAACCAGTGTTAAGCCTGGGTTCCCCAACCAGGGTTAAGGAGACAAACTAAACAGAATGTGCAGCATTGGTCAGATAGGCACACAGATAAATGAGTGAGATAAGCTTGTATGTTTGTTAACATAAAGTAAAAATAACAGATACGCTTGTGCTATCAAAAATATAGTTCATTTCATTTAGAGTTTATAGCATAAGTCAAAATAACAGTCCTTTAGTCATGTATTGTTTTAGTCAGTCCATTCAGGGATATTCAATGAGCAAAGTCCCTGTAGAATATCCAATGTCAGTTCACTTACAATAAATCAGTCTTTTCTCTCTCCTGTTCCAGTAGGAGAAAAACACAGTCTTGAATCCATTCAGTAATTAGGGATCATAAAGCCAGAGAGAGCAAGTTGCCATTGTCTTGCCTCTTTTATGGTGCTTTTACAACCACTCCCTTAATTACAGTCTTACAGTTAAAGGTACAGACACTTTAACTAACAAACCATGATAACATATTTATTATTTTACCTAAACCAGTCAGGGTAAACAATGTTATCCCTAACAGTCACTACCCATGTTTCCCAGCTCAGGCTGGTTGTCAAGCACCCAGGTTGCAATCATGCGATGTGGCCACCAGGGGGAGCCACTGGAACTTTGGAACCGTGTCATCCTTACCTTTCATCAGATTGTGAAGTGACTCCTTGTAAAGCCAAGGACTGCATGTAACCCGCTTACTTTTCTGGCAGGGGTCTTTACGACCGGCCAAACCACCGATGGCTTTGACCAGGCCTTCCAGGTCAACCACTTGGGCCACTTCCTGCTGATCCACCTGCTCCTGGACCGGCTGAAGCGCTGTGCCCCAAGCTGGATCGTGATTCTGTCCTCGAGTGTGCATTTCTTGGGGAAGATCGACTTTCGGACCATCCACAAGCCGGGAAAAGGGTTATGGAAGATGATAACATCCTACAACAGCAGCAAACTAGCCAACATGCTGCACGCCAGAGAGTTGGCTAACCGGCTGGAAGGAACCAACGTCACCTGCTATGCAGTTGATCCAGGTGAGTGGAAGTCCAGCTCCAAGGCCGCCCAGATGGAGCCCCACCCCGCCGGTCCGTCTGGGGCGCTGCCAGGCATTTCTCTCCCAGTAGGGGCTCCCTTGACACCCTCTCCAGAGGCAGAGCTGGTATTCAGAGGGTTCTCACCGATTCTGGAGAGCCAGGAGAGAAAATTCTGCCTAGTTTTGGAGAACCAGCCAATCCCACCTCTGACTGGCCCCTCCCCCCTCTATTCTCAGCCTCCCATCGAGTCCCAGCTGATTGGCTGGGTCTCCTTTGGTTGCCCTGCCCAGGAGAACGGAGCTGGAAAGCAGGTCAGTGGGGAGGGAAGGGAAGGGGGATTTTGCAGTATATCCTTCCCCTGCCACGCCCACCAAGCCACACCCACAGAACAACACGTCCACCAAGCCACACCCACAGCTGATTGGCTGGGTCTCCTTTGGTTGCCCTGCCCAGGAGAACAGAGCTGGAAAGCAGGTCAGTGGGGAGGGAAGGGAAGGGGGATTTTGCAGTATATCCTTCCCCTGCCACGCCCACCAAGCCACACCCACAGAACAACACGTCCACCAAGCCACACCCACAGCTGATTGGCTGGGTCTCCTTTGGTTGCCCTGCCCAGGAGAACGGAGCTGGAAAGCAGGTCAGTGGGGAGGGAAGGGAAGGGGGATTTTACAGTATATCCTTCCCCTGCCACGCCCACCAAGTCACGTCATGCCACTCCTGCCAAGCCACCCCCACAGAACCGGTAGTAAAAAAATTTGAATCCCAATTTGTAAATAATGCACAAAATATTAGTATAAGATGAATGTCAGAAACTGTTGATGTTACAAGATTTATATTTCTGCTGTTTGTCTTTTTAAAATTATAAAAGTTTAATGAAGTTTTTTTTTTTAAAAAAATTAATCCCACCCTTGCCACAGTCCTCCTCCTCCTCCCTTTCTCCTTTTATTCCTCCTCCTCTTCCTCCACAAACCCCAGCTCTTTTTAGCATTGATAATGTTATCTAGTTGGGTAATAAAATGTCCACAAGAAAAGAACCAAGCTCAGAGATCATCAAGGACTCTACAGTCCTCCTCTTCCTCTTCCTCCTCCTCCTCCTCCTCCTCCTCCTCCTCCTCCTCCTCCCCACCAACCCCACTCACTTCTGGTGTTGACAATGTAACCTAGTTGGGTGATAAAACTAAACTGCAAGGAGACAACCAAACCCAGAATGGACCAGGGACCTCACATTTCTACTTTGAGTTACAAATATCCTATCAGAACATTATTATATAGTATTATTTGTTTCAGTGTATTACCAACTGCAGTGGATTCATGTGTGCAAAGCAACATGCATGTTCCCTCTCTCTCTCTCTCTCTCTCTCTCTCTCTCTCTCTCACACACACACACACACACAAACACCACACACACTATTTTAACCAAAGGGAACAGACAGATATGTAATATTATTTATTTGAATCTATTAGCCACCCAACGACAGTAGATTCAGATGTGCAATGCAGCACGCAGATGTTCACAACACAACACAACACACATACCCTTTGTACCACTGTCCACTCACTTCAACATTGGGTCTTGCGAAAAATATTTACAATGGGCAATGGGTATTGTTCATTCAAGATTTCCTCCTCCTCTTCCTTCTATCCCAGGCCGTTCACACAACCAACTTTCTTTTTTGCTTTCAGGAGTTGTTAAAACTGAAATTGGTCGCCCCCTTCCATGGTGGGCATATTGGCTGTTTTGGTTCATTAAGCTGTTCGGCCGAGATTGCGATGCGGGTGCCCAGACCTCCATCTACTGCGCCACCGAGAAGGGTATCGAGAGGCTGAGCGGGCGGTATTTTGTGGACTGCCACCTCTCGGAGCCTTGGCCACAGGCCTGGGATGACCAGCTGGCCAAGAAGCTCTGGGAATTCAGCGAGAGGCTGCTGGGACTGATCACTTAAGGCGGGAAGGGTCAGAGGTGGAGTTTGGGGTACCCGAAAGCGGGTGTCTGATTAAACTCAGACATCCAATTGCAAGGAATCTGGAAACTACCCAGAGGTTGTGTTTGATGTGGCAAATCAAGGGTTGAATTTCCAAGAAGTTTAAACATTAGAAAGCATTGTGGGATTTGTCATGGTGGGTTGCCCAGGATTGCCCAAAGCCTCTTTATTTGGGACTACTTATTTTTGGTTTTGTCAATCCAGCGTGAATAAAGACTGTTCTTGCCCTGTTTAAAAAGGGGTATCTTTTACTTGTGAGTAAGTGGTTTCTCATTGCTTGCGAAGGCTGGGTCAGAACACGGTCTTGCTTAGCAACAGAAATGCTGGGCTCAATTGTCATAAGATGAGGACTTCCTGTCTAGAGCAGGGCACGGAGATGAGTCAGGATTTGAAAATGAAGAATGACACGCAGTGATTTTGCCAAAGAAATTTCTAGACTATTCAGTACCTAGAGACAGAATCTTGCCAGATCAAAGATTACTACATACAAGCTGCCTATTATCTGCGAATTATACTGGAGCAGCCAGCCTGACCCTCTTTCTCCCCCACATGATATCTATGTTTTATGAGTTGACATATGCTATTCTGCCTCTTCCTCATTCGGAATCCACCCCTCCCTCTCTCTTCCCTGGGAATCTGGCCCAGACAGGAATGCCCCCGGCTCCTCCCAGTCTGAGCATTGAGTGAAGACTTCTAAGGATCTCCACCCCACTCCGTACCCCAACTGGTAGGTCTATACCCACTGGTTGTTCTGACCCAAACCCTTGTCCAATAAAACAAAGCCGAACCAAAGGGAAGAGAAACCTTTTAACGATTCTTACGAATCCCCGCTGAAAAGGCTGCTACAAACTGATTAACTTCGATAAGCACACACCTCGCCAAAACTCTGTGAGGCTGCCAAGAATAACAGATAGGGTTACCTAGAAATATTTTACAACACAAGAGTCTTCAAATACGAACTACGATACTGCAATGGCCACGAGGCTGAGTTTCAAAACGTCTTTGCTTCCTGCAAAGAAGGTCCGATTCACAGCTGGCTTTGATCTTCTTGAAGGAGGGGCCATTACCTTGCAGCCTTACTCCCGAGTCGCCCGTGCTGCTACAGCTGCTTTTTCCTTCGAGCATCCCTGCATGCACTTGGCCCAGGCTCCTCGGGAACCTTCTCATCGCTGCTGCCAGACCCCACAATCTCTGAAGGCAGCAGTCCACTCCCTGATGGTCCTGGCCCCTCATCTGAGTCCTCCCTCGCTCTCCTCAGCCATCTGCACCTGCTGCCGGCTAACCACAACACTGGTATAGTTTTGTGGACAATACCCGGGTCAAGATTAAACTACGGGAATTGGAAGCCTTCACCAAACACATCAATTCTGTCGGCAGTTAGATTAGGTTCACTCAGGAAGATGCCAAGGAAAACGGTCTGGATTTCTTCGACAGTGTAGTGCACCTTAAGGAAGACAGAAGCCTTAACACACTGAAGTTTACAGAAAACTGCCGCACACAGATCAGTATTCACATTTTGATTCTCACCACCCACTGGAGCACAAAATGGGAGTGATCCAGAACGCTACACCACTGGGCTGAAAGTTTCCCTTACTAGCAAAAGAAAAGTAAAACACACAGAGGAATAGCCAACACCCAAGAAGATTGTTATGGACTAAGCTAACGCGTTCATTAACAACCCTAATAGGTTTACTTTAACAGCAGGCTCGTAATCCTGCACTTCTCATTGGCCCGCGAATAGCGAGTTGTGATTGGTTGTTTCTGGCTGGTCTGATTGGCTGACAGCGGGTCATCTCTGAATGGATGCTTGTTAGAGCGGTAAACTCAAATCATTGGTTGTTGTGACAGCAGGCAGCTCTATAAAAGAGTTGCTGCTGCCCAAGTATTTTGCTCTGTTCTGAAGTTACTAATAAAGAGTTGAAGTCACAGTTCGATGCCTCGTCTCTGTTCCTTGCGCCCATGCTCAGAACTTAACAAAGATGATAGGCTGAAGACCCAGAGGGATCTTGACAGACTGGAACCCTGGGCCCTATCGAACAAAATGAAATTCAACGTGGAGAAAAGTAAAGTCCTCCACTTAGGCAAGAAAAACCCAAAGGACACATATAATAGACTGGGTGAAACCAAGTTCAATAGCAGGAACTGGGAGGGGGATCTTGGAGTCTTAGTGGACAACCAGCTAAATAGGAGCCAATGTTGTGCAGCAGCAGCCAAAAAAGCCAATGCAATCCTAAATTGTATTAACAGAGGGATACAATGGAGATCAAGGGAGGTACTAATACCGCTCTATAAAGCCTTAGTAAGGCCACACCTAGAGTACTGTGTCCAGTTTTGGTTGCCACACTATAAAAAATATGTTGAGACTCCAGAAAAAGTACAGAGAAGAGCAACTGGAGGCTAAAACATATGATGGACGGTTGCAGGAACTGGGCCTGGCTAATCTACGGAAGAGAAGGACCAGGGGAGACAGGAGAGCATCTTCCAATATTGGAGGGAGGGGCTGCCCCAGAGAGGAAAAAGGGAGTCAAGCTATTCTCCAAGGAACCTTTGAAGGCCAGACAAGGAGTAATGGGTGGAAAATGACTCAGGAGAGATTCAACCTGGAAATTTGGAGGAATTATTAGTGAGAACAATTAACTGATGGAATAGAAGTTCCCCTCGGAAGTTGTGGGAGCTTCATCACTCAGGGCTTTCAAGAAGAGACTGGACTCCCATCTATTCTATTCTATTCTATTCTATTCTATTCTATTTTCTATTCTATTTATTCTATTCTCTCTTCTCTCTTCTATTCTATTCCCTATTCTATTCTATTCCTTTATTCTATTCTATTCTCTATTCTATTCTCTATTCTATTCTATTCCTTTATTCTATTCTATTCTATTCCTTTATTCTAGTCTATTCTCTATTCTATTTCTTTATTCTATTCTATTCTCTATTCTATTTATTCTATTCTATTCTCTATTCTATTCCTTTATTCTATTCTATTCCTTTATTCTATGCTATTCTATTCTATATTCTATTCTATTCCCTATTCCATTCTCTATTCTATTCTATTCTATATTCTATTCCTTTATTCTATTCTATTTTATTCTATTCTATTCTATTCCCTGTTCTATTCTATTCCTCTGTTCTGTTCTATTCTATATTCTATTCTATATTCTATTCTATTCCTTTATTCTATGCTATTCTATTCTCTATTCTATTCCTTTATTCTATTCTATTCTATTCTATTCTCTATTCTATTCTATTCTCTATTCTATTCTATTCCTTTATTCTATTCTATTCCTTTATTCTGTTCTATTCCTTTATTCTATGCTATTCTATTCTCTGTTCTATTCTATTCCTCTATTCTATTCTCTATTCTATTCCTCTATTTTATTCTATTCTCTATTCTATTCCTTTATTCTATTCTATTCTATTCTTTATTCTATTCTATTCTCTATTCTATTCTATTCTATTCAATATTCTATTCTATTCCTTACTCCTATTATATTCTATTCCTTTATTCTATTCTATTTTATTCTATTCTATTCTATTCCCTGTTCTATTCTATTCCTCTGTTCTGTTCTATTCTATATTCTATTCTATATTCTATTCTATTCCTTTATTCTATGCTATTCTATTCTCTATTCTATTCCTTTATTCTATTCTATTCTATTCTATTCTCTATTCTATTCTATTCTCTATTCTATTCTATTCCTTTATTCTATTCTATTCCTTTATTCTGTTCTATTCCTTTATTCTATGCTATTCTATTCTCTGTTCTATTCTATTCCTCTATTCTATTCTCTATTCTATTCCTCTATTCTATTCTATTCTCTATTCTATTCCTTTATTCTATTCTATTCTATTCTTTATTCTATTCTATTCTCTATTCTATTCTATTCAATATTCTATTCTATTCCTTACTCCTATTCTATTCTATTCCTTTATTCTCAATAAAGATTCTATTCTATTCTATTCTAATATTCTATTCTTGCCTTTTTGGCTATGTTGTAGTTACAGTGGGCTCTAGCACTTAGGTCATTTGAGATGAGTACTCCAAGATCCTTGGCAGAGTTTGGATCATCAGCAAGGTCTTGACTATTCAGCCTGTATTTTATTTTCTGATTTCTTTTTGCCAATATGCAGGACAGAGCATTTATTTATTGAGATTTGAAGCTGCCATTTGATTGACCATTCTGATACATAGTCGAGGTCTTTTTGGAGGGTAGCAGTATTGTCTGTGGTGTTGAATAGCTTTACATCAGCAGCGAAGAGGACGCAGTTGCTCTTAATATGATCACCGAGGTCATTTATGTAGAGTATGAAGAGAGTTGGTCCTCGAACGCTGCCTTGGGGGACACCACGATTGACAGGTACTGAATTTGATAGAATGCTCCCAATTTTGACCATTTGTTGTCTGTTTGACAGGAATGCTTCTATCCAGTTATGCAGGTGTCCAGAGACCTAGGCATCTTTCACACGTGCGAGGGACAGATGTTGCCTGGGAACGTCTCAAGCCGTTTCTTGCAATCGACTGGGAATCACTGTGTCCATGTTGAGGGTTTTTCCCAGGAGGCACCAGAGGTTTTGGGCACTGTTGCACCCTCCTTCCTTCCTTCCTTCCTTCTTCCTACCCATCTCCCTCCTCCCTCCCTCTCATTCCCATCTCCTTCCTTCCTTCCTTCCTTCCTTCCTTCCTTCCTTCCCTTCCTTCCTTCCCTTCCTTCCTTCCTTCCTTCCTTCCTTCCACCCTCCCCTTCATTCCCATCTCCTTCCTTCCTTCCTTCCTTCCTTCCTTCCTTCCACCCTCCCCTTCCTTCCCATCTCCTTCCTTTCTTCCTTCCTTCCATGCTCCCCTTCATTCCCATCTGCTTCCTCCCTCCCTTCCTTCCTTCCTTCCTTCCACCATCCCCTTCTTTCCCATCTCCTTCCTTCCTTCCTTCCTTCCTTCCACCCTCCCCTTCATTCCCATCTCCTTCCTTCCTTCCTTCTTTCCACCCTCCCCTTCATTCCCATCTCCTTCCTTCCACCCTTCCCTTCATTCCCATCTCCTTCCTTCCTTCCTTCCTTCCACCCTCCCCTTCATTCCCATCTCCTTCCTTCCTTCCTTCCTTCCTTCCACCCTCCCCTTCACTCCCATCTCCTTCCTTCCTTCCTTCCACCCTCCCCTTCATTCCCATCTCCTTCCTTCCTTCCTTCCACCCTCCCCTTCACTCCCATCTCCTTCCTTCCTTCCTTCCTTCCTTCCACCCTCCCCTTCATTCCCATCTCCATCCTTCCTTCCTTCTTTCCACCCTCCCCTTCATTCCCATCTCCTTCCTTCCACCCTTCCCTTCATTCCCATCTCCTTCCTTCCTTCCTTCCTTCCTTCCTTCCTTCCTTCCTTCCTTCCTTCCTTCCTTCCTTCCTTCCTTCCACCCTCCCCTTCATTCCCATCTCATTCCTTCCTTCCTTCCTTCCTTCCACCCTCCCCTTCACTCCCATCTCCTTCCTTCCTTTCCTTCCACCCTCCCCTTCACTCCCATCTTCCCTTCCTTGCTCGGGAGGAGAGATTGCAGCCGTGACCGTGGATTTCCCAAGCGGGGGCGGGGTGGGAGGCGGGGCGACGCAAAAAGGAAGGCTGGCAGCGGTGCGGTGCCCGGGGCTTTCCCACGTGGGAGCGGTCGGGCTGGAAGGGAAGCGCTGGGGCCTGAGGGTCCAGTTGGGAGCGGGCCATGGAGGGGGCGCTGGGGGCGGCGGGGGCGCTGCTGCTCGGGCTCTACGCGCTGATTTACTACTACTTGGTGGCGGCCACCCGGTGCAGAAACTCGGTCAGCCTGCGGGGCAAGACGGTGCTCATCACAGGTAGGCTGGGAGGGCTTGTTCCCTTTCTTTCTTTCTTTCCTTCCTTTCTTTTCCTTCCTTCCTTCCTTCCTTCCTTTCTTTTCCTTCCTTCCTTCCTTCTTTCTCTTTCTCTTTCTCTTTCTGTCTCTCTCTCTCTCTCTGACTCGGAAAGGACCCCGGAGGTCTTCTAGTCCAGACCCCAGAGCCTCCCTTGCCAAGGGCTGTCCGGACTCGTCTTGGAAACCTCCAGGGATGGAGCGACTCCTTCTGGAGGCCGCTCATTGTCCTCCCGGTCCGGAAGCTCCTCCTGAATAAGGCCCGGTTGCTTCTCTCCTGGGTTTATGCCGGGAGAAACGTCCCCCCGGGTGCCGCTCCAAGTGGGACGAAAGACCCTGGAAAGACGGAGGCTGCTTGGAAGGAGGGTTTTCAGGGGGGACTCAGGACCCCCCTCCGTGGAGCTCCTGGGTGAAGAAGAAGAGGGGGGAGAGGCGGAGGGTCCCCGGGTTTTATGCTCCCTCGCTGGCCTTTGAGCTTGCAACCCCTCTAAGATGGGGAGATTATTCTACCAGCCTTTTACTCCTCTTGAGACGATGGGGCCAGTTGCTTGGCCTAGGAAGGGGATGGAGACCTCTTTTTCTGGCTGCCCAGGGCTCATTCAGGACATGGAGTGGCAGTCATTTCTCTTTCTCGTTTTGAAAATATTTCACTCCGTTTTCAAAGTTTAAAAGCATAAAATAGAACTTTATACATCCTTGTATCAACGTCAAGACATCTTTTACATTTCCTGATCATCTTTCTGTACATACCTTCTTATTCGACTACCATGGCATATTTCTTTCCTTACTTTTGCTACAAATCAGTATATTTTCACCTTATATTTCCATTTCCTCCATAACAGATATTTACATCATTTCTGATTCTTTACCTCATCGCCATTTTAATTTCTTTGTATTCTTCAACCATTCACACCATTGCGTCCCAGACTATATCATATATATTGAATCTTCTTTATCTCTCCATTTCAATGTTAGCCTTTTCCATCTCTGCACAGTCTAATATTTTCTTTATAACACCCTCTGATGGTACATTTTCCTGCTTCCAAAATTGTGTGTAAGAAATCCTAGCAGCTGTTAAAATATGTAACATAATAGATCTGTCTTTTTTTGTTATATTTTTCTCTTGTTATACCTAATAAAAATAATTCTGGTTTGGGTTCAATTTTCTCTTTTATTATTTCTTCTAGCCACAGTCCAATTGTGTTCCAATATTTCTTGACTTCTGGGCAAGGCCACCACATATGAAAATAAGTGCCTTTTTCTTTCTTACACTTCCAACAAGTTGGCTTTAGGTTAAACAGCCTAGCCTAGCAGGGGGGTAGGTGCCACCTATATTTTGTACAGGTTTTCCCTGTACACTGTAGACGTAGTTAATTTGTAATTTAGTCCACACATTTTTTTCCCACTGTTCCAACTCTATCACTATTGTTGTATTTACACTGAGCGCTTATGCACCGGCAACAAAGTCCTTGTGGGTCTAATGACACAATAAAGAATTCTAATTTTAATTCTGATTTATTTAAACGGTCAAGTGGAAAACAAACAACTCCCTTCCCATTAGCCACTAACAACGGCTATGAACGTTACGGTACAGTTGGTCCTTGACTTCCAGAGACAGTGGGGGACCACAATTTCTGTGGCTAGGCAAGGCAGTTTTTAAATGGGTTTTGCTTTATTTTATGATCATTTTTTGCCATGGTTGCAAAGTGAATTCCTGCAATTATTAAGTAAATCACACACTATTTAAGTGTTCAGCAGTGTGATGGCATGAGGGGTCTGTAGATATTTTCTCAGCCCTCCTTCTGACCCACTCAGTATACAGGTCTTCTATGCAAGGCAGGCTGGTTGCAATCGTTCTTTCTGTGGTTGTAATTATCCTACACCTAGAAATCCTATTTGGCTGCTGTTCCAAACTAGACAAAAACAGGAGGATTAATTAACTAGACAAAAACAGGAGGATTAATTAACTACTCTTATCCATGTATGAATGGAAGGATTGGCCTTCAGATTGCGTAGTAACTTGTGTTAGTAAACTGATGTTCTGCAGAGGCAACGTCCCATCTTTCAGTGCCATTGTACCTTCAAACGGTCATTAAATGAATGAATGTAAGTCGAGGACTGCTTGTATTACACCTGAATAATTTTAATCAATTCTTTTTCTTCACTGATGCAAGATCTCTCTGAAAAGGTTGTGAAAATCATGCCCTCAGTCAAAATTTCTCAACCTGTGCAGTTCTAAGATGTTGCTTAACTTTAATTCTGGGAGTTGAACTCCACCTGTCTTAAAGTTGCCACGGTTGAGAAACACTGCCGAAGTAATGCTTCACTGTGTGACACCACAACACCTGCAGGCACAGGAATGCAGGTCTGACTCACGGATCCCCATCAAAGGCTGGGCGATCTCGGTGAATCCTTTCTGTGCCCTTTCCCAGGTGGAAATGCAGGGATCGGGAAGGCCACAGCGGTGGATCTGGCCCGGAGAGGCGCCCGTGTCATTCTGGCATGCCGCGACAAAGCGAGAGGAGAATCGGCCGTGCATGACATCAGACGGGTAAGTGCCTATTATGCGGTTCTCTCCTTCCCTCTGTTCTTTTGCATCCAGATGGTTTCCTAATGGTTTTTATTTATTTAGCATGTGTTTTGATCCAAGCCTTGTCCAAATTAAACAGACACAAATTGTGTCAAAAAGCAAACCTTTTTTAATGCGGCGCTCGGAATTCTGTGCATTCCCAGCCAAGAGACATATAAACCTAATTGTCCAATATCAAAAATAAGCCCTTTCAAGGTTGCAAAAGGCTGCCAAGAACAGTTGACTTATTACTGATTAAATATCCACCAACAGAGGTTTCAAAAACAAACCAGAATAAGCAGGGCTTCAACGAGGACTCTGAGTCTAAAGAACTTCTTTGCTTCCTGCGAAGAACACATCTCCGAGGGCTGGTTTTTATCCCTTATGGGAGGGGCCATCACCTTCCAGCCTTACTCCCAAGTCACCCTTGCTGCTTCAGCTGCTCTTTTCTTCGAGCAGCCCTGCGTGCGCGTGCACTGGGCACAGGCTCCCCGGGGTCCTCTGCATCACTGCTCCCAGACTCCACTAGCTCCGAAGGCAGCACCCGGCTCTCCAAGAGTCCTGGACCCATCCCTGCATCACATGTAGGGCCCTCGCCTGAGTCCTTGCTATCAGAGACCTCTGCTATCCACACCTGCTGCCGGCGAACCACAACCGCATGTGGCATCTAAAGAGATCATGTAATCTTTGATATGCAACACGGATAAAACACACTATACACACAAACACAAATGTATCTTTAAATAAAGCATCAACAAATACATGTATATCAAATGGGTGGATAATACAGCATAGGAGGTGAAATATTCAGTTAAGGTACAATCATGACAAAATCTCCATCATATGGCTCCATAAAGTCACCATGGGATAGATGTTATACAGTTAGTCCAAATGAAATCAGAGACACTAACACAAACTTGTAGTTTTGTATAAATGAATATATTTAACATCTATAACTACAGCAGACAAGATAGTCAGCAGCACAGGAACGTCATGAGGTAAATATAAACAGCATACAGAGCCCACAGAAGAAAAAGGCGGGAAAAAAGGGAAACTCCCCCTTTACACCCACGGCAACCAATCACAGTGTAGACTGTCTCATGCAGGAGCTACCACTCTCCAATCAATCAACTGCAACTGTACCGTTTACTGTTCTAGCTACTCTATTCAATGTCCTAACAATTCTGACGCACCCGAGTTGCATTGTGGGACTCTCGGCCATTCCCCACTTAAAGAGCTTTGCCTTGTCATGACCTGGCCTGGTTCTATTCAGGGGGCTCCATATTTTTCAGGGAAGCCGCATTCCTGGAAGTGGCTTTGTTGGATCAAGGGTCAGGCAACTAAACAGCAAATGTCCAAATGAGATCAGAGACACCGATACAAACTTGTAGTTTTGTATAAATGAATATATTTAACATCTATAACTACAGCAGACAAGATAGTCAGCAGCACAGGAACATCATGAGGTAAATATAAACAGCATACAGAGCCCACAGAAGAAAAAGGCGGGAAAAAAGGGAAACTCTCCCTTTACATCCACGGCAACCAATCATAGCGCGGATTGCCTCATGCAGGAGCCAGTACTCCACTACAACTGTTCCAGCTATTAAGTTAAATATTTTAGCACCCTCTGATTTATACCTGGACAGCATTTAAACCAAGTTGCTTTCCAAGATCCTTGTGGCTTTGTGGACCCAATGCCTTTGTCACGAGATCAGCCAAATTATGTTCTGACAGACAATAAATTAGTTTTATTCCTTTCGCTGCTTCTCTGACATTACAATATTTTGCGTCAACATGTTTGCTTTTGGTTTTTTATTCTCCCACCTGTTGCCATTTGTACACATGTCGTGCTATCTTCAAATGCTGATGTTAGCTCCTTTCATTTCAATATCCGAATCCTTTAATAATTGTATATATACCACATTATCACTGAACACAATGCTGATTAACGCTATGAATTAGGCTTCAGCTGTGGAAATGGCAACTGAAGTCTGCTTTCTAGATTTGCAACCAACTAGTGTATTGCAAACATAACAAATATTGATATCGACTTTCTCTTTTAATGTTTTTGGGCGGCTCAGAATCTATATTAATCCAATGAAACTCTGAACATGAGGCAACTGATAATCATTTTTATTTTTCGTCAAAGCAAAACTGGGCAACCTTTGATCTCCCACCTTAAACAGCAAGGCAAAGTCTAAATGTTTGCTTGCATAAATCGTCATAGCTCTAGAAACATAATTTCATATCCGTGGTTCATGCAAACCTCGTGATTTTCTCAGCGCTCTGAAAAGAATAGACCTCAGATGGGAAAAGAATACATTTTCTGGCACATAATCCAGAGCTTTGTTGTAGGTTGCTGTCTCACATTATGTTACAGCAAACAGGCAGAATTAACATTTTGCATTTCTCAACAAGTTCTGCTACTGGACAGTTAGCCTGAAGGCTTTATCTCTGCAGATAAAGCATTTGGTTACAAGGGAGCTGAGCTCAGCAGCAAGGAATATCAAAAGTTGAGTTGGTAACACTCTGTACATGCTCCGATCCTTTCACTGCCTTATACATCATAGGCCTAATTACTGATGGCCAAATCTGGCCCTCGGTTCTGCCTCAGTTTACCTTTTACAGTAAGCAACCAAGTCAGAAGTCATTCTGTCTCCCTATGAAAAGGGGGAATCCGGGGAAATGGATTACGTCTACTTTTATACTTAGCACAACAGAGAAGGCAAAAGTTGTTTGGTTTAGAAATAGCCGTCTGTTCAGTTACATCACAATTATTACAGTATAGCCATAGAAAAGAGCATCGTCTTCTCAGTAAAAGCAAACGAAACATTTGCAAAGGGAAAACATCAAAACGGGTTTGGCTAAGATACATTCTCAGCGCTTCTCAAGGTTGGCTTGGTTATTTTCTTTTTTAGAACAGCTAAAAACGAAACTCTTGCTGACAATGTATTGAATGCCTCTCCTGACAGTCCTGAAATTATTAGCAATACAATTTTAAAAAGGCAAATTTAAAATACAAGAAAACCCGCGTTAAATAGCCAGTTCACCTGCATTACAAAAACCATGTTTCAAGTATTACAAAGTCCATCCTCTGTCTATACTATATTATCTCTGAACACGGTTCTGATTAACACTATGAATTCTGCTTCAGCTGTGGGAATGGCAACCGAAGTCTGGTTTCCAGATGTGCAACCAACTTTGTGTCTGCAAACGTGGTAACAATTCCTGGCTTTGGCTGTCTGTCTTGCACGTGATTAGCCCAATCACTGTAAACATTTCAAGTCAAATTCATTTGATGGTTGGAAATCCATGGTTCCCCCTTAAATCGTGTATTATTCTTTTAATTCCGAACCAGTGTTGTGTAGGTTTTGATGTATAATGACTTAAAATGTTGAGTGAATTGGCACTATCTGGCCTTGCCCATTGCGATAAGGACAACAGACTTCCTGTGACTGCCTGATAGAGTTCCTGATTCCAAACTGTGCTATTTTTGATGGTTTGAAAATCTGGAAGTATGAGAGTTTTCACACCTTTATAACTTTGGAAACAGTTGTTCTATTTTCTTTTTTCTTTCTACTTAGAACATACCCTCCTTCTTGTAGTTTCTTTATTTCTATTCCTAAATAGTTCTTTATTTCTGACAATTAGAATGGAACAGAATAACAGAGTTGGAAGGGATCTTGGAGGTCTTCTAGTCCAACCCCCTGCCTAGGCAGGAAATCCTACACCACTTCAGACAAATGGTTATCCAGTCTCTTCTTTAAAACTTCCAGCGTTGCAGCATTCACAACTTCTGGAGGCAAGTAGTTCCACTGATTAAATGTTCTCACTGTCAGGAAATTTCTCCTTAATTCCATGTTGCTTCTCTCCTTGATGAGTTCCCACCCATGGCTTCTTGTCCTGCCTTCAAATGCTTTGCAGAATATGTTGCCCCAACTCTTCTTTGTGGCAGCCCCTCAAATACTGGAGGGGCTGCCATGTCACCCCTAGTCCTTCTTTTCATCAGAGTAGACATACCCAGTTCCAGCAACCGTTCTTCATATATTTTAACCTCCAGGCTTCCAGATAATTGCACACCTAAACAGCTAAACAGCACACACCCCAAAATCAAATTCACCATGGAAACGGAAACAAACAAACAGCTACTATTCCTAGATGGTACTACAGATAAAATTAGTAAGATACTACACAGACATCATATCAAAACTGCCTTCAAAACAGACAGAAAAATAGCAGCCATCCTTAGAAACCCTAAAGATAAAATTGACCTGGAAAACCAAGGCATATATGAAGTCCCCTGCACATCATGCCCAGTCACATACATCAGACAGACCAATAGAAGAATAAGGACCCACCTGGATGAACACAAAAATGCAGTAAAAAAGCTGGAACACACTTCCTCACTAGTCCAACACATGAAAGCCACAGGCCATAGCATCGACTTCAATGGCACCAAAACCCTAGCCACTATAGAAAACCCCAGCCACAGAATTATCAGGGAAGCCATAGAGATTGAAAAAAGACCTGAAAGCATGAATAGAAGAGATGACTCCACCAGACTGTCAATTATTTGGAAGCCTGCACTCTCAAACAAAAAAAATCTCCACACCACAAGCCAGGCAAACACCTCAGCACAAACAGCCCCCCCCATACCTCCAGCCCAAACACACCCCAACCAGGCACCCAGATGAAACCTAGCTTCCTAACAAATGATAGCCGTCCACTTACCCGAAGCCAAGCTGCACTAAAAGCCTCCAATACAGGAACACAATGTTGCCAGTCAATCAAGACAAAAAAAATGCTACAAAACAGACCGAAGATATTAGAAACACCAATCAAGCAGAACACAGCAAACTCCAAGACCAATAAACACAGACCAAGACCCCCAACCAATCAGAATGAAGAAAAAACCATTCTAACACAGCAGTAGGCTAGCACCAAATTTAAAACAGAAACGGCTGTGAAAGCCTGACTCACAGATGAACACAATACAGAAACTTGATGATGGCAGATGAGATTCTGCCGAAACGTTGCTACAACTTTAAAAGCACAACTATAATGACGTGGGAAAATACCTGAACAAAGCTGAATACCATACATATAAGATACCTGTGAAAACTTAAGAGAGACGGCAGCTCCAATCACACACTACTTGCACTGGCACGAAGCCAAAAGCACCAGCCTGAGGATGGTGAGTGGGACCTCACTGAAACATCGCCACTCCTCAATGTAGGCATAAGCACTTCATCCAACGTGCATGTGTGAATGCTCATCCACTGGAGATCTGTGACTAATGGGTTAGAAATATATAAACCAGGATAAACATTTTAAAACTGTATCTTTAAGAAAATGCAAAACTGCAGTTGGCTGTGGTTTCTCAAATGGCAATAAGATGGAGCCAGAAACCTGGGTTGTTTTAGTCTTAGTCTCAGAAGAGTATCTCTATTTCCTTCTGTTGGAGAGTTTTGCCGTTCCTCCATTTTTCCAAATTGACTGATATTCATGGATTTAATCTAAGTCTGATACTGAACTGTTTTTGACACTGGACTTTATTACTGGATTATCCCTGGATTGAAAAACTGACTGATTTACCTGTGAATGATTTTGGACTGCCTATTTTGAACTTTGCTTAAACTTTTCTGGAAGTAAAAACCTACATTTACTGTACAGTGTATCTGTGTGCTGTATGTGTATATTTCAAACACTTCTCTCAAATACGTCTCCCTGTATGCGCTCATTCTCCTAATGGGGAATTACCTCAACAAGTTTCATTAATTGCTGAATTTCATGGTCTATGGTGAGTATAATGGCTGAGGCAAAGCAATCCACTCTGTTGCACCTATTAGCTGAGCTACAAACAAATGAAATATAGGACAGGAAAAGGTGGGTAAAGGTTGGCGCGGTCAACTGCTGACTGGTGCTCCCGGATCGGTAGAACCGGTGCGAACTGGCAGCATATCGCCACCAAAGATTACCATTTGCCAGCCTTACATATTCCTTGACAGCTGGTCCCAGACTGGAAAAAAGTGTGGGATATTTACAATATTCTCACTAGCCCTACTGTCCAACAATAAGTCGAGGGCTACCAGTCATGTTCTCACAATGAACACCTACACAGGTCCATCACTGTCCTATCCTCCCATTGGAGATCCTCTCCAGCCTTGGTCATAAGGTCATCGATATCTATTCAAGCATCCTTTCCAGGTTTATAGATTTATTACTATTTTTATGTTGTTTTAGCTTTCGATTCAGAGCTGCCCAGAGTTGATTATAAGATTGGCAGCTATATACAGGCAGTCCTCGACCTCAGCTGTGGCCAGAATGCCCCTTGCTAAATAAGGTGGCTGTTAAGTGAGCCACACTGAATTTTATGTGCTTTTTTGCCATGAAAAAAAAACTTTTTTGTTAAGCAAATCACTGCAGTTGTTTAGCGAATCACACGATTGTTAAGTGAATCCAGTTCCCCCTCATTGACTCTGCTTTTTCGTTTCAATTTGGTGCTCCGCGTGTGTTTGCTCCAGATCTTGCCTGACTTAGCTTTCATTCAGTTCTTTCCTGGTAAAAGTACCTTTTCTCTGTGGGAATCAAAGATATAGCTTGCTGATCTATTAGATTCCATAAGTCCTATGGATGATAGCAGCCCCAAAAGAAAGAAATACAAACCGAAGTTTTCAGCTAGGATGGTTTCAAAATATACCAGAACTATTTGTAATCCTGCTAAGCCGTTGCTAACTGTGAAACATGTTTTTGCAAAGTGGATGGATAAGTTTAAGACAGGAAGAATGAAACTGTTGGAAATGAGGAACTGAAAGTAATATACAGAGGTGTTTAAGAAAAGTGACGGTTAGTGAAATTGTGCAGGGTGTATGTGATTCGAAGAAAAGTATAAAGGACAGGGTCGGAGATCAGCTCGGGGCCCTTTGATTTATGGCAGTCCTTGCAGGACCTGCTGTGTGTCCTTGGACCCCATTGTAATGGCTTATTAATGTAAATGTGTGACTGCTATTATATCTTTTATATTTATTCATTTCTTATGTTCCAAATTATTAGAAACAATAAACCTCTGACCTTAAAGTAAGAATTATTGCTTGCTTGTGTTGTTGTCTGTTTCCTATTGGAATTTTCTTATGACAACTCTGATTCTGTGGAGTTGAGCAGAGGCAGCCATGACAGTTGTTAAGTCAGCCAGACCCAATTTTTTTCCCATGGTTGTTAGGCAAATCACTACAGTTGTTAAGCGAGTCACATGGTTGTTAAGTGAAATTGGCTCCTCCCCCCAATTGACGTTATTTGTCTGAATCCTCTTGGGACAATCACAAATAGTGATCACATGACCCCAGGACACTTCCATCATTGGAAATATTGCTGGTTGCCAAGCACCCAAATTCTTTTTTTTATTATTCAAAAGGGTTTTCTAAATTTTTAACAACAAACATAAACATAAAACAACAAATAAAACTTTCTTTCAGTTCTACAGTGTGTCGATTGGTACATATTTCTTGTGCACAATATCTATAGTCTTTATCTCTTAGGTTTACATTCAATATTATATTAATTAACTTTCTATGTCATATTATTATTACACCATCATTAGACTTTAATTTCAAATCCATATTATCCTTTAGAGCAAATCTCAATTCTTACTAAATTTTATGCATGTTATAATGTATTCCAAAATAATCAGTTGTAATGTATCATTACTATTGTATTACACTTCATTACTATTGTATAACACATGATTGTATTACACTACTTTTCTATCGAGCCATTGGTAGAATAAATCCCATACCTTATAATACTCTTTTTCTTCTTGTTCTCTAATTGCTAATGTAATCAACTCATTTCTGCACATTTCATTATTTTCTTAATCGCCAAGCACCCAAATTCTAATCACATGACCCTGGGGGTACTGCGAGACAGTCGGAAGTGAGGGGACGGGTCGTAAATCACTTTTTTCATTGGCATTGTTAGGGATAACATTGGTTACCTAACTTAGTTTGGGTAAAAATAATATATAAACTATGTTAGTGAGTTTAAGTGTAAGTATCACTTTAACTGCAACACATGTATTTTGGGTGTGGTTGTAAAATCACCATAAGAGGGAGCAAGAGAGCTTACTGGTAGCTGGCTTGTACTGGAGAGCTGACAATGATTGATGGTTGATTGATGGCAATAACTGCGTGTGTTTCCCTGCTGTTGCTGTGAGAAGAAAAGGGGTTTGATTTTCTTCATATCTCTGATTGCAAAAGAGATATATTGCTGGACTGATTATTTGTAAGTTTACTGACCTCTATTTTCAACACTGGACTTTGCAACTGATTAATCCCTGAACGGACTGAACTAGTGTATAACATATGGACTGTTTTTGACTATGCTATAACTCTTGCTGGAATAAAAAACTAACTGGCACAATGTATCTGTCTTACTGAGTGTAAACTACAACAACGTTTATCTCACATCATTTGCCTGCCTGCTAGACTGCCGTTGCACATTCTGCTAGGGTGTGTATCCCTAACAGGCATTCTAATTTTGAACAATCACTGAATGAATGGCTGTAAGTCAAGAACCGGCTGAATTGTTTTATTGTGCATCACCCAGAGAGATTGCCGGGAGGTGAGCAGACCTACGCAGGAGGTGAGTAAACTGGGATCCCAGCTTTGAAGCTGCACCAGATCCCAAAGCTCACGATTCCTCCCGCTGCTTTTCCAGGAAAGTGGGAACTCGGAGGTGATCCTGATGATCCTGGATCTGGCCAGCCTGAGCTCCGTGCGAGCTTTTGCGCAGACCTTCTTAGCATCGGAGCCCCGTCTGGACATCCTCATCAACAACGCAGGTGGGGGCAGAGCAGACCCTCCCCAGGGTCTCCGGAGAGGGAAGGAAGGGGGGAAGATTGAGGTGGGGGGATTGTCTCCCTTTGGGGATTTGGCCAGAACTGGAGAAGCAGCTCTCTTCTATTTGTGTCTGTACATTTTTCCTGCACTGCCTTTATTAATATTTTTATGAGTGACTCAAGGTGGCAAACAGATTCAACACACCTTCCTCCTCCTATTTTCCCACAACAACAACCCTGTGTGGTGGGTTGGGCTGAGAGAGACAGAGACAAAGAGAGAGAGAGAGACAAAGAGAGACTAACCCAAAGTCATCAAGCTGGCTTTCATGCGTAAAGTGGAGCTAGAACTCACCGTCTCCTGGTGATTGGACCAAAGTCACGCAGCTGGCTTTCATGGCTCAGGCAAGATTTGAACTCATGGCCTCCCATTTTAACCACTAGACCAAACTGAAGTAACTGACTTAAAAAGACAGCTGCCTTAGTCACTGGACCAAACTGAATGCTTTGCAGGTAGTCCTTGACTTATGACCGTGATGGAGTCTGCCAATTATTTTTGTAAGTTGTGTTGGTGCTAAAGCGGGTCACCCTTTGTGACCACGATTTTCCGGCCTATTCTGAGGTGGTTGTTAAGGGAACTGAATGTTCACTATCAGGTGCTTTTGCTAAAAACGGCAAGTAAGTGCCTTTTATGGCAAAAATGTTGCAAATCAAGGGTCACTTAACACGTTGCCAAAGGCAAGACTATTCGCCACACACCCAGAATGTGATCATGTGACCACAAGGGGGAGACACTGGAACTTTGGAACCGAATCATGATGTCAGGATTCCAGCAATCACCCTAATTAAATCATGATTCTCGAGCCAAACTTCAAAAAACTTCAAAGGATTTATTAGAGGGACATGCTGGCATTGCCCTGTATGAAGCCAACTCTGGGATATGTAATTTAGTCACCTGTGACCCTGTTCCCTCCCCCCCCAGTTTCTCAAATTGAGCCCATTCACAGGCTGGGTGTCATCAATCATGTTCTCCAATTAAATATATTTGCAGGAAAAAGCTCTGGTAGTTTAGTTACAATCTTTTAAAGATAAGAGTTGGACTGTACTTTTGCTTTCAAACTGCTGCACTGCTCTTCCAGAGTTCCTCCCCCCTCTTTTTTTTTATGGCAACCACTAAAACAGGCATAGCAGTGTTTTATAAGTTGACACATAAATCCCTTTGGTAATTACATCAGTTGTAAAATCGAATTATCACAAAGTGACGTGTTGTAAGCCAAGGACTATTTGTAATCCGCTTACTTTTCTGGCAGGCGTAGTTAAGGCTGGCTTAACTGCCGATGGCTTTGACCTGGCCTTCCAGGTCAACCACTTGGGCCACTTCCTGCTGACCCACCTGCTCCTGGACCGGCTGAAGCGCTGCGCCCCGAGCCGGATCGTAATTCTGTCCTCGAGTATGCATTTCTTGGGGAAGATCAACTTTCAGACCATCCACAAGTCAGGAGAGGGAATGTGGCAACCTATACAATCGTATGGCAACAGCAAACTAGCCAACATTCTGCATGCCAGAGAGTTGGCCAACCGGCTGGAAGGAACCAACGTTACCTGTTACGCGGTTCATCCAGGTGAGTGGAAGTCAGTGTCAGGATTCCAGCCGTCACCCCAATTAAATCATGAGCCTCGAGCCGAACTTCCAAACCTAACAAGATTTATTGGGAGTTAACATGCCGGCATGACCTAGTTGTAGGCGACTCTGAGACACATCATTCACTGTCACCCTTGGCCCTGGTTCCCCCCCACCCCGGGTGTATCATCATTCATATTCTACAATGGGACACATCCATAGCCAAGAGGCATCAATCATATTTTCCAATTAAATTTTTCCACGGCAGAAACTTCAGTCACTTCAAGTCACCTAGTTACAATCTCTGAAAAACTATGCCCGGAATGCACTTTTCGATTCCAAGCTGCTACCCCTCCTCCCTCACCTCCCTTTCTGTTGGGAACTGTAAAACGGCCATTAAAAATGTTTTATGAGTTGACATCCGGCTCCAAGGTGCCCCAGATGGAGGCCCCCCCCGGTCCATCTGGGGCTCCACCAGACATTTCTTTCACACTGGGGGCTCCCTCGACCCCCTTCTGCAGAGGCACCCCGGGAGTTTCCTCCATCAAGCTCAGTTGAGGAGGGAGACGTCTCCCACCATCCCAAGTCCAGAATCCTACGTTAGGTGGGGAGGGCCCTTGGAGGTCTTCTAGCCCAACCCCCTGCTTCTCAACTCCTTTCCTCATTTACTTTTACTAAAAGCCAAGTGCTTATAGTAGCAACGCCGGATCAAAACATTTGCACGCAGATTCCCTTGTTAACTTTCTCTTCTCCATTCCACCCCGTTAGGTTCCCCATTCGCCACTCACATTCCAAGGGGATTATTGCTTATTGACACTTGGGGACAAGGAAAGAATAACAGAAGGAATAAGACCCCCATAATTGATTGATGTTGACACCCATGCTCTTCTCAGCAACTCGGGGGAAAGACAGAAAAGTCATTATTTTAATACCTGGTATTCTTCATTTGAATGTACAGGAAGTTCTTGCCTTATGAGCCCAAAATTTCTGTTGTTAAGCAAGATAGTTATTAAGTGAATGTTGCTTTATTGGACGGCATTTCTTGCCATAGTGGTTATGTGAATCACTGCACTGGCTAAGTTAGTCTGAAAAATCTGAATTTTGATCACGTGTTCATGGAGGTGGTTGTGTCAAAAACAGCCATTTAAGTCACTTTTCATCCCAGTGCTGTGCTGTAACTTTGGACGGTCACTAAACAAAAGTTGGGGACTGCATGTATTAGACACTTATTCCAATGGATTTATATGTGAGACAACACAGACATACACGCAAACACACTATTTTGACCAACTCGGGGAACAGACAGAATATAATTATGTAATATTTTTTAATGTGTGTGTGTCAACAGTACTGCAAGGATTCTGCATTGTTTTTCTCGAAATTCTCATTATTTGATTTCTAACCGAGTTAAAAGGTCCAGCACTGCCTGGGTGTATCGTCATTCATATTCTCCAATGGGACACATCCATAGCCCAGAATCATCAATCATGCTCTCCAGTTAGCATTTTGCACAGCAGAAACTTCAGTCACCTAGTTACTATCTTTGAAAACATTTATGGAATGCACTTTCAGTTTGCAAGCTGACGCATTGCTCCCCCCTCCCTTTCTGTTGGCAACTCTGCAAGACCATAAAAATATTTTATGAGTTGACACCACCCATCTCAGTAGTATCTGTGAGCAAGAGGGGACACACACACACAAACACACCACACACACTCCTTTTGCACCATTGTCCACTCACTTCAGTTTTGGGTCTTCTGAAAAATATTTGGAAGTTGCCCCAAAGGCTGAAGGGGTTTATTTGGTATCTCCTTTTCTTCTCCATCTCGGTCACTTTGGAAGGTGCTTCTTTCCATCCGAGGCCGTTCACACAACCAACTCTCTTTTCCTTTCAGGACCTGTTGGAACAGAAATTGGCTACTCCTGTTCGCGGTGGTTATTTTGGTTGCTTTATTTAGCCCAGGCATTCAGACGAAACTGTGATGTGGGCGCCCAGACCTCCATCTACTGTGCCACCGAGGAGGGCATCGAGAGCCTGAGCGGGCGGTATTTCATGGACTGCCACCTCTTGGAGCCTTGGCCACAGGCCCGGGATGACCAGCTGGCCAAGAAGCTCTGGGAATTCAGCGAGAGGCTGCTGGGACTGACCACTTAAGGCGGGAAGGGTCAGAGGTGGAGTTTGGGGTAACAGAAAGCTTGCATCTGATTAACCTGGGAGATCAAATGGCAGGGAATCTTGAAACTACTCAGGGGTTGCGGTGTGGCTGAGACGAGCATTGAATTTCCAAGAAGTTTAAAAACTGGGAAGTATTGTGGGGTTTGTGGTGGTGAGTTGCCCAACGTTGGGCATAAGAATCTTTTAAATAAAGAAACAAACTCTATCCAGTTGTAGGTCTCTCTTTTCTCCATCCTGGCCTTTCTTTCTGGTCTTCAAAAGGGCTACTCCTTCCCATCCCTTGAGACGTTTCATTACCTTACTAGGTAATGTCATCAGTGCGAGAAGGGAGTGAGGTTGGCAGGGTTGGATAGGTGACCTTTGAGGTCCCTTCCAGAATTGGGAATTAAACTATTGGCCCATGTAGCCTGAAATGGTAGCAGTGAGGCAGCAGGTCTTTGGCAGTTCTCCAAGGGATGTGCGTGTCTTTCATTTTGGGTTGCCCAGTCAAAAATTCCTCAACAGTTTGCACGTTCAAGTTGTTCTCGACTTGCGCCTGCAGTTGGGCCTGAATTGTGCCGAATTTTATGGGCCTTTTTGCCACGGTAAAGTCTTAAGTGCATCACATGGTTATCCAATTTCTTCTGCAAAATTTCCAGTGTTGGAGCATCCGCACTTCTGGAAGTGTTCCTTACTTCCCGGTTGCTTCTCTCCTTGATTAGTTTCCACCCATGACTTCTTGTCCTGCCCTCCAGGGCTTTGGGGAATAGCTTGACTTCCTCTTCTTTGGGGCAGCCCCTGAGATATTGGAACACTGCCATCATGTCACTCCTAGTCATGAAGTCAATCCAGCTTCCCACCCCCATTGACTTGGCTTGTTGGAAATTGCAAACCAATCAGCCTGACATGAATACATGGGAAGATCTAAGAAAAAATAATCAAGCAACACATCTAGCAATGCCTTAAAATGAATAAGGTCATACCCAGAAGCCAACAGGGGTTCGTCAAGAACACATTGTGCCAAATACTTCTCATTTCATTCTTCAACAAAGGGACCAAATTAGTAGATCAGCAACTATAGCATGCTTAAGTTTCAGTAAAGCATTTGACAAAGTAGACCACAATCTACTTCTTGGCAAGTTAGTAAAATGCAAGATAGGCAGCACCACCATCAGGTGGATTTGTAACTGGCTAACAAATCTTCCTCAATGAGTAATCCTTAATGGTACTGTATCTACATGGAGGGCAGTAAGCAGTGCAGTGCCACAAAGTTTCATCTTAGGCCCAGGATTCTTAATATCTTCACAAATAACTTAGATGAGGGAATAGAAGAGGAACTCATCAGATTTGCACATGACAGCCAAGCTGGCAGGACTAACCAATACCCCAGAAGACAAACTCAGGATCTAAAAAGTTCTTGACAGACTTGAACAACGTGAAATTTAATTTGGAGAAAAACAAGGTGTTAGGTTTCCAAGAGGTGAAATCCATTGAGAAAGAAACGAACACAGTCCATCTTCCAAGACAACTTCTTTTATTTAGGAAAGCATCAAATTGGCAAAGTCCATGGTAGTTCCAGATCTGACACAACCTGGAATTACCCCACAATATTACAGAAACAACCCCCATCAGTCACATTCTCCAATCGAAGTAATTCAACTTTGCTTGATGTCATAAATCTCCACCTCAAGGGGCCTGAGCGCAGACAACTCATTTTCCCATGGGAAGAACCACCTAGCCTAAACAACTCTCTCTCTCTCTCCACTCCTCCCCCCTTAGAAATGTGGCAAGCCCAAGACCCCTCCCCCATAACTGCCAAAGAGTCCTGCATAAAAAGAATATATACAGCTGTGTGAAAAATGCTTTATGGTTTACGGTTTATGACATTTTTTTGGATAGGCCATTGATATTTTATGCTAACTGCGATGCAAATATTGTTATATTTAAATAAATCCTGGTGGTTTTTAAGTGAATAGCATAAGCTTTTTGCAATTTGGCACTGTTTGGATGGGGATTTTGAATTTTCTTGCATGCTTACAATGCATGCTTACAATTACTATGAAAACAGATTAACTGATGTGTGGTGGTCTCCCATGGAAAGAATGAGACACAGAGGCTGGTGTACTCGGGATGGGAGTCTAGAGCAAATTCTAGTGCCCCCTTTTATTGATAAATTTGTACATAGTAAGCATTTACATTGTGGATTACAATAATTAGATATAGCACACAGAACTGTTTACAATTGTCTGAGCTGCTTAATTATTTCTGGTGTTTGTTTTTAATTTCCTTGCTTATCTCAGTGACCCTTAGGCAGACATGTATGTATAAGGTCTTAGACTAATCATTACCCAATACTGAAGTCAAAGTTTATTCCCACATCTCCCCTGTTTTAGTTTTTTGATGATCACGGATGCCTCGGTAGCTTTTCGCCATCTGCAACAGCAATTCTCCTTCCGTAGGCTTCACCCGACACATTCCTAAAAGTCCAGGGAGACATTGGATACAACAGCATACACAAAGAGAAAGTATAAAAAGCAATATCACTCCAACAATTAGATGACGAATCCATGAACCATCTGGCAACCAGGACCAAAGTGCAGACCACACGTCCAGTCCCTCGTCCTCCGATTGTAATGGATTCTCACTCAGGGTTTGTTCCATATACTGTATAGTAGCTGTAATGTTTGGAGAATAATCAGAGATATACATGCAACAATGTGTATGAATCACAGCGCAAACTCCCCCTTGCGCAGCCAAAATAGTGTCCACCGCATATCTGGTTTGCAGGACAAAGTCAAGGATTTTTCCTTGCTCTTCTTCAAGCAGCTTTAGCGTTTTAATGGTGTCTTTAAACATAGTAACTGTCCAATTGTTTAAACGATGCAAATCTCTATAGTTCATCATGACTCCTAAAGGAGGAATAACTCCCCTTGATATCTGTGTCCAGTAGTCATGATTCAAAACAGAGTTTACTTCCGTTGCGGAACGCGCATTGCGGATATGAGCAGTCCCCAAAGATTTTAAAATGACATGAGATGGGATTACTTTCCCAAAGGTGCAGACTCCTTTCCATCGTGCTGGCATGCGATCATAGGCCATCCGTCCACACAGCAACCATAGATTTGCTCCCAGGAGATGGCTAACCATATTTGGTTCAGCATAGATTAATCGTGCAAAAGATTCCATTAACATAGCCAAATAAGTGGGCGGTGGTGCGTATTTCCCATTTGCACATTTGGGCAGCTGGTTTTCTATCATGATGGGACAACATGTGGCAGGGATAATTGGACACCCATTTTCATTGATCAAAGATATATCAAATTTAGAAATATTATGTACAAAGTAAGTGAGATTTGTAGTTTTCATGTTATCCAGATAAACCCGACTTCCATTGCCAATAACAATTGTTTTGTTGCAAAATGGATATGTTCCCAAGTAAGTCATATTCTCTACTGTCTCATTGTGAGTCCAGCAGATACCCGCCACCTCTTGGATTCGGCTTCCAAGATGCAGTGTATTTATGTTACTTGTAGTCCAACTGTTAGACCACATCCCTGAACAACCATAGCATTGTCCCTTATACCAGTCACCTTTGGCCAGAGGTACTGCAACCATTGGAAGCCCTGATGTTTTGTGAGTTGGTATGTGCATACATACCCAACAATCAGTTTTATTATGAAGATTTGCTAGCTTCCCCATGTCCTGGATCAACGTGTTTCTTTTCCATTGCCCCAAAGCCATCCCCTTGCCCCTTTGGCTGATGATAAGGACGCACACAGCGAGCAGGAACCCAAATAACTGTCCCCTCATCTTCAACAGCAGCGTATCCTCGGCCCCAAGTTATCAGCGGGACAGGTCCTTTCCACGTTGGATCTGGTAGTCTCTTATACCGAACTTTTGGTCTTGGCGTACCTGCAGAAGGGGAGGAAGCAAAATGCCTACACCCCCCTTCAGGGGCACGGCACTGGGCTTTAAAATGGCCAGACTTTCCACAATTAAAAAAATTCCCTGTAGGTTTCATCCCTTTTTGCAATGCCATAGCCAAAGTCTCCATGTTGTAAGCCTGAGAACCCACCACTGCACATGCTTTTAACAGATCAGCCAGAGTAACCTCACCTCTAGCCACCAAGGGCTGCAAGATACGCTTGCAGTCAGCGTTTGCATTTTCAACTGCCAATTTCAGCAAAAGTTCTTTTTCAGCTTCCTCATTAGAGATTTGCCTGGTAATAGCCAATTGTAGCCTTTCCACAAAATCATTATAAGACTCAGATGCTGTTTGCTTAATTTGAGAAAAAGACCATGCTGGGGTTCCCACATCCTGAATGCGGGACAACGCCTCAAGGACAGCTGCCATAACCACTGGAAATACGTGATCAGGCAAATTAGCAGCTTGATCAGCAGTGGATTCAGACAAGCCTGCCCCATAGATTTGGTCTGTATACAGCCCCCCCCCCAAATTCCTTCCCCTAGTGACAGCCTCCCTTTGGTATTCTGAGTCAAAGACCACATACTGAGTAGAGCTCAATATCATTCTCATTAAATCTTTCCAGTCACTAGGAATCATGCGTGAGGTAGCCAAACTTGTCAGGAGCCCCTTTGTAAAAGGACTTTGAATACCATAATCTTTTACTGCTTTTTTAATTTCCCTAAGAACTGCTAAAGGAATCGGAACCCATTCAGTCTGCAGATTGCCTTGAGCATCCACTTGCCTATTGACTGGAAACAAATTCATCTGGGTAATCTCATCAGACTCTCATTGAAAGTCTGATGCATCATGGCTTGAACTTTTCCCATTTTTGGTTGGATTTTATCATTCACAGGAATAGGCTGTGGAAATGATAAAGCACACTCCAGTTTTGGAGAAGGCGGGTGCAGTACAATTCCTTTATAAGGAGGGGGTTCTACTAAAGTTTTTAAAAGAGGTTGTTGCTGGGTCTCCAAAGCAGTCATAACAATCTTCCAAAATATCAAAATTTCAGCTGTTGCCCGTGGCTCTTCATGAAGGATAGTTCCAATTCTCCTCCATGTGTCTAACTTTAAAGAGCCTTTCTCTGGATACCAGGGACATTGCCGCCAGATCTCTTGCAGCAGCTCTCTCACATTATCTTTTGAAAGAACTATTTGCTCCCCCCCGGAGGGTTTAAAGATAAAGAAGTTTGTCCTGACTAACTTCAGCAGCTCACTAACATGCCGTTCCTGTGGCTGAGAGAGTTTTCCCCCCATGTTCCCTGAATAATCCTATTGTCCAGCAATAGTTAAGTACGTACTTTACCTATTCCAGGTGAGGAAACACGGAGGTCTGGACACGTACCACCTGCAGTGGATCACGTCGGGGTCACCACTTGTGGTGGTCTCCCATGGAAAGAATAAGACACAGGCTGGTGTACTCGGGATGGGAGTCTAGAGCAAATTCTAGTGCCCCCTTTTATTGAGAAATTCGTACATAGTAAGCATTCACATTGTGGATTACAATAATTAGATATAGTACACAGAATTGTTTACAATTGTCTGAGCTGCTTAATTGTTCCGGGTGTTTGTTTTTAATTTCCTTGCTTATCTCAGTGACCCTTAGGCAGACATGTATGTATAAGGTCTTAGACTAATCATTACCCAATACTGAAGTCAAAGTTTATTCCCACAAATCCTTTCTCTGCCCTTTCCCAGGTGGAAATGCAGGGATCAGGAAGGCCACAGCAGTGGATCTGGCCTGGAGAGGGGCCCATGTTATTCTGGCATGCCACGACAAAGCAAGAGGAGAATCAGCCATGTACAATATCAGGCAGGTAAGTGCCTATTATGCAGTTCTCTCCTTCCCTCTGTTCTTTTACATCCAGGTGATTCTTTTCCTGGTGATTTTTATTCATTTATTTAGCACATGGCATATAAAGAAATTATGCAATCTTTGATATGTCACACAGATAAAACACACTATACACACAAACACACAAATGTATCTTTAAATAAAGCATCAACAAATACATATAAATCAAACAGAACAATACAACAGAGGAAGTGAAATATTAAGTTAGGGTACAATCATGATAAAATCTCCATAATATGGCCCTATAAAATAAAGTATCTGTAAAAATATTATACAGTTAGTCCAAATGAAATCAGAGACACTGACACAAACTTGTAGTTTTATATAAATGAATATATTTAACATCTATAACTACAGCAGACAAGATAGTAAGCAGCACAGGAATGTCATGAGGTAAATATAAGCAGCATACAGAGCCCACAGAAGAAAAAGGCGGGAAAAAAGGGAAACTCCCCCTTTACACCCACGGCAACCAATCATAGCGCGGATTGCCTCATGCAGGAGCCAGTACTCCACTACAACTGTTCCAGCTATTAAGTTAAATATCTTAGCACCCTCCGATTTATACCTGGACAGCATTTAAACCAAGTTGCTTTACAAGATCTTCACACGCTGGCTGCTTGTGAAGGAAACAGAGGGTGAGTAGAAAGGAGAAAGATAGCAGAATCATATAACTATAAACCAAGAATACCAATAATACATTTAGGGTTAGTGCGCTTGAGATTGTGATTTTATTTTATTTCAAAATGACTGGCTTAGTTCAGTGTAATACTTGTTTTACAGCTGTCTTTCGCAGTACTCTTTTCAAACTTGGATACTGTCCCCTTTGTAAAAAAATGACCAGTCTACATGGACAGATTACCTATCTAGAATCTCTAATCTGTGCTCTCCAAGCAGAAATTAGGTGCCCAATCCAGCCATCTATTGAGCTGCCGTCCTACCAGTCCCCACTACCACAAAGATCCTACAGGAAAAGGGCAGTATGGACAACCGTGGGATCTGGCAGGGTGAGAGCTGTGGACCATAAATGCAAAGTTTTTGCTGCGTCCCAGCATAACAGATACAGTGCCCTTGCTGACCTTAATAGGGACACTAAAGTGTCAGGTCAAGGTAGTTGTGATAACGATAACTCAAGTAAGCCGGGGATCATGGTCTTAGAAGAAGAACTTACTTTGGAAAGGAGAAAGTGTGAATCAGGTATTACGCACAGTCACACAAGAAGAGCAAGGCATCCAAAAAGAGAAGCCACCTTCTGGTTGGGGACTCAATTGTAAGGGATGTAAATTTAGGAAAGGATACGGAGGTTTTGAAAGAGGTCAGGTGTCTATCAGGTGCTACTGCCCGCCAGAGACAAAAAGCATATAAAAACTAGAGGAACAAGGTGTAAAGATGAATTGGTTTTCATTTATGCAAGTACACTCAAGGTATCTTAAAGATTCTAAAACAGAGAGATTTTATGATAAATTGACTGACCTAGATAGGATTTTGACAGGTAGTGATGAAAAAGTGATCAAAAAATTATATAGTTATTTGCTGGAAATCAAATTAGAGGAAGAACAAGTTAAAGAAACGATGATTGCTTGGGGGAAGAATTTTGGATATGGGATTGATTTAGAGAAATGGCAAAAATTGTGGTCTCAAAATTATAAAATCACAATGTCAACAGCATATAAAGAAAACTTGTATAAGATGTTTTACAGGTGGCATTTTCCCCCAACAAGAATAGCAAGAATGTTCAAGAATAAGTCTGAAAAGTGCTGGAAATGTCATCAGATACCTGGCTCATATTACCATATGTGGTGGATTTGTGAGGACGCTAGAAAATATTGGATTAGAATTCGCATATGGCTGGAAAAAATGACAAAGAAACATATAGATTTGAAACCAGAGATTTTTTTATTGGGAATCTTACCTGATACATATAATAAAAACTTGAAGTATTTGATTGTAAATGTATTAACAGCAGCTAGGATTGTATTTGCTAAAAATTGGAAGAATGAGAAAATACCATCAGAGGAAGAAATTATTAAGAAAATATTGGAATGTGCTGAAATGAGTAGATTGACATTTGAAATTAGAGAACAAGAAGATAAACAATTTTATGAAGTTTGGGACCTTTTCTATCAATGGCTAGATAATAAAATATAATAATAGAATATTTAGAAACTTAGGAAATAATGAATATATACTTTTCTTTTCTTTTTTTGATACTATTTTTAAATTTTTTTATTAAAATAGACTTGGTATGACTTTACGATTTGTTATAAAATAAACTAAGTAAATTATAGTTATCTTGTTAAAGTATGAATTTATAAAATTATAGTTAAATGATTGTTTAATAATGATATCAGACTATATAATTGTTGATTGATAATATGAGTTATTATTTAATATAACTACAATGGATACTATGAAATGGATGCACAAAAAAGAGCGGTAAACCAACCGATGCACTGTCTGTAAATTTATGAAGGAGGATGATGTTTTTATGTTTTATGTGTTTTTGTTCATTGTCAAAGTCAATAAAACTTTCCTCTCCCCCCCCCCCCCCAAAAAAAGCGTATTCTTAAGATAGTCAAGAATGCCAGCAAGGACTGTTACGCTGATGCTATTATACATCTTGATACAAATGATCTGTCCCAGAAAGATGTACTTTCTGTTCAGAAAGACTTCCAGAGCTTGGGGTATGAACTTAGTAATATGGGCTGCAGGCTTATCTTTTCAGAGGTTCTACCAGTATACAAGGAACCAAAAGGGAAAGGGCAGCATGTAGCAGAGTTTAATGTGTGGCTAAAGGAGTGGTGAAAAAGGGAAGGCTTTGGTTTTATTAGTCATGATGTCTGCAGCTGGTCTAATGAGAAACTGTACAAAAGAGATGGTTTGCATCCATCAAAGAAAAGGACTGAGTTACTTGGCATTAAATTCACAGATCTAAAATTTTTTTAAACATTTAAACTGAACAGCGGAGAGAGAGAATTAATGGATACAGAACATTTCTGTCCCCAGCAACATAAAACTAATAAGGGTACCAGTGCATGCAAAGTAGATGTATGTGCAGGTAAGATTATCAAACTTGATGCCAACCAAAACCAAGCATTTAATAGTGAGTGCCATACCATGTGCATTAATCAAACAGGTGGCAAGAAAGTAGGGCCAGACGGGCACAGGTTATGTAGACAGTAAACACAGTGTCAGACTTAAAGATCTCAAGTGCCTATATACAAATGCACAAAGTCTGGGGAACAAATAGAGTGAACTCGAACTACGAATACATGAAGATAAATACAGTATGATATAGTTGGAATAACAGAAACTTGGTGGGATGAAACCCATGACTGGAACATACCGGTAGAAGGATACAAACTACCGTGTTTCTCCAACAATACATCCCCCCCATAGGAAGACCCAGCATGTTTTCTCGGCATAAAGTGAAATTAAGCCCCTCCCCCCAAATTTAGGCCTATTTTAAAACATGCCCCACGGGCAGCCATGCCTCGTCACCAGCTGCTCCTAACGGGCGATCATGGCGGAACGCGGAGAGTTCCCTACTCCCACCAAGCACCTTTGCTGTAGACATAAGAACTTCGGCGCCTGCCACTGCTGTTTTCCCTTTTGCCTGTGCCACTTCTGCGTTTGGAGCTGCTGCTGTGTTTGGAACACTGCTGCCAGTGCTGCTCCAAACACTCTGCAAACAGCGGTGGCGCTCCAAACATGGAAGCAGCATTCCAAAAGTGGCAGCAGTGCTCCAAACACTGCAGCAGTGCTCCAAAGGTGGAAGCAGCACTCCAAATGCCATGGTGGTGCTCCAAACGCAGCGGCGGAGCTCCAAAAGTGGAAGCGGCAGCTCCAAATGTCATGGCAGCATGGGCAGAAGGGAAAGCAACAGCGGCAGGCGCCAATGGTCTCGGGTCTGCAGCAAAGATGCTTGGCAGGAGTAGAGAGCTCTCCGTGCTCCACCATGATTGCCCGTTAGAAGCGGCTGGTGGCAAGGCATGGTTGCCCGCATGGCGCTCTAGGCGAGGATGCAAGGGGAGGGGGAATTAAGTCACCCCTGAAAAGACAGCCTAGCCATTTATTCGAGGCTCAAAAAAAAATTAAGACCCAGCCTTATTTTATGAGAAACATGGGTATTCCAAAAAAAACCAGACCCCATAAAAGAGGAGGTGAAGTTGCAGTGTATGTAAAGGATATTGCTTCAGAAATGCATGCAACCAAAGATGAAAACCTCCTAGAATGCATATGAGTCAATATAAAAGAAAATAAGAATGACATGGCCCAAAGGTGTATATTATAGGCCACCCAATCAAGCAGAAAAAATTGATGTCCTTTTGCCAGCCAACTAAAAAACATCTGCAGGAAACAAACAACAATAGTAACGGGAGACTTCAATTATTCTTATATCAGTTGGAAAATGAATTCTGCACCAAGTGAGAAATCAGATAAGTTCTTAACCAACCGAGCTGACAACTTTGTTGTCCAAAAGGTAGAGGGTGAAACTAGAGGGACAGCCATACTGGACTTAAGTCTAACAAACAGAGAAGAAGTGATAGAGGGAGTTGAATTGCAGGAACCTTGGGTGAGAGTGATCATATACTACAATTCAACATAACACAAACACAAGCAACAGAACATAATGACACCAGAGTCTTGGATTTTAAAAGAGCCGATTTCAATAAACTCAGAGGTAACTTGGGAAAGATTCCATGGATGAAAATTCTAAAGGGGAAAACAACTCAAGAATCTTGGGAAACTGAAAAGTATGACCATAGAAGTCCAGACCAGCACAATACCACTGAGAAAGAAAAATAAGAAATCCAAGAAGAAACCAGCATGGCTGCATAAAGATCTCTCTGGCAAATTGAAAGAAAAAAAGGAAAAGTACAAAAAATAGAAAGAAGGACATACAACTAAGGCAGAATATCAGCAGATAGCCAGAATCTGCAAAGATAAAGTCAGGATAGCAAAGGTTCAGAACAAACAAAGACTTGCAACAAAAGTCAAAGATAATAAAAAAAAGTTTTTTCCAACATATTAATTGTTAAGCCTGGTCCCCCAACCAATGTTAAGGAAACACGCTAAACAGAATGTGCAGCGTTAGTCAGTTAGGCAGACAGGTAAATGTGTGAGATAAGTTTGTATGTTAGTTAACACTCAGTAAAAAGCAGATACGCTTGTGCTATCAAAATATAGTTTATTTCATTAGGATTTATAGCATAGTCAAAAACAGTCCATTAGTCATGTATCATTTCAGTCAGTCCATTCGGGGATACTCAATTTGCAAAGTCCCTGTTGAATATTCAATGTCAGTTCACTTACAATAAATCAGTCCGTATTAACTCTTCTCACCATTGAGAAATCAACACTCCTTTCTCTCTCCCATTCCAGTAAGGAAAAAAAAACGCAGTCATCAATCCATCCAGTAATTAGGGATCATTAAGCCAGAGAGTGAGCTGCCGTGCCTTGCTTCTTTTATGGTGCTTTTACATAGGGCTGTGAAATCTCCGATTTTACGTGGAATTCCGATTTTTTCCCTCAAACACCAATCTACATTTTCCGCGTTTTTTTTCCCCCATCGGATCAAGATCCGAGAGTCGGAAATTCGCTCTTCAGAAAAGCGGAACACTTCAGTTCTCAGGCATACCGTATATACTCGAGTATAAGCCGAGTTTTTCAGCCCATTTTTTGTGCTGAAAAAACCGCCCTCAGCTTATACTCGAGTCAGCCGCTACGGCACCATGCCTGGCCTGCGCTGGCGTGGCTGCAACTGATCGCGCCTCCATGGCAGCATCGCCGCCGCGGCTGTCTACCCACTGAGGTACACACAGGCGACCCCAAGCGGCCTCTTCTTCCCCATTAACGGGCGCCTGGGGCCCCCGCGAGCTCCTGTGTTGCGCGCTTCCAGCTTCGCAAAGAAACTGCCAGGCTCAGGCAGCCTCCCCCACCCCCTAGCCTAGCAGCGAAGAGCTGCTCTGGGAGCAGCGAGACAAAGTGCCTGGCTGCGCCGTGGCGGGAGCCCCCGGAGCAGCTCTTCGCTGCTTGGGGTGGGTGGGGGAGGCTGCCTGAGCCTGGCGACTCCAAGTGGCCTCTTCTTCCCCATTAACGGGCGCCCGGGGCCCCCGCGAGCTCCTGTGTTGCGCGCTTCCAGCTTCGCAAAGAAACTGCCAGGCTCAGGCAGCCTCCCCCACCCCCTAGCCTAGCAGCGAAGAGCTGCTCCGGGGGCAGCGAGACAAAGTGCCTGGCTGCGCCGTGGCGGGAGCCCCCGGAGCAGCTCTTCGCTGCTTGGGGTGGGTGGGGGAGGCTGCCTGAGCCTGGCGACTCCAAGCGGCCTCTTCTTCCCCATTAACGGGCGCCCGGAGCCCCCGCGAGCTCCTGTGTTGCGCGCTTCCAGCTTCGCAAAGAAATCGCCAGGCTCAGGCAGCCTCCCCCACCCCCTAGCCCAGCAGCGAAGAGCTGCTCCGGGGGCAGCGAGACAAAGTGCCTGGCTGCGCCGTGGCGGGAGCCCCCGGAGCAGCTCTTTGCTGCTAGGGGAGAGGGTGGGGGAGGCTGCCTGAGCCTGGCGACCCCAAGCGGCCTCTCCTTCCCCATTAACGGGCGCCCGGGGCCCCCGCAAGCTCCTGCGTTGCATGCTTCCAGCTTCACCAACAAACGGAGCTGCAAATCTGGTAATCGCTTGCGGAGCCTCGGCACGAACCCCCTTTCCCCACACTCCTCCCCCCGCACTCCTCTGGCGGCAGCAGGCGGAGAAAGCCCCACTTCCCCCTGGCTTTGATGGCACGCGTGAGTTGGCTTCCCACTCTTTTTTTTTTTTTAACTCTCCTCTTCCTCCTCCTCCTCCTCCTCTCCTCTCCCCTTGTTGTCTGGTCTTCCCTAAGGAAACTCGAGGGCTCACACTTCCAGGTGTTTCTCCCTGTCTTTCTCCCTGTCAATGATCTTTTCTTCCCTTCCCTTCTCTCAGCCCCAATTTAAAGAAAGAAAGAAAGAAAGAAAGAAGAGAGAGAGAGAAAATGGGGCCCTATACAAATAGTTTGCCCCATTCACAAACACTGTTATACATGACTGTATGGAATTGGATTTCACTGCAAAGTTGAGAGTTGCCTGGTGTTTTTTTCAACCTGTTACCAGCAAATGCCAGTTGCCAGGCAGCAGATTATTTAGAAGTGTTTTTTACAGTGGTTGTCCCAGATGCAAAGATTCAAGCCTCAGGTTAGGTATGGAAAAAGTAAAGTGTTTATTCTCAAAAACAGCAGTTGAAATTGATGGAAATAGTCTCCAAAATAAGCCTAAGTTGCACCAGAGAGCATCTAGAATCCCAGAGCTTCCAGGGCCCGCCTAGGGCCCTGGACCCCGGCCTAAGGGGCTTCGCGCTCATGATGTGCGCTTCGCGCACCTTATTCACTTCAGATTTTTTCAGACTTTTTTTTTAACCAGCTCTCACACCCCTGTTTTACAACCACACCCTTAATTACATTCTTGCAGTTAAAGTTACACACACTTTAACCAACAAAACATGATAACTTATTTATTATTTTACCTAAACCAGTCAGGGTAAACAAGAAAGGAGTGTTGATTTCTCAACGGTGAGAAGAGATAATACAGACTGATTTATTGAAAGTGAACTGACATTGAATATTCAACACGGACTTTGCAAATTGAGTATCCCCGAATGGACTGACTGAAATGATACATGACTAATGGACTGTTTTTGACTATGCTATAAATCCTAATGGAATAAACTATATTTTGATAGCACAAGCGTATCTGCTTTTTACTGAGTGTTAACTAACATACAAACTTATCTCACACATTTACCTGTCTGCCTAACTGACTAACGCTGCACATTCTGTTTAGCGTGTTTCCTTAACATTGGTTGGGGGACCAGGCTTAACAAAGGTTATGGGCCCAGAGGCTGCAAAGTCAGTTTAACTAGGATAAAACAGATTTATGTAAAAAGTGAGTTTGTGTTGTTACACATTACAGTAAACAGACAGCTGTGTTTTATTAATTATAGTTTTATATCCATATATAGAAAACATGGCACAAGTCACTCTACAAAGTTTGTCCCTTATATCTAAGCTGGATGGAACAAACTATGTTTCATGGTCTATAAAATGTAGTCTACTTCTACGAAGAGAAGGTCTATGGAACATAATTGAAAACCCACCAAACGTAGAGGAATGGGATCCGGAGGTTGAGGAAGATAGTCAAAAGATAGAAGACTTTAAGCAGAAGAATGAACAAGCTCTTTGCATAATAGGACTAACACTATCTGACCAGCAACTTGTTCATATCCGTGGAGAGCAAACGGCTGTTGGGTGTTGGCAGAAGCTGAAGAGGATTTATGTCCGAGATAACGTTGGTGCTCACATAAATCTAACACGGAAGCTTTTCAGGACGCATCTCCAAATGAATGGTGATATGCTGAATCATTTGACTACTATGAAAAGCATTTTTCAAGAACTGCATGAGAAAGAGCTTATTTTCTCTGAACTACACCAAGTCTACATAATTCTGTCTTCATTAGACGAAAGTTTTGAAAACTACATCACTTCCCTTGAAATTTTGCCTAAGCAAAGCCTAACTTTAACTGATATCACTGGCAGATTGATTGAAGAGGCCAGAAGAAGGCTTGAAAGAGATCAGTTAAGGAGGGACCAACCTCAAAAAGAAGATATTGAATCTCCTACTGCATACGCAATTAAAAAGTGTTTTAATTGTGGAGGAAGAGGACATTTGGCAAGGTTTTGTAAAAAAGCAAAGTGCCAGAACGCTGGCCAGAATACTAAAAGTCATCAAAAGAAAAAGAAAAATTTTGAGTTAGCCATGTATAATAACAGAGCTGTGAAAAATAACTTATGGGTGGTTGACAGTGGAGCATCCCACTGTATAACAAATTATAACAAAAATTTTGTTAAAATGTCCATGAGTTCACAGCAGATATCGTTAGCCAATGGCTGGAAACTGAAAGCTAAAGGTCAAGGTGCAGCATATTGTTCTTGCATAAAAGAGAATGTAAAAATGTTATATGCACCACAACTTAAATTTAATTTACTTTCAGTTAGAATTTTGGTTAAACCTTTAGGGGAGATAACTGCATAATTGAAAAAGAAGATAAGAAAATTACTGCATCTTTAAGAGGTGAATTATATGTTTTAAATGATAATGGTTTAGAGGTGGCTAACACGGTTTATGATAATAAGAAACCTCATGATGAATGTATTCACTTGTTACACCCACGGCTAGGGCATTTAAATTTTAAAATGCTTAAGAGAACTGTTCAACTATCTAAAGGAATAAGTTTGAAACCTTGTAATAAGTATTTGCAATGTTTTGCTTGTAATCAAAGCAAAAGCAAGGTAATACCGGCAAATAGAGTTGATGGATTTACTACCAAAAAGCCTTTAGAGGTAGTATTTGCTGATTTAATAGGTCCAAAAAAACCAAGTGTAGGAGGTGCTCGATACATACTAAGTATAATGGACCACTATTCTAGATATGTGTTCTGCTATTTGATGAAGAGCAAAACTGAAACGTATCTAAATTTCTTTAACTAGTTAAAATTTGTAGAAAGGAAAACTAAAAAGACATTAGTAACTCTTATAACAGATAATGGTGCGGAATTTACAAATAATAAATTCCAGAATAGACTAAGAATGTTAGGTATTCAACATAAAAAGTCTGCACCATATAGGCCACAACATAATGCCTTTATAGAGAGACGAGGCCAAACACTGCAGTCAATGGCACGTACTATGTTGTATGATTCAGGATTACCTGACAATTTATGGGGAGAAGCAATAATGTGTGGTAATTATATATTAAATAATGTTGTTAATTCAACAACAGGTGAATTACCATTCACACTGTGGCATGGTACAAAACCTGATTTAAGTTACATGCACACATTTGAAGCACCAGCATGGGTGCATATCCCTACACAACTTAGACACAAAAGACAGCATAGAGCTAAAATATTATATTTTGTAGGATATACATCTAATCATAGATCTTATAGATTCTGGGAACCAGGAACATCTAGAGTTTACTGCAGTGCTAGTGCAAAATTCCTAGAACATGTAGGATGGAATAGATTAGAGCAAGATTTAGATAATGATGTAATAATTGAACCCTACAAAAGGCAGAAAGAAAAGACTAGTTATAAGAAGAATCCAATTAAAGAAGAAGTCCACGAAGAACAAATAGGACCAGAACAAGAGGAAACAGTTGATCAGGAAGAGTTAGATAATCAAGAACAGGTAGTAAATGAAAGTCCACCTGTAAGTCCTGTAATACCTAGACGTACTACACGTGTAACTAGACCACCTGATAGGTATCAAGCAAGTACAGTTTGCCAAGTAACTAAAGTTCCAACTAGTGTAGATGAACTTAGGATGTATCCTGCTAAGGATCAGGAGAATTGGCAAAAGGCAATGGAAAAGGAACTAAATTCATTAAAGGTAATGAAAGTATATGAAGATTTCAAATTACCTCCAGGAGAAAAGTCCATTGGGTGCAAATGGATATTCAAAGTAAAAACAGGAAATAATGGGACTGTTACCCATAAGGCTAGGTTGGTAGCTCAAGGATTTAATCAAACTGCATTTGATTATGATGAAGCTTTTGCACCAAGTCTTAAAGCAACATCCTTGAGAGCAGCTTTAGTGTGGGCAGCTAAGAAAAACTATATCATTAACCATTTAGATGCAGAAACTGCTTATCTGCATGCACCATTGCAGCACACTATATATTTGAAAAAACCAGTTGGTATAAAAGATAATAAATTAAATAGTAATGATTGTTGGAAACTCAAAAGGAGTCTTTATGGATTGAAACAATCTGGCTATGAATGGAACCAATACATTGTGAAAGAGTTAAACAATATAGGATTTAAATCTGGTTTAGCAGATCTATGTGTGTTTAAAAGAGAAAATAATGGAAAGGTGTCATTATTGTTATTATTTACAGATGATATTGCTTTGATAACTAAGACTAATAATGAAGCTAATGAGATTGTATCATTATTAGCCAAAAAGATAAAATTAAAGCATTTAGGTGAGATTAAAAGGTATCTAGGATTGACAATTAACAAAACAAAAAATGGATTTAAGATATCTCAAGAAGATAAAATTTGCCAATTAATTAAAACGTATAAAATGGAACTTTATAAGCCGGCAAAAACTCCAATGAGTCAGGAAGTTTGCCAAACTGATGATCAAAGTCCCAAATTTGATAAGTCTATATATCAATCTTTGATTGGTAGCTTATCATATATCAGCAATTGGTCAAGGCCAGATATTGCTTATAGCGTTAATCAGCTAGCGTGATTTAATGCAGATCCTCATCAATGTCATTGGCAATCATTTAAGAGAATTTTAAGATATCTTAAAGGAACAATGCACCATGCATTGTATTTAGAGCCAAAGGGTGATTTATTAGTGCCTATGCAGATGCAAGTTTTGGAACTGATATAAACACAAGAAAATCAACATCTGGGATGGCTATATTATTTGGTAAGACACTAATAGGGTAGAGGTCAATCAGACAACAGCATATCAGCTTGTCCACGATGGAAGCGGAATTTTCATGTCTGTCATTACTATGCACTGACTTAATTCTGTACAAATAGTTATTATTAGACATGCGTGTAACTGTTAAAGATTCCATTATTGTGTACGAGGACAACCAGGCAGCCTTACAGTTGGCTACTAATATTGCTGTAAAAACTAGATCAAAGCATACTGATTTAAGATACTTAAATGTTAGAGAATCTGTGAAGAATGGTCTAATTAAACTGGAGTACTGCATGACGGAAGAAAACATTGCAGACCGATTTACAAAAGCTCAAGGTGTAGTCAAGTTTAAAGAGAGTTGTAACAACTATGATTTAAAGGTGTAAATGGTTATATTATTATTATTACCCCAAAGGGGAGAATGTTAGGAATAACATTGTTTACCCTAACTTTAATAACAAGAAAAAAATCAAGGAAACAGTCGGTCCGCTAAAGAGAGAAGATGGTAAGGAAGCAACAGGCAACACATTTCTAAGGGGGGAGGAGTGGAGAGAGTTGTTTAGGCTAGGTGGTTCTTCCCATGGGAAAATGAGTTGTCTGCGCTCAGGCCCCTTGAGGTGGAGATTTATGACATCAAGCAAAGTTGAATTACTTCTATTGGAGAATGTGACTGATGGGGGTTGTTTCTGTAATATTGTGGGGTAATTCCAGGTTGTGTCAGATCTGGAACTACCATGGACTTTGCCAATTTGATGCTTTCCTAAATAAAAGAAGTTGTCTTGGAAGATGGACTGTGTTCGTTTCTTTCTCAATGGATCTCACCACTTGGAAACCTAACACCTTGTTTTTCTCCAAATTAAATTTCACGTTGTTCAAGTCTGTCAAGAACTTTTTAGATCCTGAGCTTGTCTTCTGGGGTATTGGTTAGTCCTGCCAGCTTGGCTGTCATGTGCAAATCTGATGAGTTCCTCTTCTATTCCCTCATCTAAGTTATTTGTGAAGATATTAAGAATCCTGGGCCTAAGATGAAACTTTGTGGCACTGCACTGCTTACTGCCCTCCATGTAGATACAGTACCATTAAGGATTACTCATTGAGGAAGATTTGTTAGCCAGTTACAAATCCACCTGATGGTGGTGCTGCCTATCTTGCATTTTACTAGCTTGCCAAGAAGTAGATTGTGGTCTACTTTGTCAAATGCTTTACTGAAACTTAAGCATGCTATAGTTGCTGATCTACTAATTTGGTCCCTTTGTTGAAGAATGAAATGAGAAGTATTTGGCACAATGTGTTCTTGACGAACCCCTGTTGGCTTCTGGGTATGACCTTATTCATTTTAAGGCATTGCTAGATGTGTTGCTTGATTATTTTTTCTTAGATCTTCCCATGTATTCATGTCAGGCTGATTGGTTTGCAATTTCCAACAAGCCAAGTCAATGGGGGTGGGAAGCTGGATTGACTTCATGACTAGGAGTGACATGATGGCAGTGTTCCAGTATCTCAGGGGCTGCCCCAAAGAAGAGGAAGTCAAGCTATTCCCCAAAGCCCTGGAGGGCAGGACAAGAAGTCATGGGTGGAAACTAATCAAGGAGAGAAGCAACCGGGAAGTAAGGGACACTTCCAGAAGTGTGGATGCTCCAACACTGGAAATTTTGCAGAAGAAATTGGATAACCATGTGATGCACTTAAGACTTTACCGTGGCAAAAAGGCCCATAAAATTCGGCACAATTCAGGCCCAACTGCAGGCGCAAGTCGAGAACAACTTGAACGTGCAAACTGTTGAGGAATTTTTGACTGGGCAACCCAAAATGAAAGACACGCACATCCCTTGGAGAACTGCCAAAGACCTGCTGCCTCACTGCTACCATTTCAGGCTACATGGGCCAATAGTTTAATTCCCAATTCTGGAAGGGACCTCAAAGGTCACCTATCCAACCCTGCCAACCTCACTCCCTTCTCGCACTGATGACATTACCTAGTAAGGTAATGAAACGTCTCAAGGGATGGGAAGGAGTAGCCCTTTTGAAGACCAGAAAGAAAGGCCAGGATGGAGAAAAGAGAGACCTACAACCGGATAGAGTTTGTTTCTTTATTTAAAAGATTCTTATGCCCAACGTTGGGCAACTCACCACCACAAACCCCACAATACTTCCCAGTTTTTAAACTTCTTGGAAATTCAATGCTCGTCTCAGCCACACCGCAACCCCTGAGTAGTTTCAAGATTCCCTGCCATTTGATCTCCCAGGTTAATCAGATGCAAGCTTTCTGTTACCCCAAACTCCACCTCTGACCCTTCCCGCCTTAAGTGGTCAGTCCCAGCAGCCTCTCGCTGAATTCCCAGAGCTTCTTGGCCAGCTGGTCATCCCGGGCCTGTGGCCAAGGCTCCAAGAGGTGGCAGTCCATGAAATACCGCCCGCTCAGGCTCTCGATGCCCTCCTCGGTGGCACAGTAGATGGAGGTCTGGGCGCCCGCATCACAGTTTCGTCTGAATGCCTGGGCTAAATAAAGCAACCAAAATAACCACCTCGAACAGGAGTAGCCCATTTCTGTTCCAACAGGTCCTGAAAGGAAAAGAGAGTTGGTTGTGTGAACGGCCTCGGATGGAAAGAAGCACCTTCCAAAGTGACCGAGATGGAGAAGAAAAGGAGATACCAAATAAACCCCTTCAGCCTTTGGGGCAACTTCCAAATATTTTTCAGAAGACCCAAAACTGAAGTGAGTGGACAATGGTGCAAAAGGAGTGTGTGTGGTGTGTTTGTGTGTGTGTGTCCCCTCTTGCTCACAGATACTACTGAGATGGGTGGTGTCAACTCATAAAATATTTTTATGGTCTTGCAGAGTTGCCAACAGAAAGGGAGGGGGGAGCAATGCGTCAGCTTGCAAACTGAAAGTGCATTCCATAAATGTTTTCAAAGATAGTAACTAGGTGACTGAAGTTTCTGCTGTGCAAAATGCTAACTGGAGAGCATGATTGATGATTCTGGGCTATGGATGTGTCCCATTGAAGAATATGAATGATGATACACCCAGGCAGTGCTGGACCTTTTAACTCGGTTAGAAATCAAATAATGAGAATTTCGAGAAAAACAATGCAGAATCCTTGCAGTATTGTTGACACACACACATTAAAAAATTATAATTATATTCTGTCTGTTCCCCGAGTTGGTCAAAATAGTGTGTTTGCGTGTATGTCTGTGTTGTCTCACATATAAATCCATTGGAATAAGTGTCTAATACATGCAGTCCCCAACTTATTAGAGTTTGTTTAGTGACCGTCCAAAGTTACAACACAGCACTGGGATAAAAAGTGACTTAAATGACTGTTTTTGACACAACCACCTCCATGAACACGTGATCAAAATTCAGATTTTTCAGACTAACTTAGCCAGTGCAGTGATTCACATAACCACTATGGCAAGAAATCCCATCCAATAAGGCAACATTCACTTAATAATTATCTTGCTTAACAACAGAAATTTTGGGCTCATAAGGCAAGAACTTCCTGTACATTCAAATGAAGAATACCAGGTATTAAAATAATGACTTTTCTGTGCCTCTGCAGAAGGGGGTCGAGGGAGCCCCCAGTGTGAAAGAAATGTCTGGTGGAGCCCCAGATGGACCGGGGGGGGGCCTCCATCTGGGGCACCTTGGAGCCGGATGTCAACTCATAAAACATTTTTAATGGCCGTTTTACAGTTCCCAACAGAAAGGGAGGTGAGGGAGGAGGGGTAGCAGCTTGGAATCGAAAAGTGCATTCCGGGCATAGTTTTTCAGAGATTGTAACTAGGTGACTCGAAGTGACTGAAGTTTCTGCCGTGGAAAAATTTAATTGGAAAATATGATTGATGCCTCTTGGCTATGGATGTGTCCCATTGTAGAATATGAATGATGATACACCCGGGGTGGGGGGGAACCAGGGCCAAGGGTGACAGTGAATGATGTGTCTCAGAGTCGCCTACAACTAGGTCATGCCGGCATGTTAACTCCCAATAAATCCTGTTAGGTTTGGAAGTTCGGCTCGAGGCTCATGATTTAATTGGGGTGACGGCTGGAATCCTGACACTGACTTCCACTCACCTGGATGAACCGCGTAACAGGTAACGTTGGTTCCTTCCAGCCGGTTGGCCAACTCTCTGGCATGCAGAATGTTGGCTAGTTTGCTGTTGCCATACGATTGTATAGGTTGCCACATTCCCTCTCCTGACTTGTGGATGGTCTGAAAGTTGATCTTCCCCAAGAAATGCATACTCGAGGACAGAATTACGATCCGGCTTGGGGCGCAGCGCTTCAGCCGGTCCAGGAGCAGGTGGGTCAGCAGGAAGTGGCCCAAGTGGTTGACCTGGAAGGCCAGGTCAAAGCCATCGGCAGTTAAGCCAGCCTTAACTACGCCTGCCAGAAAAGTAAGAGGATTACAAATAGTCCTTGGCTTACAACACGTCACTTTGTGATAATTCGATTTTACAACTGATGTAATTATCAAAGGGATTTATGTGTCCACTTATAAAACACTGCTATGCCTGTTTTAGTGGTTGCCATAAAAAAAAAGAGGGGGGAGGAACTCTGGAAGAGCAGTGCAGCAGTTTGAAAGCAAAAGTACAGTCCAACTCTTATCTTTAAAAGATTGTAACTAAACTACCAGAGCTTTTTCCTGCAAATATATTTAATTGGAGAACATGATTGATGACACCCAGCCTGTGAATGGGCTCAATTTGAGAAACTGGTTTATGAGACACCTGGGGGGGGGAGGGAACAGGGTCACAAGTGACTAAATTACATATCCCAGAGTTGGCTTCATACAGGGCAATGCCAGCATGTCCCTCTAATAAATCCTTTGAAGTTTTTTGAAGTTTGGCTCGAGAATCACGATTTAATTAGGGTGATTGCTGGAATCCTGACATCATGATTCGGTTCCAAAGTTCCAGTGTCTCCCCCTTGTGGTCACATGATCACATTCTGGGTGTGTGGCAAATAGTCTTGCCTTTGGCAACGTGTTAAGTGACCCTTGATTTGCAACATTTTTGCCATAAAAGGCACTTACTTGCCGTTTTTAGCAAAAGCACCTGATAGTGAACATTCAGTTCCCTTAACAACCACCTCAGAATAGGCCGGAAAATCATGGTCACAAGGGGTGACCCGCTTTAGCACCAACACAACTTACAAAAATAATTGGCAGACTCCATCACGGTCATAAGTCAAGGACTACCTGCAAAGCATTCAGTTTGGTCCAGTGACTAAGGCAGCTGTCTTTTTAAGTCAGTTACTTCAGTTTGGTCTAGTGGTTAAAATGGGAGGCCATGAGTTCAAATCTTGCCTGAGCCATGTTGTTGTGGGAAAATAGGAGGAGGAAGGTGTGTTGGATCTGTTTGCCACCTTGAGTCACTCATAAAAATATTAATAAAGGCAGTGCAGGAAAAATGTACAGACACAAATAGGAGAGAGCTGCTTTTCCAGTTCTGGCCAAATCCCAAAGGGAGACAATCCCCCCACCTCAATCTTCCCCCCTTCCTTCCCTCTCCGGAGACCCTGGGGAGGGTCTGCTCTGGCCCCACCTGCGTTGTTGATGAGGATGTCCAGACGGGGCTCCGATGCTAAGAAGGTCTGCGCAAAAGCTCGCACGGAGCTCAGGCTGGCCAGATCCAGGATCATCAGGATCACCTCCGAGTTCCCACTTTCCTGGAAAAGCAGCGGGAGGAATCGTGAGCTTTGGGATCTGGTGCAGCTTCAAAGCTGGGATCCCAGTTTACTCACCTCCTGCGTAGGTCTGCTCACCTCCCGGCAATCTCTCTGGGTGATGCACAATAAAACAATTCAGCCGGTTTTTGACTTACAGCCATTCATTCAGTGATTGTTCAAAATTAGAATGCCTGTTAGGGATACACACCCTAGCAGAACGTGCAACGGCAGTCTAGCAGGAAGGCAAATGATGTGAGATAAACGTTGTTGTAGTTTACACTCAGTAAGACAGATACATTGTGCCAGTTAAATAGTTTTTTATTCCAGCAAGAGTTATAGCATAGTCAAAACAGTCCATATGTTATACACTAGTTCAGTCCGTTCAGGGATTAATCAGTTGCAAAGTCCAGTGTTGAAAATAGAGGTCAGTAAACTTACAAATAATCAGTCCAGCAATATATCTCTTTTGCAATCAGAGATATGAAGAAAATCAAACCCCTTTTCTTCTCACAGCAACAGCAGGGAAACACACGCAGTTATCGCCATCAATCAACCATCAATCATTGTCAGCTCTCCAGTACAAGCCAGCTACCAGTAAGCTCTCTTGCTCCCTCTTATGGTGATTTTACAACCACACCCAAAATACATGTGTTGCAGTAAAAGTGATACTTACACTTAAACTCACTAACATAGTTTATATATTATTTTTACCCAAACTAAGTTAGGTAACCAATATTATCCCTAACAATGCCAATGAAAAAAGTGATTTACGACCCATCCCCTCACTTCCGACTGTCTCGCAGTACCCCCAGGGTCATGTGATTAGAATTTGGGTGCTTGGCGATTAAGAAAATAATGAAATGTGCAGAAATGAGTTGATTACATTAGCAATTAGAGAACAAGAAGAAAAAGAGTATTATAAGGTATGGGATTTATTCTACCAATGGCTCGATAGAAAAGTAGTGTAATACAATCATGTGTTATACAATAGTAATGAAGTGTAATACAATAGTAATGATACATTACAACTGATTATTTTGGAATACATTATAACATGCATAAAATTTAGTAAGAATTGAGATTTGCTCTAAAGGATAATATGGATTTGAAATTAAAGTCTAATGATGGTGTAATAATAATATGACATAGAAAGTTAATTAATATAATATTGAATGTAAACCTAAGAGATAAAGACTATAGATATTGTGCACAAGAAATATGTACCAATCGACACACTGTAGAACTGAAAGAAAGTTTTATTTGTTGTTTTATGTTTATGTTTGTTGTTAAAAATTTAGAAAACCCTTTTGAATAATAAAAAAAAGAATTTGGGTGCTTGGCAACCAGCAATATTTCCAATGATGGAAGTGTCCTGGGGTCATGTGATCACTATTTGTGATTGTCCCAAGAGGATTCAGACAAATAACGTCAATTGGGGGGAGGAGCCAATTTCACTTAACAACCATGTGACTCGCTTAACAACTGTAGTGATTTGCCTAACAACCATGGGAAAAAAATTGGGTCTGGCTGACTTAACAACTGTCATGGCTGCCTCTGCTCAACTCCACAGAATCAGAGTTGTCATAAGAAAATTCCAATAGGAAACAGACAACAACACAAGCAAGCAATAATTCTTACTTTAAGGTCAGAGGTTTATTGTTTCTAATAATTTGGAACATAAGAAATGAATAAATATAAAAGATATAATAGCAGTCACACATTTACATTAATAAGCCATTACAATGGGGTCCAAGGACACACAGCAGGTCCTGCAAGGACTGCCATAAATCAAAGGGCCCCGAGCTGATCTCCGACCCTGTCCTTTATACTTTTCTTCGAATCACATACACCCTGCACAATTTCACTAACCGTCACTTTTCTTAAACACCTCTGTATATTACTTTCAGTTCCTCATTTCCAACAGTTTCATTCTTCCTGTCTTAAACTTATCCATCCACTTTGCAAAAACATGTTTCACAGTTAGCAACGGCTTAGCAGGATTACAAATAGTTCTGGTATATTTTGAAACCATCCTAGCTGAAAACTTCGGTTTGTATTTCTTTCTTTTGGGGCTGCTATCATCCATAGGACTTATGGAATCTAATAGATCAGCAAGCTATATCTTTGATTCCCACAGAGAAAAGGTACTTTTACCAGGATAGAACTGAATGAAAGCTAAGTCAGGCAAGATCTGGAGCAAACACGCGCGGAGCACCAAATTGAAACGAAAAAGCAGAGTCAATGAGGGGGAACTGGATTCACTTAACAATCGTGTGATTCGCTAAACAACTGCAGTGATTTGCTTAACAAAAAAGTTTTTTTTTCATGGCAAAAAAGCACATAAAATTCAGTGTGGCTCACTTAACAGCCACCTTATTTAGCAAGGGGCATTCTGGCCACAGCTGAGGTCGAGGACTGCCTGTATATAGCTGCCAATCTTATAATCAACTCTGGGCAGCTCTGAATCGAAAGCTAAAACAACATAAAAATAGTAATAAATCTATAAACCTGGAAAGGATGCTTGAATAGATATCGATGACCTTATGACCAAGGCTGGAGAGGATCTCCAATGAGAGGACAGGACATTGATGGACCTGTGTAGGTGTTCATTGTGAGAACATGACTGGTAGCCCTCGACTTATTGTTGGACAGTAGGGCTAGTGAGAATATTGTAAATATCCCACACTTTTTTCCAGTCTGGGACCAGCTGTCAAGGAATATGTAAGGCTGGCAAATGGTAATCTTTGGTGGCGATATGCTGCCAGTTCGCACCGGTTCTACCGATCCGGGAGCACCAGTCAGCAGTTGACCGCGCCAACCTTTACCCACCTTTTCCTGTCCTATATTTCATTTGTTTGTAGCTCAGCTAATAGGTGCAACAGAGTGGATTGCTTTGCCTCAGCCATTATACTCACCATAGACCATGAAATTCAGCAATTAATGAAACTTGTTGAGGTAATTCCCCATTAGGAGAATGAGCGCATACAGGGAGACGTATTTGAGAGAAGTGTTTGAAATATACACATACAGCACACAGATACACTGTACAGTAAATGTAGGTTTTTACTTCCAGAAAAGTTTAAGCAAAGTTCAAAATAGGCAGTCCAAAATCATTCACAGGTAAATCAGTCAGTTTTTCAATCCAGGGATAATCCAGTAATAAAGTCCAGTGTCAAAAACAGTTCAGTATCAGACTTAGATTAAATCCATGAATATCAGTCAATTTGGAAAAATGGAGGAACGGCAAAACTCTCCAACAGAAGGAAATAGAGATACTCTTCTGAGACTAAGACTAAAACAACCCAGGTTTCTGGCTCCATCTTATTGCCATTTGAGAAACCACAGCCAACTGCAGTTTTGCATTTTCTTAAAGATACAGTTTTAAAATGTTTATCCTGGTTTATATATTTCTAACCCATTAGTCACAGATCTCCAGTGGATGAGCATTCACACATGCACGTTGGATGAAGTGCTTATGCCTACATTGAGGAGTGGCGATGTTTCAGTGAGGTCCCACTCACCATCCTCAGGCTGGTGCTTTTGGCTTCGTGCCAGTGCAAGTAGTGTGTGATTGGAGCTGCCGTCTCTCTTAAGTTTTCACAGGTATCTTATATGTATGGTATTCAGCTTTGTTCAGGTATTTTTCCACGTCATTATAGTTGTGCTTTTAAAGTTGTAGCAACGTTTCGGCAGAATCTCATCTGCCATCATCAAGTTTCTGTATTGTGTTCATCTGTGAGTCAGGCTTTCACAGCCGTTTCTGTTTTAAATTTGGTGCTAGCCTACTGCTGTGTTAGAATGGTTTTTTCTTCATTCTGATTGGTTGGGGGTCTTGGTCTGTGTTTATTGGTCTTGGAGTTTGCTGTGTTCTGCTTGATTGGTGTTTCTAATATCTTCGGTCTGTTTTGTAGCATTTTTTTTGTCTTGATTGACTGGCAACATTGTGTTCCTGTATTGGAGGCTTTTAGTGCAGCTTGGCTTCGGGTAAGTGGACGGCTATCATTTGTTAGGAAGCTAGGTTTCATCTGGGTGCCTGGTTGGGGTGTGTTTGGGCTGGAGGTATGGGGGGGGGCTGTTTGTGCTGAGGTGTTTGCCTGGCTTGTGGTGTGGAGATTTTTTTTGTTTGAGAGTGCAGGCTTCCAAATAATTGACAGTCTGGTGGAGTCATCTCTTCTATTCATGCTTTCAGGTCTTTTTTCAATCTCTATGGCTTCCCTGATAATTCTGTGGCTGGGGTTTTCTATAGTGGCTAGGGTTTTGGTGCCATTGAAGTCGATGCTATGGCCTGTGGCTTTCATGTGTTGGACTAGTGAGGAAGTGTGTTCCAGCTTTTTTACTGCATTTTTGTGTTCATCCAGGTGGGTCCTTATTCTTCTATTGGTCTGTCTGATGTATGTGACTGGGCATGATGTGCAGGGGACTTCATATATGCCTTGGTTTTCCAGGTCAATTTTATCTTTAGGGTTTCTAAGGATGGCTGCTATTTTTCTGTCTGTTTTGAAGGCAGTTTTGATATGATGTCTGTGTAGTATCTTACTAATTTTATCTGTAGTACCATCTAGGAATAGTAGCTGTTTGTTTGTTTCCGTTTCCATGGTGAATTTGATTTTGGGGTGTGTGCTGTTTAGCTGTTTAGGTGTGCAATTATCTGGAAGCCTGGAGGTTAAAATATATGAAGAACGGTTGCTGGAACTGGGTATGTCTACTCTGATGAAAAGAAGGACTAGGGGTGACATGGCAGCCCCTCCAGTATTTGAGGGGCTGCCACAAAGAAGAGTTGGGGCAACATATTCTGCAAAGCATTTGAAGGCAGGACAAGAAGCCATGGGTGGGAACTCATCAAGGAGAGAAGCAACATGGAATTAAGGAGAAATTTCCTGACAGTGAGAACATTTAATCAGTGGAACTACTTGCCTCCAGAAGTTGTGAATGCTGCAACGCTGGAAGTTTTAAAGAAGAGACTGGATAACCATTTGTCTGAAGTGGTGTAGGATTTCCTGCCTAGGCAGGGGGTTGGACTAGAAGACCTCCAAGATCCCTTCCAACTCTGTTATTCTGTTCCATTCTAATTGTCAGAAATAAAGAACTATTTAGGAATAGAAATAAAGAAACTACAAGAAGGAGGGTATGTTCTAAGTAGAAAGAAAAAAGAAAATAGAACAACTGTTTCCAAAGTTATAAAGGTGTGAAAACTCTCATACTTCCAGATTTTCAAACCATCAAAAATAGCACAGTTTGGAATCAGGAACTCTATCAGGCAGTCACAGGAAGTCTGTTGTCCTTATCGCAATGGGCAAGGCCAGATAGTGCCAATTCACTCAACATTTTAAGTCATTATACATCAAAACCTACACAACACTGGTTCGGAATTAAAAGAATAATACACGATTTAAGGGGGAACCATGGATTTCCAACCATCAAATGAATTTGACTTGAAATGTTTACAGTGATTGGGCTAATCACGTGCAAGACAGACAGCCAAAGCCAGGAATTGTTACCACGTTTGCAGACACAAAGTTGGTTGCACATCTGGAAACCAGACTTCGGTTGCCATTCCCACAGCTGAAGCAGAATTCATAGTGTTAATCAGAACCGTGTTCAGAGATAATATAGTATAGACAGAGGATGGACTTTGTAATACTTGAAACATGGTTTTTGTAATGCAGGTGAACTGGCTATTTAACACGGGTTTTCTTGTATTTTAAATTTGCCTTTTTAAAATTGTATTGCTAATAATTTCAGGACTGTCAGGAGAGGCATTCAATACATTGTCAGCAAGAGTTTCGTTTTTAGCTGTTCTAAAAAAGAAAATAACCAAGCCAACCTTGAGAAGCGCTGAGAATGTATCTTAGCCAAACCCGTTTTGATGTTTTCCCTTTGCAAATGTTTCGTTTGCTTTTACTGAGAAGACGATGCTCTTTTCTATGGCTATACTGTAATAATTGTGATGTAACTGAACAGACGGCTATTTCTAAACCAAACAACTTTTGCCTTCTCTGTTGTGCTAAGTATAAAAGTAGACGTAATCCATTTCCCCGGATTCCCCCTTTTCATAGGGAGACAGAATGACTTCTGACTTGGTTGCTTACTGTAAAAGGTAAACTGAGGCAGAACCGAGGGCCAGATTTGGCCATCAGTAATTAGGCCTATGATGTATAAGGCAGTGAAAGGATCGGAGCATGTACAGAGTGTTACCAACTCAACTTTTGATATTCCTTGCTGCTGAGCTCAGCTCCCTTGTAACCAAATGCTTTATCTGCAGAGATAAAGCCTTCAGGCTAACTGTCCAGTAGCAGAACTTGTTGAGAAATGCAAAATGTTAATTCTGCCTGTTTGCTGTAACATAATGTGAGACAGCAACCTACAACAAAGCTCTGGATTATGTGCCAGAAAATGTATTCTTTTCCCATCTGAGGTCTATTCTTTTCAGAGCGCTGAGAAAATCACGAGGTTTGCATGAACCACGGATATGAAATTATGTTTCTAGAGCTATGACGATTTATGCAAGCAAACATTTAGACTTTGCCTTGCTGTTTAAGGTGGGAGATCAAAGGTTGCCCAGTTTTGCTTTGACGAAAAATAAAAATGATTATCAGTTGCCTCATGTTCAGAGTTTCATTGGATTAATATAGATTCTGAGCCGCCCAAAAACATTAAAAGAGAAAGTCGATATCAATATTTGTTATGTTTGCAATACACTAGTTGGTTGCAAATCTAGAAAGCAGACTTCAGTTGCCATTTCCACAGCTGAAGCCTAATTCATAGCGTTAATCAGCATTGTGTTCAGTGATAATGTGGTATATATACAATTATTAAAGGATTCGGATATTGAAATGAAAGGAGCTAACATCAGCATTTGAAGATAGCACGACATGTGTACAAATGGCAACAGGTGGGAGAATAAAAAACCAAAAGCAAACATGTTGACGCAAAATATTGTAATGTCAGAGAAGCAGCGAAAGGAATAAAACTAATTTATTGTCTGTCAGAACATAATTTGGCTGATCTCGTGACAAAGGCATTGGGTCCACAAAGCCACAAGGATCTTGGAAAGCAACTTGGTTTAAATGCTGTCCAGGTATAAATCAGAGGGTGCTAAAATATTTAACTTAATAGCTGGAACAGTTGTAGTGGAGTACTGGCTCCTGCATGAGGCAATCCGCGCTATGATTGGTTGCCGTGGATGTAAAGGGAGAGTTTCCCTTTTTTCCCGCCTTTTTCTTCTGTGGGCTCTGTATGCTGTTTATATTTACCTCATGATGTTCCTGTGCTGCTGACTATCTTGTCTGCTGTAGTTATAGATGTTAAATATATTCATTTATACAAAACTACAAGTTTGTATCGGTGTCTCTGATCTCATTTGGACATTTGCTGTGTAGTTGCCTGACCCTTGATCCAACAAAGCCCAGGAATGCGGCTTCCCTGAAAAATATGGAGCCCCCTGAATAGAACCAGGCCAGGTCATGACAAGGCAAAGCTCTTTAAGTGGGGAATGGCCGAGAGTCCCACAATGCAACTCGGGTGCCTCAGAACTGTTAGGACATTGAATAGAGTAGCTAGAACAGTAAACGGTACAGTTGCAGTTGATTGATTGGAGAGTGGTAGCTCCTGCATGAGACAGTCTACACTGTGATTGGTTGCCGTGGGTGTAAAGGGGGAGTTTCCCTTTTTTCCCGCCTTTTTCTTCTGTGGGCTCTGTATGCTGTTTATATTTATCTCATGACGTTCCTGTGCTGCTGACTATCTTGTCTGCTGTAGTTATAGATGTTAAATATATTCATTTATACAAAACTACAAGTTTGTGTTAGTGTCTCTGATTTCATTTGGACTAACTGTATAACATCTATCCCATGGTGACTTTATGGAGCCATATGATGGAGATTTTGTCATGATTGTACCTTAACTGAATATTTCACCTCCTATGCTGTATTATCCACCCATTTGATATACATGTATTTGTTGATGCTTTATTTAAAGATACATTTGTGTTTGTGTGTATAGTGTGTTTTATCCGTGTTGCATATCAAAGATTACATGATCTCTTTAGATGCCACATGCGGTTGTGGTTCGCCGGCAGCAGGTGTGGATAGCAGAGGTCTCTGATAGCAAGGACTCAGGCGAGGGCCCTACGTGTGATGCAGGGATGGGTCCAGGACTCTTGGAGAGCCGGGTGCTGCCTTCGGAGCTAGTGGAGTCTGGGAGCAGTGATGCAGAGGACCCCGGGGAGCCTGTGCCCAGTGCACGCGCACGCAGGGCTGCTCGAAGAAAAGAGCAGCTGAAGCAGCAAGGGTGACTTGGGAGTAAGGCTGGAAGGTGATGGCCCCTCCCATAAGGGATAAAAACCAGCCCTCGGAGATGTGTTCTTCGCAGGAAGCAAAGAAGTTCTTTAGACTCAGAGTCCTCGTTGAAGCCCTGCTTATTCTGGTTTGTTTTTGAAACCTCTGTTGGTGGATATTTAATCAGTAATAAGTCAACTGTTCTTGGCAGCCTTTTGCAACCTTGAAAGGGCTTATTTTTGATATTGGACAATTAGGTTTATATGTCTCTTGGCTGGGAATGCACAGAATTCCGAGCGCCGCATTAAAAAAGGTTTGCTTTTTGACACAATTTGTGTCTGTTTAATTTGGACAAGGCTTGGATCAAAACACATGCTAAATAAATAAAAACCATTAGGAAACCATCTGGATGCAAAAGAACAGAGGGAAGGAGAGAACCGCATAATAGGCACTTACCCGTCTGATGTCATGCACGGCCGATTCTCCTCTCGCTTTGTCGCGGCATGCCAGAATGACACGGGCGCCTCTCCGGGCCAGATCCACCGCTGTGGCCTTCCCGATCCCTGCATTTCCACCTGGGAAAGGGCACAGAAAGGATTCACCGAGATCGCCCAGCCTTTGATGGGGATCCGTGAGTCAGACCTGCATTCCTGTGCCTGCAGGTGTTGTGGTGTCACACAGTGAAGCATTACTTCGGCAGTGTTTCTCAACCGTGGCAACTTTAAGACAGGTGGAGTTCAACTCCCAGAATTAAAGTTAAGCAACATCTTAGAACTGCACAGGTTGAGAAATTTTGACTGAGGGCATGATTTTCACAACCTTTTCAGAGAGATCTTGCATCAATGAAGAAAAAGAATTGATTAAAATTATTCAGGTGTAATACAGGCAGTCCTCGACTTACATTCATTCATTTAATGACCGTTTGAAGGTACAATGGCACTGAAAGATGGGACGTTGCCTCTGCAGAACATCAGTTTACTAACACAAGTTACTACGCAATCTGAAGGCCAATCCTTCCATTCATACATGGATAAGAGTAGTTAATTAATCCTCCTGTTTTTGTCTAGTTAATTAATCCTCCTGTTTTTGTCTAGTTTGGAACAGCAGCCAAATAGGATTTCTAGGTGTAGGATAATTACAACCACAGAAAGAACGATTGCAACCAGCCTGCCTTGCATAGAAGACCTGTATACTGAGTGGGTCAGAAGGAGGGCTGAGAAAATATCTACAGACCCCTCATGCCATCACACTGCTGAACACTTAAATAGTGTGTGATTTACTTAATAATTGCAGGAATTCACTTTGCAACCATGGCAAAAAATGATCATAAAATAAAGCAAAACCCATTTAAAAACTGCCTTGCCTAGCCACAGAAATTGTGGTCCCCCACTGTCTCTGGAAGTCAAGGACCAACTGTACCGTAACGTTCATAGCCGTTGTTAGTGGCTAATGGGAAGGGAGTTGTTTGTTTTCCACTTGACCGTTTAAATAAATCAGAATTAAAATTAGAATTCTTTATTGTGTCATTAGACCCACAAGGACTTTGTTGCCGGTGCATAAGCGATCAGTGTAAATACAACAATAGTGATAGAGTTGGAACAGTGGGAAAAAAATGTGTGGACTAAATTACAAATTAACTACGTCTACAGTGTACAGGGAAAACCTGTACAAAATATAGGTGGCACCTACCCCCCTGCTAGGCTAGGCTGTTTAACCTAAAGCCAACTTGTTGGAAGTGTAAGAAAGAAAAAGGCACTTATTTTCATATGTGGTGGCCTTGCCCAGAAGTCAAGAAATATTGGAACACAATTGGACTGTGGCTAGAAGAAATAATAAAAGAGAAAATTGAACCCAAACCAGAATTATTTTTATTAGGTATAACAAGAGAAAAATATAACAAAAAAAGACAGATCTATTATGTTACATATTTTAACAGCTGCTAGGATTTCTTACACACAATTTTGGAAGCAGGAAAATGTACCATCAGAGGGTGTTATTATAAAGAAAATATTAGACTGTGCAGAGATGGAAAAGGCTAACATTGAAATGGAGAGATAAAGAAGATTCAATATATATGATATAGTCTGGGATGCAATGGTGTGAATGGTTGAAGAATACAAAGAAATTAAAATGGCGATGAGGTAAAGAATCAGAAATGATGTAAATATCTGTTATGGAGGAAATGGAAATATAAGGTGAAAATATACTGATTTGTAGCAAAAGTAAGGAAAGAAATATGCCATGGTAGTCGAATAAGAAGGTATGTACAGAAAGATGATCAGGAAATGTAAAAGATGTCTTGACGTTGATACAAGGATGTATAAAGTTCTATTTTATGCTTTTAAACTTTGAAAACGGAGTGAAATATTTTCAAAACGAGAAAGAGAAATGACTGCCACTCCATGTCCTGAATGAGCCCTGGGCAGCCAGAAAAAGAGGTCTCCATCCCTTTCCTAGGCCAAGCAACTGGCCCCATCGTCTCAAGAGGAGTAAAGGGCTGGTAGAATAATCTCCCCATCTTAGAGGGGTTGCAAGCTCAAAGGCCAGCGAGGGAGCATAAAACCCGGGGACCCTCCGCCTCTCCCCCCTCTTCTTCTTCACCCAGGAGCTCCACGGAGGGGGTCCTGAGTCCCCCCTGAAAACCCTCCTTCCAAGCAGCCTCCGTCTTTCCAGGGTCTTTCGTCCCACTTGGAGCGGCACCCGGGGGGACGTTTCTCCCGGCATAAACCCAGGAGAGAAGCAACCGGGCCTTATTCAGGAGGAGCTTCCGGACCGGGAGGACAATGAGCGGCCTCCAGAAGGAGTCGCTCCATCCCTGGAGGTTTCCAAGACGAGTCCGGACAGCCCTTGGCAAGGGAGGCTCTGGGGTCTGGACTAGAAGACCTCCGGGGTCCCTTCCGAGTCAGAGAGAGAGAGAGACAGAAAGAGAAAGAGAAAGAAGGAAGGAAGGAAGGAAAAGAAAGGAAGGAAGGAAGGAAGGAAGGAAAAGAAAGGAAGGAAAGAAAGAAAGAAAGGGAACAAGCCCTCCCAGCCTACCTGTGATGAGCACCGTCTTGCCCCGCAGGCTGACCGAGTTTCTGCACCGGGTGGCCGCCACCAAGTAGTAGTAAATCAGCGCGTAGAGCCCGAGCAGCAGCGCCCCCGCCGCCCCCAGCGCCCCCTCCATGGCCCGCTCCCAACTGGACCCTGAGGCCCCAGCGCTTCCCTTCCAGCCCGACCGCCCCCACGTGAGAAAGCCCCGGGCACCGCACCGCTGCCAGCCTTCCTTTTTGCGTCGCCCCGCCTCCCACCCCGCCCCCGCTTGGGAAATCCACGGTCACGGCTGCAATCTCTCCTCCCGAGCAAGGAAGGGAAGATGGGAGTGAAGGGGAGGGTGGAAGGAAGGAAGGAAGGAAGGAAGGAGATGGGAGTGAAGGGGAGGGTGGAAGGAAGGAAGGAAGGAAGGAAGGAAGGAATGAGATGGGAATGAAGGGGAGGGTGGAAGGAAGGAAGGAAGGAAGGAAGGAAGGAGATGGGAATGAAGGGAAGGGTGGAAGGAAGGAGATGGGAATGAAGGGGAGGGTGGAAAGAAGGAAGGAAGGATGGAGATGGGAATGAAGGGGAGGGTGGAAGGAAGGAAGGAAGGAAGGAAGGAGATGGGAGTGAAGGGGAGGGTGGAAGGAAGGAAGGAAGGAGATGGGAATGAAGGGGAGGGTGGAAGGAAGGAAGGAAGGAGATGGGAGTGAAGGGGAGGGTGGAAGGAAGGAAGGAAGGAAGGAGATGGGAATGAAGGGGAGGGTGGAAGGAAGGAAGGAAGGAAGGAGATGGGAATGAAGGGGAGGGTGGAAGGAAGGAAGGAAGGAAGGAGATGGGAATGAAGGGGAGGGTGGAAGGAAGGAAGGAAGGAAGGAGAGGAGGAAGGAGATGGGAATGAAGGGGAGGGTGGAAGGAAGGGAAGGAAGGAAGGAAGGAAGGAGATGGGAATGAAGGGGAGGGTGGAAGGAAGGAAGGAAGGAAGGAAGGAGATGGGAAAGAAGGGGATGGTGGAAGGAAGGAAGGAAGGAAGGGAGGGAGGAAGCAGATGGGAATGAAGGGGAGCATGGAAGGAAGGAAGAAAGGAAGGAGATGGGAAGGAAGGGGAGGGTGGAAGGAAGGAAGGAAGGAAGGAAGGAGATGGGAATGAAGGGGAGGGTGGAAGGAAGGAAGGAAGGAAGGAAGGAAGGAAGGAAGGGAAGGAAGGAAGGGAAGGAAGGAAGGAAGGAAGGAAGGAAGGAAGGAAAGGAAGGAAGGAAGGAAGGAAGGAAGGAAGGAAGGAAGGAAGGAAGGAAGGAAGGAGATGGGAATGAGAGGGAGGGAGGAGGGAGATGGGCAGGAAGAAGGAAGGAAGGAAGGAAGGAGGGTGCAACAGTGCCCAAAACCTCTGGTGCCTCCTGGGAAAAACCCTCAACATGGACACAGTGATTCCCAGTCGATTGCAAGAAACGGCTTGAGACGTTCCCAGGCAACATCTGTCCCTCGCACGTGTGAAAGATGCCTAGGTCTCTGGACACCTGCATAACTGGATAGAAGCATTCCTGTCAAACAGACAACAAATGGTCAAAATTGGGAGCATTCTATCAAATTCAGTACCTGTCAATCGTGGTGTCCCCCAAGGCAGCGTTCGAGGACCAACTCTCTTCATACTCTACATAAATGACCTCGGTGATCATATTAAGAGCAACTGCGTCCTCTTCGCTGCTGATGTAAAGCTATTCAACACCACAGACAATACTGCTACCCTCCAAAAAGACCTCGACTATGTATCAGAATGGTCAATCAAATGGCAGCTTCAAATCTCAATAAATAAATGCTCTGTCCTGCATATTGGCAAAAAGAAATCAGAAAATAAAATACAGGCTGAATAGTCAAGACCTTGCTGATGATCCAAACTCTGCCAAGGATCTTGGAGTACTCATCTCAAATGACCTAAGTGCTAGAGCCCACTGTAACTACAACATAGCCAAAAAGGCAAGAATAGAATATTAGAATAGAATAGAATAGAATCTTTATTGAGAATAAAGGAATAGAATAGAATAGGAGTAAGGAATAGAATAGAATATTGAATAGAATAGAATAGAGAATAGAATAGAATAAAGAATAGAATAGAATAGAATAAAGGAATAGAATAGAGAATAGAATAGAATAGAGGAATAGAATAGAGAATAGAATAGAGGAATAGAATAGAACAGAGAATAGAATAGCATAGAATAAAGGAATAGAACAGAATAAAGGAATAGAATAGAATAAAGGAATAGAATATAATAGGAGTAAGGAATAGAATAGAATATTGAATAGAATAGAATAGAATAGAGAATAGAATAGAATAAAGAATAGAATAGAATAGAATAAAGGAATAGAATAGAGAATAGAATAAAATAGAGGAATAGAATAGAGAATAGAATAGAGGAATAGAATAGAACAGAGAATAGAATAGCATAGAATAAAGGAATAGAACAGAATAAAGGAATAGAATAGAATAAAGGAATAGAATAGAATAGAGAATAGAATAGAATAGAGAATAGAATAGAATAGAATAGAATAGAATAGAATAAAGGAATAGAATAGAGAATAGAATAGCATAGAATAAAGGAATAGAATAGAATATAGAATAGAATATAGAATAGAACAGAACAGAGGAATAGAATAGAACAGGGAATAGAATAGAATAGAATAAAATAGAATAGAATAAAGGAATAGAATATAGAATAGAATAGAATAGAGAATGGAATAGGGAATAGAATAGAATATAGAATAGAATAGCATAGAATAAAGGAATAGAATAGAATAAAGGAATAGAATAGAGAATAGAATAGAATAAATAGAATAGAGAATAGAATAGAATAAAGAAATAGAATAGAGAATAGACTAGAATAAAGGAATAGAATAGAATAAAGGAATAGAATAGAATAGAGAATAGAATAGAGAATAGAATAGAATAAAGGAATAGAATAGAATAGGGAATAGAATAGAAGAGAGAAGAGAGAATAGAATAAATAGAATAGAAAATAGAATAGAATAGAATAGAATAGAATAGAATAGATGGGAGTCCAGTCTCTTCTTGAAAGCCCTGAGTGATGAAGCTCCCACAACTTCCGAGGGGAACTTCTATTCCATCAGTTAATTGTTCTCACTAATAATTCCTCCAAATTTCCAGGTTGAATCTCTCCTGAGTCATTTTCCACCCATTACTCCTTGTCTGGCCTTCAAAGGTTCCTTGGAGAATAGCTTGACTCCCTTTTTCCTCTCTGGGGCAGCCCCTCCCTCCAATATTGGAAGATGCTCTCCTGTCTCCCCTGGTCCTTCTCTTCCGTAGATTAGCCAGGCCCAGTTCCTGCAACCGTCCATCATATGTTTTAGCCTCCAGTTGCTCTTCTCTGTACTTTTTCTGGAGTCTCAACATATTTTTTATAGTGTGGCAACCAAAACTGGACACAGTACTCTAGGTGTGGCCTTACTAAGGCTTTATAGAGCGGTATTAGTACCTCCCTTGATCTCCATTGTATCCCTCTGTTAATACAATTTAGGATTGCATTGGCTTTTTTGGCTGCTGCTGCACAACATTGGCTCCTATTTAGCTGGTTGTCCACTAAGACTCCAAGATCCCCCTCCCAGTTCCTGCTATTGAACTTGGTTTCACCCAGTCTATTATATGTGTCCTTTGGGTTTTTCTTGCCTAAGTGGAGGACTTTACTTTTCTCCACGTTGAATTTCATTTTGTTCGATAGGGCCCAGGGTTCCAGTCTGTCAAGATCCCTCTGGGTCTTCAGCCTATCATCTTTGTTAAGTTCTGAGCATGGGCGCAAGGAACAGAGACGAGGCATCGAACTGTGACTTCAACTCTTTATTAGTAACTTCAGAACAGAGCAAAATACTTGGGCAGCAGCAACTCTTTTATAGAGCTGCCTGCTGTCACAACAACCAATGATTTGAGTTTACCGCTCTAACAAGCATCCATTCAGAGATGACCCGCTGTCAGCCAATCAGACCAGCCAGAAACAACCAATCACAACTCGCTATTCGCGGGCCAATGAGAAGTGCAGGATTACGAGCCTGCTGTTAAAGTAAACCTATTAGGGTTGTTAATGAACGCGTTAGCTTAGTCCATAACAATCTTCTTGGGTGTTGGCTATTCCTCTGTGTGTTTTACTTTTCTTTTGCTAGTAAGGGAAACTTTCAGCCCAGTGGTGTAGCGTTCTGGATCACTCCCATTTTGTGCTCCAGTGGGTGGTGAGAATCAAAATGTGAATACTGATCTGTGTGCGGCAGTTTTCTGTAAACTTCAGTGTGTTAAGGCTTCTGTCTTCCTTAAGGTGCACTACACTGTCGAAGAAATCCAGACCGTTTTCCTTGGCATCTTCCTGAGTGAACCTAATCTAACTGCCGACAGAATTGATGTGTTTGGTGAAGGCTTCCAATTCCCGTAGTTTAATCTTGACCCGGGTATTGTCCACAAAACTATACCAGTGTTGTGGTTAGCCGGCAGCAGGTGCAGATGGCTGAGGAGAGCGAGGGAGGACTCAGATGAGGGGCCAGGACCATCAGGGAGTGGACTGCTGCCTTCAGAGATTGTGGGGTCTGGCAGCAGCGATGAGAAGGTTCCCGAGGAGCCTGGGCCAAGTGCATGCAGGGATGCTCGAAGGAAAAAGCAGCTGTAGCAGCACGGGCGACTCGGGAGTAAGGCTGCAAGGTAATGGCCCCTCCTTCAAGAAGATCAAAGCCAGCTGTGAATCGGACCTTCTTTGCAGGAAGCAAAGACGTTTTGAAACTCAGCCTCGTGGCCATTGCAGTATCGTAGTTCGTATTTGAAGACTCTTGTGTTGTAAAATATTTCTAGGTAACCCTATCTGTTATTCTTGGCAGCCTCACAGAGTTTTGGCGAGGTGTGTGCTTATCGAAGTTAATCAGTTTGTAGCAGCCTTTTCAGCGGGGATTCGTAAGAATCGTTAAAAGGTTTCTCTTCCCTTTGGTTCGGCTTTGTTTTATTGGACAAGGGTTTGGGTCAGAACAACCAGTGGGTATAGACCTACCAGTTGGGGTACGGAGTGGGGTGGAGATCCTTAGAAGTCTTCACTCAATGCTCAGACTGGGAGGAGCCGGGGGCATTCCTGTCTGGGCCAGATTCCCAGGGAAGAGAGAGGGAGGGGTGGATTCCGAATGAGGAAGAGGCAGAATAGCATATGTCAACTCATAAAACATAGATATCATGTGGGGGAGAAAGAGGGTCAGGCTGGCTGCTCCAGTATAATTCGCAGATAATAGGCAGCTTGTATGTAGTAATCTTTGATCTGGCAAGATTCTGTCTCTAGGTACTGAATAGTCTAGAAATTTCTTTGGCAAAATCACTGCGTGTCATTCTTCATTTTCAAATCCTGACTCATCTCCGTGCCCTGCTCTAGACAGGAAGTCCTCATCTTATGACAATTGAGCCCAGCATTTCTGTTGCTAAGCAAGACCGTGTTCTGACCCAGCCTTCGCAAGCAATGAGAAACCACTTACTCACAAGTAAAAGATACCCCTTTTTAAACAGGGCAAGAACAGTCTTTATTCACGCTGGATTGACAAAACCAAAAATAAGTAGTCCCAAATAAAGAGGCTTTGGGCAATCCTGGGCAACCCACCATGACAAATCCCACAATGCTTTCTAATGTTTAAACTTCTTGGAAATTCAACCCTTGATTTGCCACATCAAACACAACCTCTGGGTAGTTTCCAGATTCCTTGCAATTGGATGTCTGAGTTTAATCAGACACCCGCTTTCGGGTACCCCAAACTCCACCTCTGACCCTTCCCGCCTTAAGTGATCAGTCCCAGCAGCCTCTCGCTGAATTCCCAGAGCTTCTTGGCCAGCTGGTCATCCCAGGCCTGTGGCCAAGGCTCCGAGAGGTGGCAGTCCACAAAATACCGCCCGCTCAGCCTCTCGATACCCTTCTCGGTGGCGCAGTAGATGGAGGTCTGGGCACCCGCATCGCAATCTCGGCCGAACAGCTTGATGAACCAAAACAGCCAATATGCCCACCATGGAAGGGGGCGACCAATTTCAGTTTTAACAACTCCTGAAAGCAAAAAAGAAAGTTGGTTGTGTGAACGGCCTGGGATAGAAGGAAGAGGAGGAGGAAATCTTGAATGAACAATACCCATTGCCCATTGTAAATATTTTTCGCAAGACCCAATGTTGAAGTGAGTGGACAGTGGTACAAAGGGTATGTGTGTTGTGTTGTGTTGTGAACATCTGCGTGCTGCATTGCACATCTGAATCTACTGTCGTTGGGTGGCTAATAGATTCAAATAAATAATATTACATATCTGTCTGTTCCCTTTGGTTAAAATAGTGTGTGTGGTGTTTGTGTGTGTGTGTGTGTGTGAGAGAGAGAGAGAGAGAGAGAGAGGGAACGTGCATGTTGCTTTGCACACATGAATCCACTGCAGTTGGTAATACACTGAAACAAATAATACTATATAATAATGTTCTGATAGGATATTTGTAACTCAAAGTAGAAATGTGAGGTCCCTGGTCCATTCTGGGTTTGGTTGTCTCCTTGCAGTTTAGTTTTATCACCCAACTAGGTTACATTGTCAACACCAGAAGTGAGTGGGGTTGGTGGGGAGGAGGAGGAGGAGGAGGAGGAAGAGGAAGAGGAAGAGGAGGACTGTAGAGTCCTTGATGATCTCTGAGCTTGGTTCTTTTCTTGTGGACATTTTATTACCCAACTAGATAACATTATCAATGCTAAAAAGAGCTGGGGTTTGTGGAGGAAGAGGAGGAGGAATAAAAGGAGAAAGGGAGGAGGAGGAGGACTGTGGCAAGGGTGGGATTAATTTTTTTAAAAAAAAAAACTTCATTAAACTTTTATAATTTTAAAAAGACAAACAGCAGAAATATAAATCTTGTAACATCAACAGTTTCTGACATTCATCTTATACTAATATTTTGTGCATTATTTACAAATTGGGATTCAAATTTTTTTACTACCGGTTCTGTGGGGGTGGCTTGGCAGGAGTGGCATGACGTGACTTGGTGGGCGTGGCAGGGGAAGGATATACTGTAAAATCCCCCTTCCCTTCCCTCCCCACTGACCTGCTTTCCAGCTCCGTTCTCCTGGGCAGGGCAACCAAAGGAGACCCAGCCAATCAGCTGTGGGTGTGGCTTGGTGGACGTGTTGTTCTGTGGGTGTGGCTTGGTGGGCGTGGCAGGGGAAGGATATACTGCAAAATCCCCCTTCCCTTCCCTCCCCACTGACCTGCTTTCCAGCTCCGTTCTCCTGGGCAGGGCAACCAAAGGAGACCCAGCCAATCAGCTGGGACTCGATGGGAGGCTGAGAATAGAGGGGGGAGGGGCCAGTCAGAGGTGGGATTGGCTGGTTCTCCAAAACTAGGCAGAATTTTCTCTCCTGGCTCTCCAGAATCGGTGAGAACCCTCTGAATACCAGCTCTGCCTCTGGAGAGGGTGTCAAGGGAGCCCCTACTGGGAGAGAAATGCCTGGCAGCGCCCCAGACGGACCGGCGGGGTGGGGCTCCATCTGGGCGGCCTTGGAGCTGGACTTCCACTCACCTGGATCAACTGCATAGCAGGTGACGTTGGTTCCTTCCAGCCGGTTAGCCAACTCTCTGGCGTGCAGCATGTTGGCTAGTTTGCTGCTGTTGTAGGATGTTATCATCTTCCATAACCCTTTTCCCGGCTTGTGGATGGTCCGAAAGTCGATCTTCCCCAAGAAATGCACACTCGAGGACAGAATCACGATCCGGCTTGGGGCACAGCGCTTCAGCCGGTCCAGGAGCAGGTGGGTCAGCAGGAAGTGGCCCAAGTGGTTGACCTGGAAGGCCTGGTCAAAGCCATCGGTGGTTTGGCCGGTCGTAAAGACCCCTGCCAGAAAAGTAAGCGGGTTACATGCAGTCCTTGGCTTTACAAGGAGTCACTTCACAATCTGATGAAAGGTAAGGATGACAGGGTTCCAAAGTTCCAGTGGCTCCCCCTGGTGGCCACATCGCATGATTGCAACCTGGGTGCTTGACAACCAGCCTGAGCTGGGAAACATGGGTAGTGACTGTTAGGGATAACATTGTTTACCCTGACTGGTTTAGGTAAAATAATAAATATGTTATCATGGTTTGTTAGTTAAAGTGTCTGTACCTTTAACTGTAAGACTGTAATTAAGGGAGTGGTTGTAAAAGCACCATAAAAGAGGCAAGACAATGGCAACTTGCTCTCTCTGGCTTTATGATCCCTAATTACTGAATGGATTCAAGACTGTGTTTTTCTCCTACTGGAACAGGAGAGAGAAAAGACTGATTTATTGTAAGTGAACTGACATTGGATATTCTACAGGGACTTTGCTCATTGAATATCCCTGAATGGACTGACTAAAACAATACATGACTAAAGGACTGTTATTTTGACTTATGCTATAAACTCTAAATGAAATGAACTATATTTTTGATAGCACAAGCGTATCTGTTATTTTTACTTTATGTTAACAAACATACAAGCTTATCTCACTCATTTATCTGTGTGCCTATCTGACCAATGCTGCACATTCTGTTTAGTTTGTCTCCTTAACCCTGGTTGGGGAACCCAGGCTTAACACTGGTTATGGGCCCAGAGGCTGCAAAGTCAGTTTAACTAGGATAAAACAGATTTATGTAAAAAGTGAGATTTTGTGTTGTTATACGTTACAGTAAACAGACAGCTGTGTTTTATTAATTATAGTTTTATATCCATATGTAGAAAACATGGCACAAGTCAATCTACAAAGTTTGTCCCTTATATCCAAGTTGGATGGAACAAACTATGTATCATGGTCTATAAAATGTAGTCTACTTCTACGAAGAGAAGGTCTGTGGAACATAATTGAAAAACCACCAAACATAGAGGAATGGGATCCAGAGATAGAGGAAGATAGAGGAAGATAGACAAAAAATAAAAGACTTTAAACAGAAAAATGAACAAGCTCTTTGCATAATAGGACTAACACTGTCTGACCAGCAACTTGTTCATATCCATGGAGAGCAAACAGCTGTTGGGTGTTGGCAGAAGCTGAAGAGGATTTATGTCCGAGATAACATTGGTGCTCACATAAATCTAACATGGAAGCTTTTCAGGACGCATCTCCAAATGAATGGTGATATGCTGAGTCATTTGAATTCTATGAAAAGCATTTTTCAAGAACTGCACGAGAAAGAGCTTATTTTCTCTGAACTACACCAAGTCTACATAATTCTATCTTCACTAGACGTAAGTTATGATAACTACGTCACTTCCCTTGAAATTTTGCCTAAGGAAAGTCTAACTTTAACTGATATAACTGGCAGATTGATTGAAGAGGCAAGAAGAAGACTTGAAAGAGATGAGTTAAGGAGGGAGCAACTTCAAAAAGAAGATAATGAATCTCCTACTGCATACGCAATTAAAAAGTGTTTTAATTGTGGAGGAAGAGGACATTTGGCAAGGTTTTGTAAAAAAGCAAAGCGCCAGAACGCTGGCCAGAATACTAAAAGTCATCAAAAGATAAATAAAAATTTAGAGTTAGCCATGTATATTAACGGAGCTGTAAAAAATAATTTATGGGTGGTTGACAGTGGAGCATCCCACTGTATAACAAATGATAACAAAAATTTTATTAAAATGTCCAAGAGTACACAGCAGATATCGTTAGCCAATGGCTGGAAACTGAAAGCTAAAGGTCAAGGTATAGCATATTGTTCTTTCATAAAAGAGAATGTAAAAATGTTATATGTACCACAACTTAAGTTTAATTTAATTTCAGTTAGAATTTTGGTTAAACTAGGATATGTAGTTACCTTTAGGGGAGATAACTGCATAATTGAAAAAGAAGATAAGAAAATTACTGCATCTTTAAGAGGTGAATTGTATGTGTTAAATGATAATGGATTAGAGGTGGCTAACACGGTTTATGATAATAAGAAACCTCATGATGAATGTATTCACTTGTTACATCGAAGGCTAGGGCATTTAAATTTTAAAATGCTTAAGAGAACTGTTCAATTATCTAAAGGAATAAGTTTGAAATCTTGTAATAAGTATTTGCAATGTTTTGCTTGTAATCAAAACAAAAGCAGGGTCATACCGGTTAATAGAGTTGATGGATTTACTATCAGAGCCTTTAGAAGTTGTATTTGCCGATTTAATAGGTCCAAAAAAACCAAGTGTAGGAGGTGCTCGATACATACTAAGTATAATGGACCACTATTCTAGATATGGATTCTGCTATTTAATGAAGAGCAAAACTGAAACGTATCTAAATCTCTTTAATTGGATTAAATTTGCAGAAAGGAAAACTAAAAGGAAATTAGTAACTCTTATAACAGATAATGGTGTGGAATTTACAAATAATAAATTCCAGAGTAGACTTAGAATGTTAGGTATTCAATGCCTTTATAGGCACCATATAGGCCACAACATAATGCCTTTATAGAGAGACGAGGCCAAACACTGCAGTCAATAGCACGTACTATGTTGTCTGATTCAGGATTATCTGACAATTTGTGGGGAGAAGCAATAATGTGTGGTAATCATATATTGAATAATGTTGTTAATTCAACAACAGGTGAATTACCATTCACACTGTGGCATGGTACAAAACCTGATTTAAGTTACATGCACACATTTGGAGCACCAGCATGGGTGCATATCCCTACACAACTTAGACACAAAGGAAAACATAGAGCTAAAAGATTATATTTTGTAGGATATACATCTAATCATAGATCTTAATAGATTCTGGGAACCAGGTACATCTAGAGTTTACACCAGTGCTAGTGCAAAATTCCTAGAACATGTAGGATGAAATAGATTAGAGCAAGATTTAAATAATGAAGTAATTATTGAACCCTACAAAAGGCAGAAAGATCAGACTAGTTATAAGAAGAGTCCAATTAAAGAAGAAGTCCAAGAAGAGCAAACAGGACCAGAACAAGAGGAAACAGTTGATCAGGAAGAGTTAGATAATCAAGAAGAGTTAATAAATAAAAGTCCACCTGTAAGTCCTGTAATACCTAGACGTACTACACGTATAACTAGACCACCTGATAGGTATCAAGCAAGTATAGTTTGCCAAGTAACTAAAGTTCCAACTAGTGTAGATGAACTTAGGATGTATCCTGCTAAGGATCAGGAGAATTGGCAAAAGGCAATGGAAAAGGAACTAAATTCATTAAAGGTAATGAAAGTTTATGAAGATGCTAAATTACCTCCAGGAGAAAAATCCATTGGGTGCAAATGGATATTTAAAGTAAAAACTGGAAATGATGGGACTGTTACCCATAAGGCTAGGTTGGTAGCTCAAGGATTTAATCAAACTGCATCTGATTACGATGAAGTTTTTGCACCAAGTCTTAAAGCAACATCTTTGAGAGCAGCTTTAGTGTGGGCAGCTAAGAAAAACTATGTCATTAACCATTTAGATGTAGAAACTGCTTATCTACATGCACCATTGAAGCACACTATATATTTGAAAAAGCCAATTATTATAAAAGACAATAAAGTAAATAGTAATGATTGTTGGAAACTAAAAAGAAGTCTTTATGGATTGAAACAATCTGGCTATGAGTGGAACCAATATATTGTGAAAGAATTAAACAATACAGGATTTAAATCTGGCTTAGCAGATCCATGTGTGTTTAAAAGAGAAAATAATGGAACGGTGTCATTATTGTTATTATTTACAGATGATATTGCTTTGATAACTAAGACTAATAATGAAGCTAATGAGATTATATCATTATGAACCAAAAAGATAAAATTAAAGCATTTAGGTGAGATTAAAAGGTATCTAGGATTGACAATTAACAAAACAAAAAATGGATTTAAGATATCTCAAGAAGATAAAATTTGCCAATTAATTAAAATGTACAAAATGGAACTTTGTAAACCGGCAAAGACTCCAATGAGTCAGGAAGTTTGCCAAGCTGATGATCAAAGTCCCAAATTTGATAAGTCTATATATCAATCTTTGATTGGTAGCTTATCATATATAAGCAATTGGTCAAGGCCAGATATAGCTTATAGTGTTAATCAGCTGGCACGTTTTAATTCAGATCCACATCAATGTCATTGGCAATCATTAAAGAGAATTTTAAGATATCTTAAAGGAACAATGAACCATGCATTGTATATAGAACCAAAGGGTGATTTGAGTCTTAGTGCCTATGCAGATGCAAGTTTTGCAACTGACATAAACACTAGAAAATCAACATCTGGGATGGCTATATTATTTGGTAAGACACTAATAGGGTGGAGGTCAATCAGAGAACAGCATATTAGCTTGTCCACGATGGAAGTGGAATTTTCATGTCTCTCATTACTATGCACTGACTTAATTCTGTACAAACAGTTATTATTAGACATGGCTGTAACTGTTAAAGATTCCATTATTGTGTACGAGGACAACCAAGCAGCCATAAAGTTAGCTACTAATATTGCTGTAAAAACTAGATCAAAGCATACTGATTTAAGATCCTTAAATGTTAGAGAATCTGTAAAGAATGGGCTAATTAAATTGGAATACTGCATGACAGAAGAAAACATTGCAGACCAATTTACAAAAGCTCAAGGAGTAATCAAGTTTAAAGAAAGTTGTAAATTTAAAGGTGTAAATAGTTATATTATTATTATTACCTAAAAGGGGAGAATGTTAGGGATAACATAGTTTACCCTAACTGGTTTAGGTAAAATAATAAATATGTTATCATAGTTTATTAGTTAAAGTGTCTGCAACTTTAACTGTAAGAATGTAATTAAGGGAGTGGTTGTAAAAGCACCATAAAAGAAGCAAGGCACGGCAGCTTGCTCTCTCTGGCTTGATGATCCCTAATTACTGGATAGACTGAAGACTGCGTTTTTCCCCTACTGGAGCGGGAGAGAGAAAGGACTGTTGATTTATCAACTGTGAGAGGAATGATTTATTGTAAGTGAACTGACATTGGATATTCTACATGGACTTTGCTAATTGAATATCCTTGAATGGACTGACTAAAACGATACATGACTAATGGACTGTTATTTTGACTATGCTATAAAACTCTAAGTGGAATAAACTATATTTTTGATAACACAAGCGTATCTGTTATTTTTACTGTATGTTAACTAACATACAAACTTTATCTCACACATTTATCTGTATGCCCATCTGACTAACGCTGCACATTCTGTTTAGCTTGTCTCCTTAACCCTGGTTGGGGAACACAGGCTTAACAGTGACCGTAATACTGCACTCTGACCACTGCGCCGCAGAGGGTCATATAATATATGACATTTTTGTCAAAAAATGGCATTTGCTGATAGTGAACAAGCAGTTTCCATAATAACCACCTCAAAAAAAAAGGATGTCATATCATGTTGGTCACAAAGGTGACCTGTTTTACAACCGTCACAACTTATGACCATAATCGGTGTCGTATCCGCAATTAAGACTCGTAGTCAGTGACTTTCAATTCAAGCTCTTTATTAACACTGGTGGAACCGAACCGCAAAAGACAAAAAGCTTGCGGCTTTTATATCTTTTGCTTCGGCGGCCGCGGCCAATGGCAGCGATTCAAGTCTCCCGCTCTTGGCTTTAACCAATCGCGGGAGACTCCAATCGGGCCAATCAGGCGCGGCTCGCCTGGCCAATCAGAAATCCCCGCGCCTTAGCCAATCAAGGCACGGGGATTTCGAGTAGTCCATTTGCATACATGACACCCCTCCCCTCTTGGTATGGTCTTCTCACGTGGTGTAGTCACGCAGGTAGGCGGGGCTCCGTCGAGTCCTAGATGACCTGCGCAATTCATTTTCTTGTTGTATCTCGGTAGGGGCGGTCATCTTTTTGGCTGCTCCTGCCTCTGAGCGAACCGGCTGGATGATCGGGCCGGTTCCTTCGCCGCGGCTCCCGCCTGGGCCTACCGGGTCGGTTGAGTCGCGGATTCCGCCGCTCCCGCTTGGCTTCTCCGGGTCGGTAGAGCTGGCCAGACGGTTCTTCTCCGGCTGTGACTCGCGAAGGCTGCGTTCTGGTGAGTTTTTAATTTTTATTTGTTCTTGCGGTTGTTTAACCGGGTGTTCCCTCCCCCCTTGGTTCGTGTCTTGGGGGTTGAGGTTAGTCAATGTTCGTGACCGGAGCTGGTCGATATGTCGTTTCCAGGCTCGCCCGTCGGTGGTTTGGAGCCGGTACGACTTTGGACCAGTGATCTGAGTTATGACGGCTGGGATCCATAGGGGGTCCCCCGTCATGTTTTTGGCGTATACTAGGTCGCCTGGTTCAAATGTCCGATACCTGGAGCTGGAGTCTGGGGGCTGCTCCGGGTTGTAGGTTGGGTGTAGGCGGTCGAGTGGGGATCGCAGCTTCCTGCCCATCAGGAGCTCTGCAGGGCTCTTGTTGGTGGTTGTGTTTGGCGTGATGTGCTGTATGAAGAGCAGCCTGTTGATCTTGTCGTTGATCTCCCCGTGGTCCATTTTCCGGAGGGTCTTTTTTGTAAACTGGACCATCCGCTCCGCCCTACCGTTCGCCGCCGGATGCGCCGGTGCCGTTAACGCGTGGCGGATGCCTTTTTCTGCCAGGAACCGTTCAAAATCGATGGATGTAAACTGTGGCCCGTTGTCCGAGACAACGACGTCTGGGAGGCCGTGGGTGGCAAACAGCTTACACAGTTCTTTAATGACGGCCTCTGTGGTGGTGGATTTCATGTCGGCCACCTCTAGCCAGTTTGAGTATGCGTCAACTGTGATTAAAAAGGTGTGGCCATTTGTGGGGCCGGCAAAGTCTAAATGTATTCTGGACCAGGGTCCCCGAGGTGTCTCCCAGTCCCGGATAGGTGCCGTGGGTGGGCTGGATCTGGTCTCCTGGCACCGGTGGCATTTGGCGACCCATGTTTCAATTTGTTTGTCCATGCCAGGCCACCAAGCGTAACTCCTGGCCAGGGCTTTGGTCCTGACGATGCCAGGATGACCCTCGTGCAACATCTCTAGGACCCTGTTCTGTAATTTAGTCGGAATTACCACCCTGTCTCCCCAAAGGATACATCCTCTCAGTAGTGAAAGTTCCGTCTGGCGCTGGCGGAAAGGTTTAAAAGTCTCGTTATCGTCTTTTTCCGGCCAGCCTTTTTGTAGCCAATGTAAGATTGGCGCTAAGTGTTTGTCCTTAACCGTTTCCCTCGCTATGTCCGATGCGGTAATGGGTAAACACTCGATGGACAGGGTATTTGTTGTTGGTGCAGGGTCAGGGTCAGAGTCAGGTAAGGGGGAACGGCTTAAAGCGTCCGCGTGCGATATCTTCTTACCTGGCTTGTGTAGCAGTTCATAGTTGTAGGCTGCCAGGAATTCAGACCATCTTGTCATCCGGGGTGACAAGATGTTTGGTGTGGGACGGTTTCCCGCGAGAATGCCCAGCAACGGTTTATGGTCAGTCACTATTTTGAATGGGCGGCCATAAAGGTACTCGTGGAAACGCTTAACGGCGGCCACTATAGCCAAAGCTTCTTTGTCCAGCTGGCTATAGTTCCGCTCTGGTTTAGTCAGAGTTCTCGAGAAAAATGCGATAGGTGCTTCTCTCTGGTCTGGGAGGGTATGGCTGAGGACAGCGCCGACGCCGAAGGGTGATGCGTCGCAAGTGACAGCTACAGGCAGGGTTTCGCAGAATTGCATTAGGACGGCATCGGAGGTGAGGAGGTCTTTGGTCTTTTGAAAAGCTGTTTGTTCCCGTCTCCCCCAAGTCCAGGCTGCCTTCTTGTCCAGGAGTCTATGTAAAGGTTCCGCTGCCGTAGCCTTTTGAGGTAGGAAGACATTATAGAAGTTTAGTAAACCTAAGAACGCTTGCAGCTCTAATTTGGACTTTGGGGTGGGGGCTTCTTTGATGGCCTTTACTTTTTTCGTTGTGGGGTGGATGCCCTGCTGGTCTAGGAGGTAGCCCAGAAACTCTACTTGTTTTGTACAAAGTTGGCATTTTTCACGTTTGACTTTAAGTCCTGTTTCTTTAAATTTCGTTAAGACTTGTCTTAAACGGTTTTCTAGTTCAGCTTCATTTGGCGCCGCCACTAATACGTCATCGAAGTAGGGCACCACCCCCTTGATGCCTTGCAGCAAGCGTTCCATCAGGCTCTGGAAGATGCCTGGTGCCACGCTGACCCCAAATTGAAGTCTGTTACATTTAAAAGCCCCCCGGTGGGTCACTATTGTTTGGGCCTCTGCCGTTTCCTCGTCCACAGGTAGTTGTTGATAGGCTTGTGCGAGGTCGAGCTTAGCAAAAACTTTGCCCCCTCCCAGTGAGTGCAGTAAATGTTGCACTACCGGGACTGGGTAGGCGCTTTGCTGCAACGCGCCATTTAGGGTGGCCTTATAGTCCCCGCAGATTCTCACGGACCCGTCTGGTTTTATTGGGGTCACTATAGGGGTTTCCCATCTGGCGTGATCCGTCGGTTGTAACACCCCTTGTCTGACGAGCTTGTCTAGCTGCTCGTCAATTTTGGGCTTTAATGCAAAGGGTACCCTTCTAGGCTTAAGCCGCTTCGGGGGAACCCTTGGGTCTAAATCAAATGAAATAAGGGGCCCCTGGTACTTGCCCAATTCTCCATTGAAGACCTCCTTGAATTCTTCGGTTAGCCGCTGTTCCCAAGCTTCAATGGATACGTGGTTGACACCTGTCAGCGCGATGTTAAGCGGAGCAAACCATTGTAACCCCAGCAGGCTAGGGCGGTCGCGGTCGACTATTGTGAGTGGAAGTTGTTCTGTGTGGCCTTTGTAGGTTATGTTAAAGTTCTTGGTGCCCACTACCGGAACGCGATTACCTTGATAGTCTTTTATGATGATTTTTTGGGCAGGTACGTTTCTTCTTTGTAGTGTAGGCACTAGTTGCTTGATTTCGCGCCAAGCAATCATAGAAAGGTAGGAACCGGAGTCCACTTCCATCTTACATGGTCGACCCTCTATGTGAACTTCTACGTGAACCTTTCTAGCTCCGTCGGAAATGGCGTGGCCAATGGTCACCGTCTGGTGGGTTTCCTCTTTACGCCGGCTGTCACTGCTTCTTTGCGATCGTTGTCTCTGGTCCCATCGACCCGTTGGCTGGCGCTCTCTGGCTCTGGGCGGGGAGCTTTCTCTCTTCCTGTCAAGTTGTTCCCGTTTGGGCGGGCTGCGGGGTTTTTTCTGGCGGCAAACTCGGGCGATGTGGCCTCGTCGGTCACAATGCCTGCAGATAGCGTCGAAGAATCGGCATTCTGACCTGGGGTGGTCGCCGCCGCAACCGGCGCAGTTGGTCCTCGACCTGCGACCTCTTTGGCTTCGCTGTTCGCCTCGTCCCATTTGTACACGGTGTATGTCCTCCTCGTCATCTGACGCGCTGGAGGTTGATTGGTATTCGCCGTAGTGTGCGGTCGCTTCGCTTCTGGTGTCGGCCGGCCTCGCGGGGTTGTTGTTCCCGCCCTTCGCGTCAGATCTTCGCATGGTGTCTGCTGACGTGCGGGTGGCTTCTGCTGCTGCGGCCGCAGTGAGGGCATCGGCTAGGCTGATGTCGCCTTTTGCCATGAGTCGGCTCTGGAGTGTCGGATCCCATAGCCCGAGCACGAAGCGGTCTCTGATGAGACTATTAAGCCCTTCAAACTCACAGAGTCCTCCCAGGCGCCGTAATTCAGCGACAAAGTCGCTTAATTTCTCGTTCGGTTTCTGGTTTCTGCGGTAGAACTCGTTTCGCCGTATCAGGATGGGGACCTCGGGGGCGTAATGGCGTCTCAGTATGGGCTCGAGGACGTCCCAGTCTATGGCGGTTGCGTCTGCTGGTTTGGCCAATGCCTTGGCCATCTGGAAGACCTCTGGTCCGCAGTGTGTGAGAAAGACGGCGCGTTTTAGCGGGCCCGGGGCGTCCTTCATGCCGGCGCATTCCAGATACATCCGGAATCGATCCGAGTACGATTCCCAGTCCTCGGCGGCGGGGTTGAAGGGAGCGGGCGGTGCTATTTTCGCCATCTTCGCTGTCGCTGGTTCTTAAACGGATACGGGGTTCGGTTCAATGGCGAGATCCCACCTTCGTCGCCAGTGTCGTATCCGCAATTAAGACTCGTAGTCAGTGACTTTCAATTCAAGCTCTTTATTAACACTGGTGGAACCGAACCGCAAAAGACAAAAAGCTTGCGGCTTTTATATCTTTTGCTTCGGCGGCCGCGGCCAATGGCAGCGATTCAAGTCTCCCGCTCTTGGCTTTAACCAATCGCGGGAGACTCCAATCGGGCCAATCAGGCGCGGCTCGCCTGGCCAATCAGAAATCCCCGCGCCTTAGCCAATCAAGGCACGGGGATTTCGAGTAGTCCATTTGCATACATGACAATCGGCAGGCTCCATCATGGTCTAAGGATTGCATGGAAAGGATCCAGTTTGGCTTAGTGGTTAAAGCAATATGCCATTAAAATCAGTTTAGAGAGTTTGGTCTAGTGGCTAAACCTAGAAAATGAGTTCAAATCCTGCCTTAAGCCATGAAAGCCAGCTGGGTGGCTTTGAGCCAATCACCAGGAGACGGGGAGTTCTAGTCCCACCCTAGATGAGAACTGAGTGGCTTTGAGCCAATCACCAGGAGACAGGGAGTTCTAGTTCAACCTTAGGAATGAACTGAGTGACTTTGAGCCAATGACCAGGAAACGGGGAGTTCTAGTCCCACCTCAGACAGGAACTGAGTGGCTTTGAGCCAATCACCAGGAGACGGGAGTTCTAGTCCCACTTTAGGCACAAAAACCGTTTTTTGTCTGTCGTTAAAATCAATAAAACTTTTACCAAAAAAAAAAAAAAACCGGCTGGTGATTTGGGCCAGTCTCTCCCTCTCTGCCCAACCCACCTCACAGGGTTGTTGTTTAGAGGAAAATAGGAGGGAGAAGAAGTGTTGGATCTGTTTGCCACCTTGAGTTATTTGTAAAAATAATAACAAAGGTGGTGTCAGCCTCAAGATATCTTCCACATTTCATACCTTCTGCATCCTAACTATTGCATCTTCTCCGCTGCCATGCTATACTATTTCTTTCGGCTGTCATTAGCAACGGGGGGAGGGGGGAACTTGGAGGGGAAGAGAACTGGAGGTGTTTTGCATTCCTTGGCGGTGGGTAGCAAGGGGAGGGGGTATATGATTTCTTGTCTTTAACTTTCCATTCCCTTGGCTAGCTTCTATCCCCTTTTGCGCAGCTGCAAACTTTATCAAAATATGTCAAGGTCAACAGACAGAGACCTCATCACCACCTGAAGATGGCCACATGATCATATTCAGAACTTTTAATTGGAAGAGTTATTTGGACTTTGGGGGGTGGGTGGGAACAATTCCACTCCTTTGCATATGTGATCTGCGTGCCAATTTCTCAGTTTCGCAATTAAATCTGTAGCTTCCACTTTGATTTCCAGTAAAAGGATAACTTTGCTCTAACCCATGGAGTCTGAGTATTTCTTTCTTGGATTTTGAAGGGAGCACACACTGACAGGTGGTATAGGAAAAATGAACTACCACAATTAGGAAGGAGCCGCTTCTCAAGTTATGGCCAAATCCTCAAAAGGAGAGAAATCCCAGACAATCCCCCCACCTCAATCTTCCCCCCTTCCTTCCCCCTCTGGAGACCCTGGGGAGGGTCTGCTCTGGCCCCCACCTGCGTTGTTGATGAGGATGTCCAGACGGGGCTCTGATGCTAAGAAGGTCTGCGCAAAAGATCGCACGGAGCTCAGGCTGGCCAGATCCAGGATCATCAGGATCACCTCCGAGTTCCCACTTTCCTGGAAAAGCAACGGGAGGAATCGTGAGCATGTGGCTTCAAAGGCTGATCCCAGTTTACTCACCTTCTATGTAGGTCTGCTCACCTCCTGGCAATCTCTCTGGGTGATGCACAATAAAACAATTCAGCCGGTTCTTGACTTACAGCCATTCATTCAGTGATTGTTCAAAATTAGAATGCCTGTTAGGGATACACACCCTAGCAGAACGTGCAACGGCAGTCTAGCAGGCAGGCAGATTATGTGAGATAAACGTTGTTGTAGTTTACACTCAGTAAGACAGATACACTATGCCAGTTAAATAGTTTTTTATTCCAGCAAGAGTTATAGCATAGTCAAAACAGTCCTTATGTCATAAACTAATTCAGTCCATCCAGGGGTTAATCATTGCAAAGTCCAGTGTCGAAAATAGAGGTCACTAACTTACAAAGAATCAGTCCAGCAATATATCTCTTTTGCAGTCAGAGATATGAAGAAAATCAAACCCCTTTTCTTCTCTCAGCAACAGCAGGGAAACACACCCAGTTATCGCCATCAATCAACCATCAATCATTGTCAGCTCTCCAGTACAAGCCAGCTACCAGTGAGCTCTCTTGCTCCCTCTTATGGTGATTTTACAACCGCACCCAAAATACATGTTTTAACAGTTAAAGTGATACATACACTTAAACTCACTAACATAGTTTATATATTATTTTTACCCAAACTAAGTTAGGTAACCAATGTTATCCCTAACAATGCCAATGAAAAAAGTGATTTATGACCCGTCCCCTCACTTCCGACTGTCTCGCAGTACCCCCAGGGTCATGTGATTAGAATTTGGGTGCTTGGCGATTAAGAAAATAATGAAATGTGCAAAAATGAGTTGATTACATTAGCAATTAGAGAACAAGAAGAAAAAGAGTATTATAAGGTATGGGATTTATTCTACCAATGGCTCGATAGAAAAGTAGTGTAATACAATAATGTGTTACACAATAGTAATGAAGTGTAATACAATAGTAATGATACATTACAACTGATTATTTTGGAATACATTATAACATGCATAAAATTTAGTAAGAATTGAGATTTGCTCTAAAGGATAATATGGATTTGAAATTAAAGTCTAATGATGGTGTAATAATAATATGACATGGAAAGTTAATTAATATAATATTGAATGTAAACCTAAGAGATAAAGACTATAGATATTGTGCACAAGAAATATGTACCAACCGACACACTGTAGAACTGAAAGAAAGTTTTATTTGTTGTTTTATGTTTATGTTTGTTGTTAAAAATTTAGAAAACCCTTTTGAATAATAAAAAAAAGAATTTGGGTGCTTGGCAACCAGCAATATTTCCAATGATGGAAGTGTCCTGGGGTCATGTGATCACTATTTGTGATTGTCCCAAGAGGATTCAGACAAATAACGTCAATTGGGGGGAGGAGCCAATTTCACTTAACAACCATGTGACTCGCTTAACAACTGTAGTGATTTGCCTAACAACCATGGGAAAAAAATTGGGTCTGGCTGACTTAACAACTGTCATGGCTGCCTCTGCTCAACTCCACAGAATCAGAGTTGTCATAAGAAAATTCCAATAGGAAACAGACAACAACACAAGCAAGCAATAATTCTGACTTTAAGGTCAGAGGTTTATTGTTTCTAATAATTTGGAACATAAGAAATGAATAAATATAAAAGATATAATAGCAGTCACACATTTACATTAATAAGCCATTACAATGGGGTCCAAGGACACACAGCAGGTCCTGCAAGGACTGCCATAAATCAAAGGGCCCCGAGCTGATCTCCGACCCTGTCCTTTATACTTTTCTTCGAACCACATACACCCTGCACAATTTCACTTACCGTCACTTTTCTTAAACACCTCTGTATATTACTTTCAGTTCCTCATTTCCAACAGTTTCATTCTTCCTGTCTTAAACTTATCCATCCACTTTGCAAAAACATGTCTCACAGTTAGCAACGGCTTAGCAGGATTACAAATAGTTCTGGTATATTTTGAAACCATCCTAGCTGAAAACCTCGGTTTGTATCTCTTTCTTCTGGGGCTGCTATCATCCATAGGACTTATGGAATCTAATAGATCAGCAAGCTATATCTTTGATTCCCACAGAGAAAAGGTACTTTTACCAGGAAAGAACTGAATGAAAGCTAAGTCAGGCAAGATCTGGAGCAAACACGCGCGGAGCACCAAATTGAAACGAAAAAGCAGAGTCAATGAGGGGGAACTGGATTCACTTAACAATCGTGTGATTCACTTAACAACTGCAGTGATTTGCTTAACAAAAAAGTTTTTTTTTCATGGCAAAAAAGCACATAAAATTCAGTGTGGCTCACTTAACAGCCACCTTATTTAGCAAGGGGCATTCTGGCCACAGCTGAGGTCGAGGACTGCCTGTATATAGCTGCCAATCTTATAATCAACTCTGGGCAGCTCTGAATCGAAAGCTAAAACAACATAAAAATAGTAATAAATCTATAAACCTGGAAAGGATGCTTGAATAGATATCGATGACCTTAGGACCAAGGCTGGAGAGGATCTCCAATGGGAGGATAGGACAGTGATGGACCTGTGTAGGTGTGCATTGTGAGAACATGACTGGTAGCCCTCGACTTATTGTTGGACAGTAGGGCTAGTGAGAATATTGTAAATATCCCACACTTTTTCCAGTCTGGGACCAGCTGTCAAGGAATATGTAAGGCTGGCAAATGGTAATCTTTGGTGGCGATATGCTGCCAGTTCACACCGGTTCTACCGATCCGGGAGCACCAGTCAGCAGTTGACCGCGCCAACCTTTACCCCCCTTTTCCTGTCCTATATTTCATTTGTTTGTAGCTCAGCTAATAGGTGCAACAGAGTGGATTGCTGTGCCTCAGCCATTATACTCACCATAGACCATGAAATTCAGCAATTAATGAAACTTGTTGAGGTAATTCCCCGTTAGGAGAATGAGCGCATACAGGGAGACGTATTTGAGAGAAGTGTTTGAATAATACACATACAGCACACAGATACACTGTACAGTAAATGTAGGTTTTTACTTCGAGAAAGGTTTAAGCAAAGTTCAAAATAGGCATTCCAAAGTCATTCACAGGTAAATCAGTCAGTTTTTCTATCCAAGGATAATCCAGTAATAAAGTCCAGTGTCAAAAACAGTTCAGTATCAGACTTAGATTAAATCCATGAATATCAGTCAATTAGGAAAAATGCAGGAACTGCAAAACTCTCCAACAGAAGGAAATAGAGATACTCTTCTGAGACTAAGACTAAAACAACCCAGGTTTCTGGCTCCATCTTATGGCCATTTGAGAAACCACACCCAACTGCAGTTTTGCATTTTCTTAAAGATACAGTTTTAAAATGTTTATCCTGGTTTATATATTTCTAACCCAAATAGCTGTTAGGTGACTTATATTCCTAACATAACTCTATATGACATGTTATATAAAAAACATTTTGGCACATTTAAGAATCTTTGGAAGCAGTGCTCTGGTGCACATTCCCAAAACAATTATGAGGAAAAGACAGCCAAAGGCAAGGAAATTGAAACTAATAGGTTGTCCGTCAGGATCAAAGGCATATAGGTTTACAGAGGGACACAAAAATGTTATTATTTTATGTTCTGCAATTTTTTCTGAACATCAGAATTTGGAAAAGATATATGCTAATACAGGTAGTCCTCAAGTTACAAATGCAGTGAGCCTTCCCATTCCATTCATAACCTGAGGATTTGTGGAAGTGAATCTTGTACCTTGAAGGGAATCACTCCTTCCTTTTGTCCACGCATTTACTAATTGAATGTGAGGTTCGTTAAATGCACATTAGGTAATTCAGGATGGGGAAGGCCATGGGGATCCTACTGATGGTACAAGGCCTTCCTGACCCACTGAAATACCTCATGCTCTCCACAATTGTGTTCCCCCTCCTATCCAACCTGCCACACTGGGTCACTTATCTTGTGAAGATCTAGCAAGCAGCCTCCTCTTCAGCCTCTCAACCACTTGCACTCCTCTGACACTCCGTTCAGGACTCCATGGGCCTCACCCAAAATTCGGGAAGCTCCATTTCAGCCAGTAACAGGCTGGGAAAGGCCCATGGAGGCCTGAACAGAGTGTCAGAGGGATTGATCCACTCCCTGGAAGCTCCATTTCAGCCAGCAATGTGTAGGATGAATGTTGCAGAGCCGCTGCGTTTGTTCGTAAGGGCGAACAACTACTGTGGTATTGCAAGATTCATAGTTGTGGGACTTATTTGTAAACCATAGGGGGGCACTCATTGCGTAACTTCAAACATTCGCTAAAGGACACTCGTAATCCGGTGATTAGCCATACTGAAGTTTTAATGCCTGTTAGTCACAGATCTCCAGTGGATGAGCATTCACACACGCACATTGGATGAAGTGCTTATGCCTACATTGAGGAGTGGCGATGTTTCAGCGAGGTCCCACTCGCCATCCTCAGGCTGGTGCTTTTGGCTTCATGCCAGTGCAAGCAGTGTGTGATTGGAGCTGCCATCCCTCTTAAGTTTTCACAGGTATCTTATATGTATGGTATTCAGTTTTGTTCAGGTATTTTCCCACGTCATTATAGTTGTGCTTTTAAAGTTGTAGCAACGTTTCGGCAGAATCTCATCTGCCATCATCAAGTTTCTGTATTGTGTTCATCTGTGAGTCAGGCTTTCACAGCCATTTCTGTTTTAAATTTGGTGCTAGCCTACTGCTGTGTTAGAATGGTTTTTTCTTCATTCTGATTGGTTGGGAGTCTTGGTCTGTGTTTATTGGTCTTGGAGTTTGCTGTGTTCTGCTTGATTGGTGTTTCTAATATCTTCTGTCTGTTTTGTAGCGTTTTTTTTGTCCTGATTGACTGGCAACATTGTGTTTCCTGTATTGGAGGCTTTTAGTGCGGCTTGGTTTCAAGTAAATGGATGGCTATCATTTATTAGGAAGCTAGGTTTCATCTGGGTTGGGGTGTGTTTGGGCTGGAGGTATGGGGGGGGCTGTTTGTGCCCAGGTGTTTGCCTGGCTTGTGGTGTGGAGATTTTTTTTGTTTGAGAGTGCAGGCTTCCAAATAATTGACAGTCTGGTGGAATCATCTCTTCTATTCATGCTTTCAGGTCTTTTTTCAATCTCTATGGCTTCCCTGATAATTCTGTGGCTGGGGTTTTCTATAGTGGCTAGGGTTTTGGTGCCATTGAAGTCGATGCTATGGCCTGTGGCTTTCATGTGTTGGACTAGTGAGGAAGTGTGTTCCAGCTTTTTTACTGCATTTTTGTGTTCATCCAGGTGGGTCCTTATTCTTCTATTGGTCTGTCCGATGTATGTGACAGGGCATGATGTGCAGGGGACTTCATATATGCCTTGGTTTTCCAGGTCAATTTTATCTTTGGGATTTCTTAGGATGGCTGTTATTTTTCTGTCTGTTTTGAAGGCAGTCTTGATGTGATGTCTGTGTAGTATCTTACTAATTTTGTCTGCAGTACCTCTTATGTAGGGCAGAACAGCTGTTCCATAGGTCTGTTCATCTTCTAGGTCTCCATTATGTCTCAGTGTGTTTTTGTGGATCAGGCCTGTGATTTTGCTTTTGTGGAAGCCGTTGGCTGTCAATATTTTAGTCAGGGTGCATAGTTCAGTCTTTATGTGTGTCTTGTCTGCCAAGTGTTTGGTTCTGGCGATTAGTGTTTTGGCCACGGAGTTTATCTGTGCTGGGAGGTGGTTGGATTGGGCGTTGAGGAAGTGGTTGGTGTGTGTTTTCTTCTGGTCTACGATGTGTCCTAGTGTGCCATCTGTTTTTTTGCAGATTAGTACATCTAGGAATAGTAGCTGTTTGTTTGTTTCTGTTTCCATGGTGAATTTGATTTTGGGGTGTGTGCTGTTTAGCTGTTTAGGTGTGCAATTATCTGGAAGCCTGGAGGTTAAAATATATGAAGAACGGTTGCTGGAACTGGGTATGTCTACTCTGATGAAAAGAAGGACTAGGGGTGACATGGCAGCCCCTCCAGTATTTGAGGGGCTGCCACAAAGAAGAGTTGGGGCAACATATTCTGCAAAGCATTTGAAGGCAGGACAAGAAGCCATGGGTGGGAACTCATCAAGGAGAGAAGCAACATGGAATTAAGGAGAAATTTCCTGACAGTGAGAACATTTAATCAGTGGAACTACTTGCCTCCAGAAGTTGTGAATGCTGCAACGCTGGAAGTTTTAAAGAAGAGACTGGATAACCATTTGTCTGAAGTGGTGTAGGATTTCCTGCCTAGGCAGGGGGTTGGACTAGAAGACCTCCAAGATCCCTTCCAACTCTGTTATTCTATTCCATTCTAATTGTCAGAAATAAAGAACTATTTAGGAATAGAAATAAAGAAACTACAAGAAGGAGGGTATGTTCTAAGTAGAAAGAAAAAAGAAAATAGAACAATTGTTTCCAAAGTTATAAAGGTGTGAAAAGTCTCATACTTCCAGATTTTCAAACCATCAAAAATAGCACAGTTTGGAATCAGGAACTCTATCAGGCAGTCACAGGAAGTCTGTTGTCCTTATCGCAATGGGCAAGGCCAGATGGTGCCAATTCACTCAACATTTTAAGTCATTACACATCAAAACCTACACAACACTGGTTCGGAATTAAAAGAATAATACACGATTCAAGGGGGAACCATGGATTTCCAACCATCAAATGAATTTGACTTGAAATGTTTACAGTGATTGGGCTAATCACGTGCAAGACAGACAGCCAAAGCCAGGAATTGTTACCACGTTTGCAGACACAAAGTTGGTTGCACATCTAGAAACCAGACTTCGGTTGCCATTCCCACAGCTGAAGCAGAATTCATAGTGTTAATCAGAACCGTGTTCAGAGATAATATAGTATAGACAGAGGATGGACTTTGTAATACTTGAAACATGGTTTTTGTAATGCAGGTGAACTGGCTATTTAACACGGGTTTTCTTGTATTTTAAATTTGCCTTTTTAAAATTGTATTGCTAATAATTTCAGGACTGTCAGGAGAGGCATTCAATACATTGTCAGCAAGAGTTTCGTTTTTAGCTGTTCTAAAAAAGAAAATAACCAAGCCAACCTTGAGAAGCGCTGAGAATGTATCTTAGCCAAACCCATTTTGATGTTTTCCCTTTGCAAATGTTTCGTTTGCTTTTACTGAGAAGACGATGCTCTTTTCTATGGCTATACTGTAATAATTGTGATGTAACTGAACAGACGGCTATTTCTAAACCAAACAACTTTTGCCTTGAAGTTCTCTGTTGTGCTAAGTATAAAAGTACTGTGTTTCTCCAACAATAAGGCCTCCACCAATAGGAAGCCCACCATGTTTTATTGGCAGGAGGTGAAATTAAGCCCCGCCCCCTAAATTAAGGCCTATTAAAAGCATGCGTTTCCCCGCCATTTCTCACATCTTTGGTTCGTTAGAACTACACGAGGTGAAGAGAAAGGGGGGGAAAGGGGATGGGGGGGCGAAGGGCAGGGGTGGTGGTGGGGAGAAAACGTGCCTTTAGGAGTGCCCTGCAGGTAGCCCTGGCTAGAATACCCTGATAGCCGATAGAAGCTCCCTTGAAGGCAGAATCACCAGCCACTTCCATCGGCTGGTAGAAGCAGCCTGGGGCGAGCCCACACACACACTCCCCTCACCGCCAGGCCGCTTCTATCTGCCCATCGAAAGCTTGAGGATAGAGTCCCCAGCTGCTTCGGGGCGAGGCGTGCCTATGCATCAGGTTCCCAACTGCAAACTCAATGCAACTGCAAGCTCAATGCAATGTACATATGCTGATGTCAGAGTAAATATCAGAGGACCCCAAGATTCCCGCTGCATTTCTGCTTCCTGAGCCCCCCCCACCCAACCTTGATTTCCCACTGCAACCATTTGGATCGCAGGAAGGTTGCTAAAGAAGCTCTTGTCTTCTCCCACTCTTTTAAACTTCTCTCTGCAGCCTTGGAAATCCTCTCCTGGCGAGTCATGACGTTCCTGTGCTGCTGACTATCTTGTCTGCTGTAGTTATTGATGTTAAATATGTTCATTTATATAAAACTACAAGTTTGTATCGGTGTCTCTGATCTCATTTGGACATTTGCTGTGTAGTTGCCTGACCCTTGATCCAACAAAGCCCAGGAATGTGGCTTCCCTGAAAAATATGGAGCCCCCTGAATAGAACCAGGCCAGGTCATGACAAGGCAAAGCTCTTTAAGTGGGGAATGGCCGAGAGTCCCACAATGCAACTCGGGTGCCTCAGAACTGTTAGGACATTGAATAGAGTAGCTAGAACAGTAAACGGTACAGTTGCAGTTGATTGATTGGAGAGTGGTAGCTCCTGCATGAGACAGTGATTGGTTGCCGTGGGTGTAAAGGGGGAGTTTCCCTTTTTTCCCGCCTTTTTCTTCTGTGGGCTCTGTATGCTGCTTATATTTACCTCATGACGTTCCTGTGCTGCTGACTATCTTGTCTGCTGTAGTTACAGATGTTAAATATATTCATTTATACAAAACTACAAGTTTGTGTTAGTGTCTCTGATTTCATTTGGACTAACTGTATAACATCTATCCCATGGTGACTTTATGGGGCCATATGATGGAGATTTTGTCATGATTGTACCTTAACTGAATATTTCACCTCCTATGCTGTATTATCCACCCATTTGATATACATGTATTTGTTGATGCTTTATTTAAAGATACATTTGTGTTTGTGTGTATAGTGTGTTTTATCCGTGTTGCATATCAAAGATTACATGATCTCTTTAGATGCCACATGCGGTTGTGGTTCGCCGGCAGCAGGTGTGGATGGCAGAGGTCTTTGATAGCAAGGACTCAGGCGAGGGCCCTACGTGTGATGCAGGGATGGGTCCAGGACTCTTGGAGAGCCGGGTGCTGCCTTCGGAGCTAGTGGAGTCGGGAGCAGTGATGCAGAGGACCCCAGGGAGCCTGTGCCCAGTGCATGCGCACGCAGGGCTGCTCGAAGAAAAGAGCAGCTGAAGCAGCAAGGGTGACTTGGGAGTAAGGCTGGAAGGTGATGGCCCCTCCCATAAGGGATAAAAACCAGCCCTCGGAGATGTGTTCTTCGCAGGAAGCAAAGAAGTTCTTTGGACTCAGAGTCCTCGTTGAAGCCCTGCTTATTCTGGTTTGTTTTTGAAACCTCTGTTGGTGGATATTTAATCAGTAATAAGTCAACTGTTCTTGGCATCCTTTTGCAACCTTGAAAGGGCTTATTTTTGATATTGGACAATTAGGTTTATATGTCTCTTGGCTGGGAATGCACAGAATTCCCAGCGCCGCATTAAAAAAGGTTTGCTTTTTGACACAATTTGTGTCTGTTTAATTTGGACAAGGCTTGGATCAAAACACATGCTAAATAAATAAAAACCATTAGGAAACCATCTGGATGCAAAAGAACAGAGGGAAGGAGAGAACCGCATAATAGGCACTTACCCGTCTGATGTCATGCACGGCCGATTCTCCTCTCGCTTTGTCGCGGCATGCCAGAATGACACGGGCGCCTCTCCGGGCCAGATCCACCGCTGTGGCCTTCCCGATCCCTGCATTTCCACCTGGGAAAGGGCACAGAAAGGATTCACCGAGGAGAAGGCGGAGCTTCGTTCCGGCGATACAGCTGCGATCTCGAGGCTCTGAGATCGCAGCTGATATTTTCGCCCCTGGTCGGTCCTAACGGACCTAAATCGTCCCGGAGAGACGGTGATCGTGAAGGGCACTGTTCCAGGATCCCAGAGACATCGCAAAATCTCTGGTTAGATTCGGAAGAAGCCCTTTTGCTGGCGGCGGAGAGGCAGCCTCCATAGCTGCTGAAGTCGGGACAGCTCCGGAAAGAAAGTGATTGGATTGAAGTGTGTCGGCTGGGTGAGAAAAACTTTTTAGTGTGGAAAATTCGCTGAGGTTGGAAAGTTCATTCTGAAGAGAGGAGGAAGCTGTGAGATTTTTTTTTTTGATTGAAATTGTTTGAGCGGCATTTTTAAAGTGCTGTCAAATTGAGATTTGGGGTGTTTTTTTTTTCTCTTTTCTCTATATTCTTTGGGAAATATTTTATTGTGACTTAGGTAACCGGATTGAATTTTCTTTTATATATACTTTTAGGCTCCCTTTGATTTTTTAATTTTTTTAGGATAGAGGCTTCCTTTGGCTATTTTTCTTTTTTTTTTCTGTATATATTATTCCTCTTTTCCGGTTGGGGGGGAGAAAGAGCATTAAGAAACTTTGCAACACTGCCAACTAGAGGCTTGAAAGTATTCTATTTGAATTGGAGAGAATTGCAAAAAGACATCTTCTCAAGGACATTTTAACGTGATAAGATAGAGGGAAAGCACAGCAAAATATTATTGCAGGTGCTTTCCTGGACTGTTATCAACAACACTTGAGGTTTGGCTTTGAAGCTGTTGGAGAAGAGAGTCATAACAAGAGCCTTGGATAAATAACAAAGTGCAGTGTGTTTTCTTATATATACCCCATTCGCTAGCCTTTTTTTTTTTTAAATTTCAATTCTAGTAATATTCTTATTTTTGCCTTTTATTTTAAAGGGAAAAGCCTCAGAGTTTTTTCTTTTTTTTTCTTTTTTCTTCTTTATTTATTTATTTTTTTTGTTGGGACTTTTTTGCTTTTCCTATTTACCACTTTGTTATTGTTTTTTTTTTTTTTTGGATTTTTGAGATTTTTAAAGTGGATTAAGGTGTGAAGAATTTGAAGGAACTTTTTGTCTTTTCTCTTTTTGCTTTTTGCTTTTTCTTTTCTTTGCTTTCAAGCAATATTATTATTTTTGGATTTGTTTGTTTTTGCCTTTTTATTTTTTCCTTTTTCATGGTGGACTATCTCGTAATTGGATTAGGGTTTAGAAGAACCTGAAGATATTTCTTCTTCCTTTTTTCCTGTTTCTTTTTTGGTTTTGTGTCTTTTACTGTTGGAGTTTTCCATTGTTGGATTATAATTGGCTGCTCTAGCAGTTGGATTAAAAGTTAAGAAGAATTTGAAGCTTTGGAAGCATTGAAATGAGCAGGAAACCAATACCATCTGGCATCTCTGCTACTACCTCTGCTTCCCCATCAGCTGGAGGACAACGTTTAATTCAGACAATGTTAAAGCAAGATAAAGAACAAGAAAAAGTAACTTTACAGATGATTATGCAAGGAATACAAGATCTTAAGATAAAATCAGACACCATTGAACAAAGGATAGAGAACATTGAACAAAGAATTGAGAAGACGGATGAAAAAGTGGAAAATATTAAACAAATGATGGTCAAGTATGAGGAGAGATTCCAAAAAATTGAGGAAGAAGGAAAACAAAGAGAGAAGAAGATTGGAAATATTGACAGTAGACTAACAGCGGTTGAACAAGAAAAAGGTGGGATGTTGAGGTGGGAGATGGAAAGATCAGAATTTTACCTTAGATTTCAAAATATAGAAGAGGAAAAAGGAGAAAATTTGGCAGCGGTGATGATAGAAATTTTGGCAGATGCTTTGGAAATTACAGAGGAAAAGATGATGGATGGAATAGATGAGATATATCGAGTTTATACAAGATATGCGATGAGAAATAAATTACCCAAGGAAGTCCATATTAGATTTACCAAAAAATCTATTAAAACACAAATATTACAAGTAGTAAGAGAGAAAATACTGAAATACAAAGGTAAAGAGGTTGTGGTTTTAAAACAAATACCCAGAAGAGTGAGAGAGATGAGAAGAGAATATCGATTCCTGACCAAAATACTACTGGAAAACGAAGTGAATTATAGATGGCTGATTCCAGAAGGACTAATGTTTAGGTGGCAAGAGCAGAGATATAGAATTGATTCAATTGAGAAAGCAGAACTTTTTCATGCAGAATTTTTCGGAGGAAGAAGAGAGGAAGCAGAGAAAGAGGTTTCATTAATTGAGTTTCAAGATGAACAACTGGAGACTGAAAAAGAGAAAGGAGCAACAGGGGGACAGATTGATAGCAAAGAACAGCGTGAAGTGAGATCCACGAGAGCTGTTAGACCTAAATATAAAGCATAATCATGGAAGAAAAAAAACTGATTACAATGAATATAAATGGGCTTAATTCGGCTGTTAAAAGAAGGAAAACTTTTCATAAATTAGAGAAATTAAAATTTGATATAATTTGTTTACAAGAAGTTCACATTAAAAAACAACATGAACAATTGTTATTGCAGCCAAAATTGGGGAAAATATTTACTTCTTTGACTCAATGTAAGAAAAGAGGAGTGGTTTTATACATCAAAGAGGCTATCCCGGCAAAATTGATTTACACAGATGAAGATGGAAGAGTATTAATGGTAGAAATAATGGACAATAATATAAAAATACTCTTGATTGCAATTTATGCTCCGAACGATAAACAAGAAGAGTTTTATAAAAAGTTACACATGAAAATAATTGGATTGGACTATGTTAATATAATTATGATGGGAGATTTTAATGGAATTGTGGATAATAAATTGGACTATATAGCAACAACAACAAAACAAAATAGAAAGGCTCTCCCAAGGTCTTTTTTTAAAATGACAGATGAATTAACTTTAAAAGATATTTGGAGAGAAAGAAATGTTAAAACTAAACAATATACTTTTTATTCAAATAGACATTTATCATGGTCCAGATTAGATATGGTCTGGATCTCAACAGAATTAATATCTAATATTAAAGAAACAAGCATTGAAACAAGTACCTGGGCAGATCATAGCCCAATGACAATTAAATGGAAAGGACAAAAAAGAAGATCGAGATGGACATTAAATAATACTATTTTAAAGGAGAAAGATTTTATACAATGGATGGAGAAGGAATTGGCTTTTTTTTTTAGAGAAAATAAAAAAGAAGATACTTCAACCCAGAATGTGTGGGATACAATGAAGGCATACGCTAGAGGTTTGATAATAGATTACACAAGGAAAAAGAATATTAGGAAAAGGCAAGCTTCCAAGGCCTTGGAAGATGAGTATAAAACTCTTGAAAAAGAATTACAGAAAATGCCACAGAAAAAGGATATTAAATTGAAGTTGGATGTAATCAAACATAAAATGGAATTAATAGAGAAAGAAGAACTGGCACAGAAAATTAGAAACTCTAAACAGAATTATTTTGAAGATGCAAATAAACCAGGGAGATGGCTAGCATATAAATTGAGAAAAGAGAAGGAATCAAGAAAAATATTGAAGTTAATAGACGAACAAGGCCAAGTTTGTTATGGGAATAAGGAGAAAAAAGAAATTATTCGAGATTTTTATGGACAACTATATAAACAAGAGAATATTGATGAAGAAAAAGTCAAACAGTATTTACAGGAAGCTAATTTACCAAAGGTACCTAAAGAGACTGAAGAAATGCTAGAAAGCAATATAACAATGATGGAACTAAATGAAGCATTTAAGAGACAAAATAATGGGAAAGCACCGGGTCCAGATGGGCTTCCAGCAGAATTCTATAAAACATTTCAAGAATCATTGAGCATTCCATTGTTAGAAGTTATGAATGAAGTTATGTTAAAAAAGATAATACCTAAAACATGGTCAGAGGCTTATATTACACTTATACCAAAGGAAGAGACTGACCCATTGCAAATTAAGAATTATAGACCTATTTCCTTATTGAATGCAGACTATAAAATTTTTGCTTCAATCTTAGCAGAAAGACTTAAAAAATATTTAAATAATTTTATTCACCCAGATCAAAATGGATTTCTGCCAAAGAGACAAATTAGAGACAATATGAGAGTAATCTTGGACACTTTGGAATACTATGAGGCTCATCCTGAAAAACAAATGGCTTTGATATTCCTAGATGCTCAAAAAGCATTTGATAACGTGAACTGGAGATTCATGTTATTATTATTGGAGCAGATGGGTTTTGCTAAAAAATTTATTCAAGCAATAGAAGCCATATATAATAAACAGACAGCAAGGGTAATGATGGAGGGGGAACTTACAGATTTTATTAATATAAGGAAAGGCACAAGACAAGGATGCCCCCTATCTCCTTTGTTATTTGTGTTGACCTTGGAAGTGTTGAATAGAAATATTAGGGATGATAAGAACATAAAAGGAATGAAAATTAAGAAGGAAGAATTTAAGCTATAAGCTTTTGCTGATGATTTAGCTTTTATTTTGGAAGATCCGCTAGAAACAGCTCCAAAGTTACTGGAAAGGATAGAGGCATATGGAGAGGTGGCTGGTTTGAAAATAAATAAAGACAAAACAAAGATTTTGACAAAGAATATGCTATTGAGACAGAGAGAAGAATTGGCAGATCTTTTGAAAATTCAAGTTACAAATAAGGTTAAGCATCTGGGGATATATTTGACAACAAGATGTAGCACATTAAAGGAGAATAATTATATTAAACTTAAACAACAGATAACTACAGATTTGAAGAAGTGGGAAAACTTGCAATTGTCATTAATAGGGAGAACTTCAACAATTAAGATGAATATCCTACCTAGAATTTTATTTTTGTTTCAAACAATACCAATTAGGCTTGGAAAAGACTATTTTGAAGATTTAAATAAAATTATGTTGAAGTTTATATGGCAAGGTAAAAAAGCGAGAATAAAGCTAAAGCTTCTGCAAGATGCTAGAATTAGAGGAGGTTTTGGCCTGCCTAATTGGGAATTGTATTATCAAGCTGCAAGTTTGATGTGGGTCAAAAAATGGATAACATTAAGGAAACATAGGTTGTTGACATTAGAAGGGCATGACTTGCTGCTGGGCTGGCATGCTTTTTTATGGTATAAGGGAACTAAAACACAGGGTTATTTTAGAAGACATTATGTACGGGAGTCTTTGTGGTTGAATTGGGAGAAGATAAAAAGACAATGTTATTTGAAAATTCCAGTTTGGTTATCGACCATTGAAGCATTTTCCTATCCTATAATTTATAAGAAGGAACAAACAGTTAGATATGGGGAACTTTTAGATGAAAAGGGTGAACTTAAATCGATCCAAAACTTAGAGGAACAAGGTATAAAGATGAATTGGTTTTCATATGCACAAATACATTCAAGGTATGATGAAGATTCCAAAAAGGAGGGATTTTATGATAAACAGACTGATTTAGATAAGATTTTGATGGGTACTGATGAGAAGGTGATTAAAAAACTATATGGTTATTTACTGGGAATTAAATTAGAGGAAGAACAAGTTAAAGAAACTATGATTGTTTGGGGGAAGAATTTTGGATATGGGATTGATTTAGAGAAATGGCAGAAATTGTGGTCTCAAAATTATAAAATGACAATGTCAACAGCATATAAAGAAAACTTGTATAAGATGTTTTACAGGTGGCACTTTCCTCCGACAAGAATAGCAAGAATGTTCAAGAATAAATCTGAAAAATGTTGGAAATGTCATCAGATACCCGGCTCGTATTACCATATGTGGTGGACTTGTGAGGATGCTAGAAAATATTGGACTATAATTCACATGTGGTTGGAAAAAATGACAAAGAAACATATAGACTTGAAACCGGAGATCTTCTTATTGGGAATTTTACCTGATATATATAGTAAAGATTTGAAATACCTGATTGTAAATGTATTAACAGCGGCTAGGATTGTATTTGCTAAAAATTGGAAAAATGAGAAAATACCATTACAGGAAGAAATTATTAAGAAAATATTGGAATGTGCTGAGATGAGCAGATTGACATTCGAAATTAGAGAGCAAGAGGATAAACAATTTTATGAAATTTGGGATCTTTTTTATAAATGGTTAGATGATAAAATACGACAATAGAATATTTAGAATGTTAGAATGTTTTGTTATTATTTTGTTATTTGACATATTTATAAAAGGTTTTTTAAGGATTGATATGATATGATGATAGGATTTGTTATAGAGTAAATTGGTTTAAGGTATTGTTAGCTCATAAAGCATGAATGATTAAAAATATAGTCAAAAATAATTTTTTTTTTGGTGATATTAGGATACATAAGTTTGGATTGATGATATGAGTTGTTATGTAACATAATTGTAATTGAGACTACAGAATGAATGCACAAAAATGATGAACCAACTGACACACTTGATGTACATATGAGAGTTGATGTTTTTATGTTTTGTTTGTTTTGTTTGTCTGTAGAAAATTAATAAAATCTTTTTCAAAAAAAAAAAAAAAGAAAGGATTCACCGAGATCGCCCAGCCTTTGATGGGGATCCGTGAGTCAGACCTGCATTCCTGTGCCTGCAGGTGTTGTTGTGTCACACAGTGAAGCATTACTTCGGCAGTGTTTCTCAACCGTGGTAACTTTAAGACAGGTGGAGTTCAACTCCCAGAATTAAAGTTAAGCAACATCTTAGAACTGCACAGGTTGAGAAATTTTGACTGAGGGCATGATTTTCACAACCTTTTCAGAGAAATCTTGCATCAGTGAAGAAAAAGAATTGATTAAAATTATTCAGGTGTAATACAGGCAATCCTTGACTTACATTCATTCATTTAGTGACCGTTTGAAGGTACAATGGCACTGAAAGATGGGACGTTGCCTCTGCAGAACATCAGTTTACTAACACAAGTTACTACGCAATCTGAAGGCCAATCCTTCCATTCATACATGGATAAGAGTAGTTAATTAATCCTCCTGTTTTTGTCTAGTTTGGAACAGCAACCAAATAGGATTTCTAGGTGCAGGATAATTACATCCACAGAAAGAACGATTGCAACCAACCTGCCTTGCATAGAAGACCTGTATACTGAGTGGGTCAGAAGGAGGGCTGAGAAAATATCTACAGACCCCTCATGCCATCACTCTGCTGAATACTTAAAGAGTGTGTGATTTACTTAATAATTGCAGGAATTCACTTTGCAACCATGGCAAAAAATGATCATAAAATAAAGCAAAACCCATTTAAAAACTGCCTTGCCTAGCCACAGAAATTGTGGTCCCCCACTGTCTCTGGAAGTCAAGGACCAACTGTACCGTAATGTTCATAGCCATTGTTTGTGGCTAGTGGGAAGGGAGTTGTTTGTTTTCCACTTCACAGTTTAAATAAATCAGAATTAAAATTAGAATTCTTTATTGTGTCATTAGACCCACAAGGACTTTGTTGCCGGTGCATAAGCGCTCAGTGTAAATACAACAATAGTGATAGAGTTGGAACAGTGGGAAAAAAATGTGTGGACTAAATTACAAATTAACTACGTCTACAGCGTACAGGGAAAACCTGTACAAAATATAGGTGGCACCTACCCCCCTGCTAGGCTAGGCTGTTTACCCTAAAGCCAAATTGTTGGAAGTGTAAGAAAGAAAAAGGCACTTATTTTCATATGTGGTGGCCTTGCCCAGAAGTCAAGAAATATTGGAACACAATTTGACTGTGGCTAGAAGAAATAATAAAAGAGAAAATTGAACCCAAACCAGAATTATTTTTATTAGGTATAACAAGAGAAAAATATAACAAAAAAAGGCAGATCTATTATGTTACATATTTTAACAGCTGCTAGGATTTCTTACACACAATTTTGGAAGCAGGAAAATGTACCATCAGAGGGTGTTATTATAAAGAAAATATTAGACTGTGCAGAGATGGAAAAGGCTAACATTGAAATGGAGAGATAAAGAAGATTCAATATATATGATATAGTCTGGGACGCAATGGTGTGAATGGTTGAAGAATACAAAGAAATTAAAATGGCGATGAGGTAAAGAATCAGAAATGATGTAAATATCTGTTATGGAGGAAATGGAAATATAAGGTGAAAATATACTGATTTGTAGCAAAAGTAAGGAAAGAAATATGCCATGGTAGTCGAATAAGAAGGTATGTACAGAAAGATGATCAGGAAATGTAAAAGATGTCTTGACATTGATACAAGGATGTATAAAGTTCTATTTTATGCTTTTAAACTTTGAAAACGGAGTGAAATATTTTCAAAACGAGAAAGAGAAATGACTGCCACTCCATGTCCTGAATGAGCCCTGGGCAGCCAGAAAAAGAGGTCTCCATCCCCTTCCTAGGCCAAGCAACTGGCCCCATCGTCTCAAGAGGAGTAAAGGGCTGGTAGAATAATCTCCCCATCTTAGAGGGGTTGCAAGCTCAAAGGCCAGCGAGGGAGCATAAAACCCGGGGACCCTCCGCCTCTCCCCCCTCTTCTTCTTCACCCAGGAGCTCCACGGAGGGGGGTCCTGAGTCCCCCCTGAAAACCCTCCTTCCAAGCAGCCTCCGTCTTTCCAGGGTCTTTCGTCCCACTTGGAGCGGCACCCGGGGGGACGTTTCTCCCGGCATAAACCCAGGAGAGAAGCAACCGGGCCTTATTCAGGAGGAGCTTCTGGACCGGCGAGGACAATGAGCGGCCTCCAGAAGGAGTCGCTCCATCCCTGGAGGTTTCCAAGACAAGTCCGGACAGCCCTTGGCAAGGGAGGCTCTGGGGGTCTGGACTAGAAGACCTCCGGGGTCCCTTCCGAGTCAGAGAGAGAGAGAGACAGAAAGAGAAAGAGAAAGAAGGAAGGAAGGAAGGAAAAGAAAGGAAGGAAGGAAGGAAGGAAGGAAAAGAGAGGGAGGGAGAGGGAGAGAGAGAGAAAGAGGAAAAAGAGAAGGAAGAGAAAGAAAGAGAGAAAAAGAAAGAAAAAGAAAGAAAGAGAAAAAGAAAGAAAGAAAGAGCGAGAGAAAGAGAAAGAAAGAAAGGAAAAAAAGAAAGAAAGAAAGAAAGAAAGAAAGAAAGAAAGAAAGAAAGAAAGAAAGAAAGAAGAAGAAAGAAGAGAGAGATGGGAATGAGAGGAGGGAGGAGGGGAGGGAGGGAGGAAAGAAGGAAGGAAGAGAGGGAGGGAGAGAGTGAGAGACAGAGGAAGAAAGAAAAAGAAGGAAGGAAGGAAGGAAGGAGAGAGAGAAGGAAAGAAAAGAGGAAAAAGAGATAAAGAAAGAAAGAAAAAAGAGAGAGAGAGAAAGAAAGAGAGAGAGGGAGGGAGGGAGAAAAAGAGAGAGAAAGAAAGAGGAAAAAGAGAAAGGAAGGAAGGAAGAGAACAAGCCCCCCCCAGCTTACCTGTGATGAGCACCGTCTTGCCCCGCAGACTGACCGAGTTTCTGCACCGGGTGGCCGCCACCAAGTAGTAGTAAATCAACGCGTAGAGCCCCAGCAGCAGCGCCGCGCCCGTCCCCAGCGCCCCCGCCGCCTCCATGGCCCGAACCCCGCTGGACCCGCAGCTCCAGCGCTTCCCTTTTATCTCACAGGGCCCCTCCCCCCTTGCCCCTCCCCTCCCCTCCCCGTGTGCATTGGTCCGTCGGGGGATGGCGTGACCCAGAGCTCCAGCCTCACTCACTCCTGCCAGTCTCTCCTGGTGGTCTCCCGTCCTATGTCCCGAACCATCAGCAGGCTGTCGCCCTCTCGCCTTCCCCTTGTTCCCTCCAGAGGAAGGAAGGAAAGAAAGAAAAAAAGAAAGAAAGAAAGAGAGCGAGAGAGGGAGGGAGAGAAAGAGAGAGAAAGAAAGAAAAAGAAAGAAGAGAAATAGAAAAAGAAAGAAAGAAAGAGAGAGAGAGAAAGAGAGAGAAAGAAAGAGGAAAAAGAGAAAGAAAGAGAGAAAAAGAAAGAGAAAGAAAGAGAAAATCAGCGCGTAGAGCCCGAGCAGCAGCGCCCCCGCCGCCCCCAGCGCCCCCTCCATGGCCCGCTCCCAACTGGACCCTGAGGCCCCAGCGCTTCCCTTCCAGCCCGACCGCTCCCACGTGAGAAAGCCCCGGGCACCGCACCGCTGCCAGCCTTCCTTTTTGCGTCGCCCCGCCTCCCACCCCGCCCCCGCTTGGGAAATCCACGGTCACGGCTGCAATCTCTCCTCCCGAGCAAGGAAGGGAAGATGGGAGTGAAGGGGAGGGTGGAAGGAAGGAAGGAAGGAAGGAAGGGAAGATGGGAGTGAAGGGGAGGGTGGAAGGAAGGAAGGAAGGAAGGAAGGAAGGAAGGAATGAGATGGGAATGAAGGGAAGGGTGGAAGGAAGGAAGGAAGGAAGGAGATGGGAGTGAAGGGGAGGGTGGAAGGAAGGAAGGAAGGAAGGAGATGGGAATGAAGGGGAGGGTGGAAGGAAGGAAGGAAGGAAGGAAGGAAGGAGATGAGAATGAAGGGGAGGGTGGAAGGAAGGAAGGAAGGAAGGAAGGAAGGAGATGAGAATGAAGGGAAGGGTGGAAGGAAGGAAGGAAGGAATGAGATGGGAATGAAGGGAAGGGTGGAAGGAAGGAAGGAAGGAATGAGATGGGAATGAAGGGGAGGGTGGAAGGAAGGAAGGAAGGAAGGAGATGGGAATGAAGGGGAGGGTGGAAGGAAGGAAGGAAGGAAGGAAGGAAGGAGATGAGAATGAAGGGGAGGGTGGAAGGAAGGAAGGAAGGAAGGAAGGAAGGAGATGGGAATGAAGGGAAGGGTGGAAGGAAGGAAGGAAGGAATGAGATGGGAATGAAGGGAAGGGTGGAAGGAAGGAAGGAAGGAATGAGATGGGAATGAAGGGGAGGGTGGAAGGAAGGAAGGAAGGAAGGAGATGGGAATGAAGGGGAGGGTGGAAGGAAGGAAGGAGGAAGGAAGGAAGGAGATGAAATGAAGGGGAGGGTGGAAGGAAGGAAGGAAGGAAGGAAGGAAGGAAGGAAGGAAGGAAGGAAGGAAGGAGATGGGAGTGAAGGGGAGGGTGGAAGGAAGGAAGGAAGGAAGGAAGGAAGGAGATGGGAGTGAAGGGGAGGGTGGAAGGAAGGAAGGAAGGAAGGAAGGAGATGGGAATGAAGGGGAGGGTGGAAGGAAGGAAGGAAGGAAGGAAGGAGATGGAATGAAGGGGAGGGTGGAAGGAAGGAAGGAAGGAAGGAAGGAAGGAAGGAAGGAAGGAGATGGGAGTGAAGGGGAGGGTGGAAGGAAGGAAGGAAGGAAGGAAGGAGATGGGAGTGAAGGGGAGGGTGGAAGGAAGGAAGGAAGGAAGGAAGGAGATGGGAGTGAAGGGGAGGGTGGAAGGAAGGAAGGAATGAGATGGGAATGAAGGGGAGGGTGGAAGGAAGGAAGGAAGGAAGGAAGGAAGGAAGGAAGGAGATGGGAATGAAGGGGAGGGTGGAAGGAAGGAAGGAAGGAAGGAATGAGATGGGAATGAAGGGGAGGGTGGAAGGAAGGAAGGAAGGAAGGGAAGGAAGGAAGGAAGGAAGGAGATGGGAGTGAAGGGGAGGGTGGAAGGAAGGAAGGAATGAGATGGGAATGAAGGGGAGGGGTGGAGGAAGGAAGGAAGGAAGGAAGGAAGGAAGGAAGGAAGGAAGGAAGGAAGGAAGGAAGGAATGAGATGGGAATGAAGGGGAGGGTGGAAGGAAGGAAGGAAGGAAGGGAAGGAAGGAAGGAAGGAAGGAGATGGGAGTGAGGGGAGGGTGGAAGGAAGGAAGGAAGGAAGGAGATGGGAATGAAGGGGGAGGGTGGAAGGAAGGAAGGAAGGAGGAAGGAAGGAAGGAAGGAAGGAAGGAGATGGGAATGAAGGGGAGGGTGGAGGAAGGGAAGGAAGGAAGGAAGGAAGGAAGGAAGGAAGGAAGGAAGGAGATGGGAATGAAGGGGAGGGTGGAAGGAAGGAAGGAAGGTAGGATGGAAGGAGATGGGAATGAAGGGGAGGGTGGAAGGAAGGGAAGGAAGGAAGGAAGGGAGATGGGAAGGAAGGGGAGGGTGGAAGGAAGGGAAGGAAGGAAGGAGATGGGAATGATGGGGAGGGTGGAAGGATGGGAAGGAAGGAAGGAAGGTGGAGATGGGAATGAAGGGGAGGGTGGAAGGAAGGGAAGGAAGGAAGAGATGGAGTGAAGGGGAGGGTGGAGGAAGGAAGGAAGGAAGGTAAGAAGGAAGGATGGAAGGAAGGAAGGAGATGGGATGAGGGGAGGGTGGAAGGAGGGAAGGGAAGGAAGTGAAGGAAGGGAAGATGGGAAGGATGGGGAGGGTGGATGGTTGGGAGGGAAGGAAGGGAGATGGGGAATGAAGGGGAGGGTGGATGGAAGGAGGAAGGATGGAAGGAAGGAGATGGGATTGAAGGGGAGGGTGGATGGAAGGAAGGTTGGAAGGAAGGAAGGTGTGGGGAATGAAGGGGAGGGTGGAAGGAGGAAGGAAGGAAGGAAGGAGATGGGAATGAAGGGGAGGGTGGAAGGAAGGGAAGGAAGGAAGGAAGGAAGGAAGGAAGGAAGGAAGGAAGGAAAGGAAGGAAGGAGATGGGAATGAAGGGGAGGGTGGAAGGAAGAAGGAAGGAAGGAAGGAGATGGGAATGAAGGGGAGGGTGGAAGGAAGGAAGGAAGGAAGGAGATGGGAATGAAGGGGAGGGTGAAGGAAGGAAGGAAGGAAGGAAGGAGATGGGAATGAAGGGGAGGGTGGAAGGAAGGAAGGAAGGAAGGAGATGGGAATGAAGGGGAGGGTGGAAGGAAGGAAGGAAGGAAGTAAGGAAGGAAGGAGATGGGAAGAAGGGGAGGGTGGAAGGAAGGGAAGGAAGGAAGGAGATGGGAATGAAGGGGAGGGTGGAAGGAAGGAAGGAAGGAAGGAAGGAAGGAAGGAAGGAAGGAAGGAGATGGGAATGAAGGGGAGGGTGGAAGGAAGGAAGGAGGAAGGAAGGAAGGAAGGAAGGAGATGGGAAGGAAGGGGAGGGTGGAAGGAAGGGAAGGAAGGAAGGAGATGGGAATGAAGGGGAGGGTGGAAGGAAGGAAGGAAGGAAGGAAGGAGGAGATGGGAATGAGGGGAGGGTGGAAGGAAGGAAGGAAGGAAGGAGATTGGGAATGAAGGGGAGGGTGGAAGGAAGGGAAGGAAGGAAGGAGATGGGAATGAAGGGGAGGGTGGAAGGAAGGAAGGAAGGAAGGAAGGAAGGAAGGAGATGGGAGGAAGGGAGGGTGGAAGGAAGGGAAGGAAGGAAGGAGATGGAATGAAGGGGAGGGTGGAAGGAAGGGAAGGAAGGAGATGGGAATGAAGGGAGGGTGGAAGGAAGGAAGGAAGGAAGGAAGGAAGGAAGGAGATGGGAATGAAGGGGAGGGTGGAAGGAAGGGAAGGAAGGAAGGAGATGGGAATGAAGGGGAGGGTGGAAGGAAGGGAAGGAAGGAAGGAAGGAAGGAAGGAAGGAAGGAAGGAAGGAAGGAAGGAGATGGGAATGAAGGGGGGGGGTGGAAGGAAGGAAGGAAGGAAGGAAGGAAGGAAGGAAGGAAGGAAGGATGGAAGGAAGGAAGGAGATGGGAATGAAGGGGAGGGTGGAAGGAAGGAAGGAGATGGGATGGAAGGGGAGGGTGGAAGGAAGGAAGGAAGGAAGGAAGGAAGGAAGGGAAGGAAGGAAGGAAGGAAGGAAGGAAGGAAGAGATGGGAATGAAGGGGAGGGTGGAAGGAAGAAGGAAGGAGGAAGGAAGGAAGGAGATGGGAATGAAGGGGAGGGTGGAAGGAAGGGAAGGAAGGAAGGAAGGAAGGAAGGAAGGAAGGAAGGAAGGAAGGAGATGTGGGGAATGAAGGGGAGGGTTGGAAGGAAGGAAGGAAGAGGAAGGAGATGGGAATGAAGGGGAGGGTGGAAGGAAGGAAGGATGGAAGGAAGGAGATGGGAATGAAGGGGAGGGTGGAAGGAAGGAAGGAAGGAAGGAGATGGGAATGAAGGGGAGGGTGGAAGGAAGGAAGGAAGGAAGGAGGAGGAAGGAAGGAAGCGAAGGAGATGGGAATGAGCGGGAGGGTGGAAGGAAGGAAGGAGGAAGGAGATGGGAATTGAAGAGGAGGGTGCGAAGGAAGGAAGGAAGGAAGGAAGGAAGGAAGGAAGGAGATGGGAATGAAGGGAGGGTGGAAGGAAGGAAGGAAGGAAGGAGATGGGAATGAAGGGGAGGGTGGAAGGAAGGAAGGAAGGAAGGAAGGAAGGAAGGAAGGAAGGAAGGAGATGGGAATGACGGGGAGGGTGGAAGGAAGGAAGGAAGGAAGGAAGGAGATGGGAATGAAGGGGAGGGTGGAAGGAAGGGAAGGAAGGAAGGAAGGAAGGAAGGAAGGGAAGGAAGGAAGGAAGGAGATGGGAATGAGGGGGACGGTGGAAGGAAGGAAAGGAAGAAGGAAGAAGGGAAGGAAGGAAGGAAGGAAGGAGATGGGAATGAGAGGGAGGGAGGAGGGAGATGGGCAGGAAGAAGGAAGGAAGGAGGGTGCAACAGTGCCCAAAACCTCTGGTGCCTCCTGGGAAAAACCCTCAACATGGACACAGTGATTCCCAGTCGATTGCAAGAAACGGCTTGAGATGTTCCCAGGCAACATCTGTCCCTCGCACGTGTGAAGGTGCCCAGGTCTTTGGACACCTGCATAACTGGATAGAAGCATTCCTGTCAAACAAACAACAAATGGTCAAAATTGGGAGCATTCTATCAAATTCAGTACCTGTCAATCGTGGTGTCCCCAAAGCAGTGTTTTAGGACCAACTCTCTTCATACTCTACATAAATGACCTCGGTGATCATATTAAGAGCAACTGCGCTCCTTCGCTGCTGATGTAAAGCTATTCAACACCACAGACAATACTGCTACCCTCCAAAAAGACCTTGAATATCAGAATTGTTAAGCCTGGTTTCCCCAACCAGGTTAGGGAGACAAGCTAAACAGAATGTGCAGCGTTAGTCAGAAAGGCACACAGATAAATGAGTGAGCTAAGCTTGTATGTTTATTAACATACAGTAAAAATAACAGATACACTTGTGCTATCAAAAATATAGTTTATTCCATTATGAGTTCATAGCATAGTCAAAATAACAGTCCAATAGTCATGTATCATTTAGTCAGTCCATTTAGGGATATTCAGTTAGCAAAGTCCGTGCAGAATATCCTATGTCAGTTCACTTACAAGTCAGTCCTTTGTTTATCTCTCCCGTTCGAGCAATGCAGTCTTGAGTCCTTGCAGTAATCAGGGATCATCAAAGCCAGAGAGAGAGCAAGCTGCAGTCTTGCTTCTTTTAAAGTGCTTTCACAACCACTCCCTTAATTACTTTCCCATAGTTAAAGTTGCAGACAACTTTACATATAAACTATGATAACATATTATTATTTACCTAAACCAGTTAGGGTAAACAATGTTATCCCTAACAAGAATGGTCAATCAAATGGCAGCTTCAAATCTCAATAAATAAATGCTCTGTCCTGCATATTGGCAAAAAGAAATCAGAAAATAAAATAAAGGCTGAATAATCAATGATCCTTGTTGATGATCCAAACTCTGCCAAGGATCTTGGAGTACTCATCTCAAATGACCTAAGTGCAAGAGCCCACTGTAACTACAACATAGCCAAAAAGGCAAGAATAGAATATTAGAATAGAATAGAATCTTTATTGAGAATAAAGGAATAGAATAGAATAGGAGTAAGGAATAGAATAGAATATTGAATAGAATAGAATAGAATAGAATAGAGAATATAATAGAATAAAGAATAGAATAGAATAGAATAGAATAAAGGAATAGAATAGAGAATAGAATAGAATAAAGGAATAGAATAGAGAATAGAATAGAGAATAGAATAGAGGAATAGAATAGAACAGAGAATAGAATAGCATAGAATAAAGGAATAGAACAGAATAAAGGAATAGAATAGAATAAAGGAATAGAATAGAGAATAGAATAGAATAGAATAGGGAATAGAATAGAATAGAGAATAGAATAGAATAGAGAATAGAATAGAATAGAATAGAATAGAATAGAATAGAATAGAATAGAATAGAATAAAGGAATAGAATAGAGTAGAGAATAGAATAGCATAGAATAAAGGAATAGAATAGAATATAGAATGGAATATAGAATAGAACAGAACAGAGGAATAGAATAGAACAGGGAATAGAATAGAATAGAATAAAATAGAATAGAATAAAGGAATAGAATATAGAATAGAATAGAATAGAATAGAATAGAATAGAATAGAATAGAATAGAGAATGGAATAGGGAATAGAATAGAATATAGAATAGAATAGCATAGAATAAAGGAATAGAATAGAATAAAGGAATAGAATAGAGAATAGAATAGAATAGAATAAATAGAATAGAGAATAGAATAGAATAAAGAAATAGAATAGAGAGTAGAATAGAATAAAGGAATAGAATAGAGAAGAGAGAATAGAATAAATAGAATAGAAAATAGAAGAATAGAAAATAGAATAGAATAGAATAGAATAGAATAGAATAGAATAGAATAGAATAGAATAGAATAGATGGGAGTCCAGTCTCTTCTTGAAAGCCCTGAGTGATGAAGCTCCCACAACTTCCGAGGGGAACTTCTATTCCATCAGTTAATTGTTCTCACTAATAATTCCTCCAAATTTCCAGGTTGAATCTCTCCTGAGTCATTTTCCACCCATTATTCCTTGTCTGGCCTTCAAAGGTTCCTTGGAGAATAGCTTGACTCCCTTTTTCCTCTCTGGGGCAGCCCCTCCCTCCAATATTGGAAGATGCTCTCCTGTCTCCCCTGGTCCTTCTCTTCCGTAGATTAGCCAGGCCCAGTTCCTGCAACCGTCCATCATATGTTTTAGCCTCCAGTTGCTCTTCTCTGTACTTTTTCTGGAGTCTCAACATATTTTTTATAGTGTGGTGACCAAAACTGGACACAGTACTCTAGGTGTGGCCTTACTAAGGCTTTATAGAGCAGTATTAGTACCTCCCTTGATCTCCATTGTATCCCTCTGTTAATACAATTTAGGATTGCATTGGCTTTTTTGGCTGCTGCTGCACAACATTGGCTCCTATTTAGCTGGTTGTCCACTAAGACTCCAAGATCCCCCTCCCAGTTCCTGCTATTGAACTTGGTTTCACCCAGTCTATTATATGTGTCCTTTGGGTTTTTCTTGCCTAAGTGGAGGACTTTACTTTTCTCCACGTTGAATTTCATTTTGTTAGATAGGGCCCAGGGTTCCAGTCTGTCAAGATCCCTCTGGGTCTTCAGCCTATCATCTTTGTTAAGTTCTGAGCATGGGCGCAAGGAACAGAGACGAGGCATCGAACTGTGACTTCAACTCTTTATTAGTAACTTCAGAACAGAGCAAAATACTTGGGCAGCAGCAACTCTTTTATAGAGCTGCCTGCTGTCACAACAACCAATGATTTGAGTTTACCGCTCTAACAAGCATCCAATCAGAGATGACCCGCTGTCAGCCAATCAGACCAGCCAGAAACAACCAATCACGACTCGCTATTCGCGGGCCAATGAGAAGTGCAGGATTACGAGCCTGCTGTTAAAGTAAACCTATTAGGGTTGTTACTGAACGCGTTAGCTTAGTCCATAACAATCTTCTTGGGTGTTGGCTATTCCTCTGTGTGTTTTACTTTTCTTTTGCTAGTAAGGGAAACTTTCAGCCCAGTGGTGTAGCGTTCTGGATCACTCCCATTTTGTGCTCCAGTGGGTGGTGAGAATCAAAATGTGAATACTGATCTGTGTGGGGCAGTTTTCTGTAAACTTCAGTGTGTTAAGGCTTCTGTCTTCCTTAAGGTGCACTACACAGTCGAAGAAATCCAGACCGTTTTCCTTGGCATCTTCCTGAGTGAACCTAATCTAACTGCCGACAGAATTGATGTGTTTGGTGAAGGCTTCCAATTCCCGTAGTTTAATCTTGACCCGGGTATTGTCCACAAAACTATACCAGTGTTGTGGTTAGCCGGCAGCAGGTGCAGATGGCTGAGGAGAGCGAGGGAGGACTCAGATGAGGGGCCAGGACCATCAGGGAGTGGACTGCTGCCTTCAGAGATTGTGGGGTCTGGCAGCAGCGATGAGAAGGTTCCCGAGGAGCCTGGGCCAAGTGCATGCAGGGATGCTCGAAGGAAAAAGCAGCTGTAGCAGCACGGGCGACTCGGGAGTAAGGCTGCAAGGTAATGGCCCCTCCTTCAAGAAGATCAAAGCCAGCTGTGAATCGGACCTTCTTTGCAGGAAGCAAAGACGTTTTGAAACTCAGCCTCGTGTCCATTGCAGTATCGTAGTTCGTATTTGAAGACTCTTGTGTTGTAAAATATTTCTAGGTAACCCTATCTGTTATTCTTGGCAGCCTCACAGAGTTTTGGCGAGGTGTGTGCTTATCGAAGTTAATCAGTTTGTAGCAGCCTTTTCAGCGGGGATTCGTAAGAATCGTTAAAAGGTTTCTCTTCCCTTTGGTTCGGCTTTGTTTTATTGGACAAGGGTTTGGGTCAGAACAACCAGTGGGTATAGACCTACCAGTTGGGGTACGGAGTGGGGTGGAGATCCTTAGAAGTCTTCACTCAATGCTCAGACTGGGAGGAGCCGGGGGCATTCCTGTCTGGGCCAGATTCCCAGGGAAGAGAGAGGGAGGGGTGGATTCCGAATGAGGAAGAGGCAGAATAGCATATGTCAACTCATAAAACATAGATATCATGTGGGGGAGAAAGAGGGTCAGGCTGGCTGCTCCAGTATAATTCGCAGATAATAGGCAGCTTGTATGTAGTAATCTTTGATCTGGCAAGATTCTGTCTCTAGGTACTGAATAGTCTAGAAATTTCTTTGGCAAAATCACTGCGTGTCATTCTTCATTTTCAAATCCTGACTCATCTCCGTGCCCTGCTCTAGACAGGAAGTCCTCAACTTATGACAATTGAGCCCAGCATTTCTGTTGCTAAGCAAGACCGTGTTCTGACCCAGCCTTCGCAAGCAATGAGAAACCACTTACTCACAAGTAAAAGATACCCCTTTTTAAACAGGGCAAGAACAGTCTTTATTCACGCTGGATTGACAAAACCAAAAATAAGTAGTCCCAAATAAAGAGGCTTTGGGCAATCCTGGGCAACCCACCATGACAAATCCCACAATGCTTTCTAATGTTTAAACTTCTTGGAAATTCAACCCTTGATTTGCCACATCAAACACAACCTCTGGGTAGTTTCCAGATTCCTTGCAATTGGATGTCTGAGTTTAATCAGACACCCGCTTTCGGGTACCCCAAACTCCACCTCTGACCCTTCCCGCCTTAAGTGGTCAGTCCCAGCAGCCTCTCGCTGAATTCCCAGAGCTTCTTGGCCAGCTGGTCATCCCAGGCCTGTGGCCAAGGCTCCGAGAGGTGGCAGTCCACAAAATACCGTCCGCTCAGCCTCTCGATGCCCTTCTCGGTGGAGCAGTAGATGGAGGTCTGGGCACCCGCATCGCAATCTCGACCGAACAGCTTGATGAACCAAAACAGCCAATATGCCCACCATGGAAGGGGGCGACCAATTTCAGTTTTAACAACTCCTGAAAGCAAAAAAGAAAGTTGGTTGTGTGAACGGCCTGGGATTGAAGGAAGAGGAGGAGGAAATCTTGAATGAACAATACCCATTGCCCATTGTAAATATTTTTCGCAAGACCCAATGTTGAAGTGAGTGGACAGTGGTACAAAGGGTATGTGTGTTGTGTTGTGTTGTGAACATCTGCGTGCTGCATTGCACATCTGAATCTACTGTCGTTGGGTGGCTAATAGATTCAAATAAATAATATTACATATCTGTCTGTTCCCTTTGGTTAAAATAGTGTGTGTGGTGTTTGTGTGTGTGTGTGTGTGTGTGTGTGTGAGAGAGAGAGAGAGAGAGAGGGGGAACGTGCATGTTGCTTTGCACACATGAATCCACTGCAGTTGGTAATACACTGAAACAAATAATACTATATAATAATGTTCTGATAGGATATTTGTAACTCAAAGGAGAAATGTGGGGTCCCTGGTCCATTCTGGGTTTGGTTGTCTCCTTGCAGTTTAGTTTTATCACCCAACTAGGTTACATTGTCAACACCAGAAGTGAGTGGGGTTGGTGGGGAGGAGGAGGAGGAGGAGGAGGAGGAGGAGGAGGAGGAGGAGGAGGAGGAGGAGGAGGAGGAGGAGGAGGAGGAGGAGGAGGAGGAGGAGGACTGTAGAGTCCTTGATGATCTCTGAGCTTGGTTCTTTTCTTGTGGACATTTTATCACCCAACTAGATAACATCATCAATGCTAAAAAGAGCTGGGGTTTGTGGAGGAAGAGGAGGAGGAATAAAAGGAGAAAGGGAGGAGGAGGAGGACTATGGCAAGGGTGGGATTAATTTTTTTAAAAAAAAACTTCATTAAACTTTTATAATTTTAAAAAGACAAACAGCAGAAATATAAATCTTGTAACATCAACAGTTTCTGACATTCATCTTATACTAATATTTTGTGCATTATTTACAAATTGGGATTCAAATTTTTTTACTACCGGTTCTGTGGGGGTGGCTTGGCAGGAGTGGCATGACGTGACTTGGTGGGCGTGGCAGGGGAAGGATATACTGTAAAATCCCCCTTCCCTTCCCTCCCCACTGACCTGCTTTCCAGCTCCGTTCTCCTGGGCAGGGCAACCAAAGGAGACCAAGCCAATCAGCTGTGGGTGTGGCTTGGTGGACATGTTGTTCTGTGGGTGTGGCTTGGTGGGCGTGGCAGGGGAAAGATATACTGCAAAATCCCCCTTCCCTTCCCTCCCCACTGACCTGCTTTCCAGCTCCGTTCTCCTGGGCAGGGCAACCAAAGGAGACCCAGCCAATCAGCTGGGACTCGATGGGAGGCTGAGAATAGAGGGGGGAGGGGCCAGTCAGAGGTGGGATTGGCTGGTTCTCCAAAACTAGGCAGAATTTTCTCTCCTGGCTCTCCAGAATCGGTGAGAACCCTCTGAATACCAGCTCTGCCTCTGGAGAGGGTGTCAAGGGAGCCCCTACTGGGAGAGAAATGCCTGGCAGCGCCCCAGACGGACCGGCGGGGTGGGGCTCCATCTGGGCGGCCTTGGAGCTGGACTTCCACTCACCTGGATCAACTGCGTAGCAGGTGACGTTGGTTCCTTCCAGCCGGTTAGCCAACTCTCTGGCGTGCAGCATGTTGGCTAGTTTGCTGCTGTTGTAGGATGTTATCATCTTCCATAACCCTTTTCCCGGCTTGTGGATGGTCCGAAAGTCGATCTTCCCCAAGAAATGCACACTCGAGGACAGAATCACGATCCGGCTCGGGGCGCAGCGCTTCAGCCGGTCCAGGAGCAGGTGGGTCAGCAGGAAGTGGCCCAAGTGGTTGACCTGGAAGGCCTGGTCAAAGCCATCGGTGGTTTGGCCGGTCGTAAAGACCCCTACCAGAAAAGTAAGCGGGTTACATGCAGTCCTTGGCTTTACAAGGAGTCACTTCACAATCTGATGAAAGGTAAGGATGACACGGTTCCAAAGTTCCAGTGGCTCCCCCTGGTGGCCACATCGCATGATTGCAACCTGGGTGCTTGACAACCAGCCTGAGCTGGGAAACATGGGTAGTGACTGTTAGGGATAACATTGTTTACCTTGACTGGTTTAGGTAAAATAATAAATATGTTATCATGGTTTGTTAGTTAAAGTGTCTGTACCTTTAACTGTAAGACTGTAATTAAGGGAGTGGTTGTAAAAGCACCATAAAAGAGGCAAGACAATGGCAACTTGCTCTCTCTGGCTTGATGATCCCTAATTACTGAATGGATTCAAGACTGTGTTTTTCTCCTACTGGAACAGGAGAGAGAAAAGACTGATTTATTGTAAGTGAACTGACATTGGATATTCTACAGGGACTTTGCTAATTGAATATCCCTGAATGGACTGACTAAAACAATACATGACTAAAGGACTGTTATTTTGACTTATGCTATAAACTCTAAATGAAATGAACTATATTTTTGATAGCACAAGCGTATCTGTTATTTTTACTTTATGTTAACAAACATACAAGCTTATCTCACTCATTTATCTGTGTGCCTATCTGACTAATGCTGCACATTCTGTTTAGTTTGTCTCCTTAACCCTGGTTGGGGAACCCAGGCTTAACACTGGTTATGGGCCCAGAGGCTGCAGAGTCAGTTTAACTAGGATAAAACAGATTTATGTAAAAAGTGAGATTTTGTGTTGTTATACGTTACAGTAAACAGACAGCTGTGTTTTATTAATTATGGTTTTATATCCATATGTAGAAAACATGGCACAAGTCAATCTACAAAGTTTGTCCCTTATATCCAAGTTGGATGGAACAAACTATGTATCATGGTCTATAAAATGTAGTCTACTTCTACGAAGAGAAGGTCTGTGGAACATAATTGAAAAACCACCAAACGTAGAGGAATGGGATCCAGAGATAGAGGAAGACAGAGGAAGATAGACAAAAAATAGAAGACTTTAAACAGAAAAATGAACAAGCTCTTTGCATAATAGGACTAACACTGTCTGACCAGCAACTTGTTCATATCCATGGAGAGCAAACAGCTGTTGGGTGTTGGCAGAAGCTGAAGAGGATTTATGTCCGAGATAACATTGGTGCTCACATAAATCTAACATGGAAGCTTTTCAGGACGCATCTCCAAATGAATGGTGATATGCTGAGTCATTTGAATTCTATGAAAAGCATTTTTCAAGAACTGCACGAGAAAGAGCTTATTTTCTCTGAACTACACCAAGTCTACATAATTCTATCTTCACTAGACGTAAGTTATGATAACTACGTCACTTCCCTTGAAATTTTGCCTAAGGAAAGTCTAACTTTAACTGATATAACTGGCAGATTGATTGAAGAGGCAAGAAGAAGACTTGAAAGAGATGAGTTAAGGAGGGAGCAACTTCAAAAAGAAGATAATGAATCTCCTACTGCATACGCAATTAAAAAGTGTTTTAATTGTGGAGGAAGAGGACATTTGGCAAGATTTTGTAAAAAAGCAAAGCGCCAGAACGCTGGCCAGAATACTAAAAGTCATCAAAAGATAAATAAAAATTTAGAGTTAGCCATGTATATTAACGGAGCTGTAAAAAATAATTTATGGGTGGTTGACAGTGGAGCATCCCACTGTATAACAAATGATAACAAAAATTTTATTAAAATGTCCAAGAGTACACAGCAGATATCGTTAGCCAATGGCTGGAAACTGAAAGCTAAAGGTCAAGGTATAGCATATTGTTCTTTCATAAAAGAGAATGTAAAAATGTTATATGTACCACAACTTAAGTTTAATTTAATTTCAGTTAGAATTTTGGTTAAACGAGGATATGTAGTTACCTTTAGGGGAGATAACTGCATAATTGAAAAAGAAGATAAGAAAATTACTGCATCTTTAAGAGGTGAATTGTATGTGTTAAATGATAATGGATTAGAGGTGGCTAACACGGTTTATGATAATAAGAAACCTCATGATGAATGTATTCACTTGTTACATCGAAGGCTAGGGCATTTAAATTTTAAAATGCTTAAGAGAACTGTTCAATTATCTAAAGGAATAAGTTTGAAATCTTGTAATAAGTATTTGCAATGTTTTGCTTGTAATCAAAACAAAAGCAGGGTCATACCGGTTAATAGAGTTGATGGATTTACTATCAGAGCCTTTAGAAGTTGTATTTGCCGATTTAATAGGTCCAAAAAAACCAAGTGTAGGAGGTGCTCGATACATACTAAGTATAATGGACCACTATTCTAGATATGGATTCTGCTATTTAATGAAGAGCAAAACTGAAACGTATCTAAATCTCTTTAATTGGATTAAATTTGCAGAAAGGAAAACTAAAAGGAAATTAGTAACTCTTATAACAGATAATGGTGTGGAATTTACAAATAATAAATTCCAGAGTAGACTTAGAATGTTAGGTATTCAATGCCTTTATAGGCACCATATAGGCCACAACATAATGCCTTTATAGAGAGACGAGGCCAAACACTGCAGTCAATAGCACGTACTATGTTGTCTGATTCAGGATTACCTGACAATTTATGGGGAGAAGCATTAATGTGTGGTAATCATATATTGAATAATGTTGTTAATTCAACAACAGGTGAATTACCATTCACACTGTGGCATGGTACAAAACCTGATTTAAGTTACATGCACACATTTGGAGCACCAGCATGGGTGCATATCCCTACACAACTTAGACACAAAGGAAAACATAGAGCTAAAAGATTATATTTTGTAGGATATACATCTAATCATAGATCTTATAGATTCTGGGAACCAGGTACATCTAGAGTTTACACCAGTGCTAGTGCAAAATTCCTAGAACATGTAGGATGAAATAGATTAGAGCAAGATTTAAATAATGAAGTAATTATTGAACCCTACAAAAGGCAGAAAGATCAGACTAGTTATAAGAAGAGTCCAATTAAAGAAGAAGTCCAAGAAGAGCAAATAGGACCAGAACAAGAGGAAACAGTTGATCAGGAAGAGTTAGATAATCAAGAAGAGTTAATAAATGAAAGTCCACCTGTAAGTCCTGTAATACCGAGACGTACTACACGTGTAACTAGACCACCTGATAGGTATCAAGCAAGTATAGTTTGCCAAGTAACTAAAGTTCCAACTAGTGTAGATGAACTTAGGATGTATCCTGCTAAGGATCAGGAGAATTGGCAAAAGGCAATGGAAAAGGAACTAAATTCATTAAAGGTAATGAAAGTTTATGAAGATGCTAAATTACCTCCAGGAGAAAAATCCATTGGGTGCAAATGGATATTTAAAGTAAAAACTGGAAATGATGGGACTGTTACCCATAAGGCTAGGTTAGTAGCTCAAGGATTTAATCAAACTGCATCTGATTACGATGAAGTTTTTGCACCAAGTCTTAAAGCAACATCTTTGAGAGCAGCTTTAGTGTGGGCAGCTAAGAAAAACTATGTCATTAACCATTTAGATGTAGAAACTGCTTATCTACATGCACCATTGCAGCACACTATATATTTAAGAAAACCAGTAGGTATAAAAGACAATAAAATAAATAGTAATGATTGTTGGAAACTCAAAGAGTCTTTACGGGTTGAAACAATCTGGGTTTGAGTGGAACCAATATATTGTGAAAGAGTTAAACAATATAGGTTTTAAATCTGGTTTAGCAGATCCATGTGTGTTTAAAAGAGAAAATAATGGAACGGTGTCATTATTGTTATTATTTACAGATGATATTGCTTTGATAACTAAGACTAATAATGAAGCTAATGAGATTATATCATTATTAGCCAAAAAGATAAAATTAAAGCATTTAGGTGAAATTAAAAAGTATCTAGGATTGACAATTTACAAAACAAAAAATGGTTTTAAGATATCTCAAGAAGATAAAATTTGCCAATTAATTAAAACGTTTAAAATGGAACTTTGTAAACCGGCAAAGACTCCAATGAGTCAGGAAGTTTGCCAAACTGATGATCAAAGTCCCAAATTTGATAAGTCCATATATCAATCTTTGATTGTTAGCTTATCATATATCAGCAATTGGTCAAGGCCAGATATAGCTTATAGTGTAAATCAGCTGGCACGTTTTAATTCAGATCCACATCAATGTCATTGGCAATCATTAAAGAGAATTTTAAGATATCTTAAAGGAACAATGAACCATGCATTGTATATAGAACCAAAGGGTGATTTGAGTCTTAGTGCCTATGCAGATGCAAGTTTTGGAACTGATATAAACACAAGAAAATCAACATCTGGGATGGCTATATTATTTGGTAAGACACTAATAGGGTGAAGGTCAATCAGACAACAGCATATCAGCTTGTCCACAATGGAAGCGGAATTTTCATGTCTGTCATTATTATGCACTGACTTGATTTTGTACAAACAGTTATTATTAGACATGGGTATAACTGTAAAAGATTCCATTATTGTGTACGAAGATAACCAAGCAGCTATAAAGTTAGCTACTAGTATTGCTGTAAAAACTAGATCAAAGCATACTGATTTAAGATACTTAAATGTTAGAGAATCTGTAAAGAATGGGCTAATTAAATTGGAATACTGCATGACGGAAGAAAACATTGCAGACCAATTTACAAAAGCTCAAGGAGTAATTAAGTTTAAAGAAAGTTGTAACAAATATGATTTAAAGATGTAAATAGTTATATTTATTATTATTTCCTAAAAGGGGAGAATGTTAGGGATAACATTGTTTTACCCTAACTGGTTTAGGTAAATAATAATATGTAATCATAGTTTGTAAGTTAAAGTGTCTGCAACTTTAACTGTGGGATAGTAATTAAGGGAGTGGTTGTGAAAGCACTTTAAAAGAAGCAAGACTGCAGCTTGCTCTCTCTCTGGCTTTGATGATCCCTGATTACTGCAAGGAAACAAGTCTGCATTGCTCGAACGGGAGAGAAAACAAAGGACAGACTTGTAAGTGAATTGACATAGGATATTCTAACACGGACTTTGCTAACTGAATATCCCTGAATGGACTGACTAAATGATACATGACTATTGGACTGTTATTTTGACTATGCTATGAACTCATAATGGAATAAACTATATATTTGATAGCACAAGCGTATCTGTCATTTTTACTGTATGTTAATAAACATACAAGCTTAGCTCACTCATTTATCTGTGTGCCTATCTGACTAAGCTGCACATTCTGTTTAGCTTGTCTCCCTAACCCTGGTTGGGGAAACCAGGCTTAACAGGGGAGACCCCTCAAACAAAAATGAGAGGGGAGGGGGAGACCCTCCACAAACACAAGAAATAACAAAACAAACTCTAACAACAACTCACCAACCAACACCACCAGTAGCCCCGCTAAGAAATCGCAATCACATAACTGAAAATGACTTCGGAAGAAGGGAGCAGGCAGCGGAAAGTCACCACGAAGCCTCTCCTGGCAGGAGCAGCCGAGCTGACTCAACCAGCCCAGATAGACCAGGCGGGAGTGGCATGGCTGACTCTACCTTCCAGGAGGTTCCATGGAGAAGAATGGGAGAAACAGCGAACCCATCCGAACAGCCCAAAGACAACACCGCGACTGAATTGCGCAGGTCCAGTAGGAACCATAAAAGCCCCGCCTACTTACGTGACTATGTAACATAGGTTGGACTGAACCACATGGGGAGGGGTGTTATATATTTGAATACTTGAAATATTCAGTTCTGATTGGTCCACCAGACGGCAGGAAATTTGAAGAGCCATCATTGGCTGCAAGCTGTGAGCAGCTGCTATAAAAAAGGCCGTTTAGTCTTACAGAGAGATTAAATAAAGAGCTGAAGTCTAACTGGTCTCCAGTCGTCTTTCCCGAACTTAACATTGCCCTTTTAGTCTTACTTGTGAGGGAATATGCACCCATGCTGGAGCTCCAAATGTGTGTAGGTAGCTTAAATTTGATTTTCTGCCATGCCAACAAGTGAATGGTAATTCTCCAGTTGTTGTATTAACTACATTGTTTAAAACATGGTTGCTACACATTATGGCGTCACCCCAGAGTGTTTCAGGTAAACCTGAGTCAGATAACATAGTGCGAGCCATGGCTTGTAATGTTTGCCCTCTTCGTTCTATAAACGAGTTGTGTTGTGGTCTGTAAGGTGCAGAATGTTTATGCTCAACACCAGCCAATTTCAACATAGTTTGGAATCTTTTGTTAACAAACTCAGTCTCATTATCAGTAACTAAAGTAATTACTTTACTTTTCATTTTTCTCTCAGCAAACCTTAGCCAGTTAAAGAAATGTTGGGATGTTTCTGTTTTGTTTTTCATAAGATAGCAGAAACCGTATCATGAGTAATGGTCCCTAATACTCAAAGTATAGTAAGCACCTCCTAAACTTGGTTTCTTAGGACCAATTATATCAGCAAAAACAACCTCTAAAGGTTCTTTAGTCTTAAACCCATTAAGTCTGTTTGCTGGAGTAACCTTGCTTTTATCTTGGCTTACAAGCATTACAGTGTAAATACTTGCTACTGGGTTTCAATTTTACTCCCTCTGACAATTCAACAGTTTGTTTGAGCATTTTGAAATTAATGTGCCCCAGACGTCTATGCAGTAAATGTATGCATTCATCATGTGGCTTAACATTGTTATAAACTGAGTTAGCCATCTTCAACTGGTCATCATGTATTACATATAAATCATTCTTTAAATTAGCAGTAACACTTTTACCCTCTTTCTCTATTATACATTTATCTCCCCTAAAGGTTACTACATAACCAATATTAACTAAAGCCCTTACTGATAACAAATTAAATTTCAGTTTCGGTACGTATAACATAGTTAAATGTTCATTTATACAAGAAAAATATGCAGTACCTTCACCTGATGCTTTCATCTTCCATTCATTTGCCAATGATACATGTTGTTTACTCCTGGACAACTTTATAAACCTTTTTCTATCTTTAGTAATGCATTGCGATGCTCCACTATCAACAACCCACAAATCATGGTTTACAGTTGAATTGCTAGACATAGCTAAACTAACATTCTTTTTGGCCTTCTGGTGATTACCAGTATTCTATCTTTTTCCTTTCTTACAGAATCGAGCTATATGTCCCCTAGCCCCACAAGAAAAACATTTCCTAACAGTATAGGCAGTTGAAGATAAATTCTCTTCTTGTGATTGTTCCTTCCTCAGTTGGTCCCTATCCAGCCGTCTTCTTGTTTCTTTTAGCAACCTTCCAGTTATGTCAGTTAATGTCAGTTTATCTCTGGGCAAGACTTCCAGTGAAGATACGCAATCGTAACTTTTATCCAATGAGGAAAGAATGATGTAAACTTGATGCAGCTCTGAAAATATCAGTTCCTTTTCATGTAGCTCCTGAAAAGTTCTTTTCATTAAGTTCAAATGAGCTAACATATCTCCACCTTTCAGAAGACATGCTCTAAACAGTTTACGTGTAAGATGTATGTGTGCACCTACACTGTCACGAACATAAATCCTCTTCAAATTCTCCCAACACCTAGCAGCAGACTCTTCTCCACAAATATGGACTAGCTGCTGGTCACTCAGTGTTAGTCCAATTATACAAAGAGCTCGTTCGTTGTTCTGTTTAAAGCCAGCAAGCTTCTTGGCATCCTCCTCATTTTCTGGATCCCAAGCACTTACATCCAGTGGGTCTTGAACTACATTCCATAAACCTTCTCTACGCAGAAGTAGACTGCACTTCATAGACCAGGAAACATAGTTTGTTCCATCCAACTGGGTTATCAGTGATAGACTTGTTGAAGTGACTTGTGCCATCTTTATCAGAATAGTAACCCACAATTAAACAGTAAGCAGCTGTCTGTATACAGTACTGTGTATTTACGCTAACTCTCAGTTATCTGAGCCTGGTATGGCCTGGGCCCATAATCAGTGTTGAGGTAATTCCCCGTTAGGAGAATGAGCGCGTACAGGGAGACGCATTTGAGAGAAGTGTTTGAATAATACACATACAGCACACAGATACACTGAACAGTAAATGTAGGTTTTTACTTCCAGAAAGATTTAAGCAAAGTTCAGAATAGGCAGTCCAAAGTCATTCACAGTTAAATCAGTCAGTGTTCATTTCAGGGATAATTCCACTATCAAAGTCCAGAATCAAAAACAGTTCAGTATCAGACTTACATCAAATCCAGTAATATCAGTCAATTAGAAGAAATGGAGGAACGGCAATACTTTCCAACAGAAGGAAACAGAGACTTACTCACACTCTCTTCTGAGACTCAGACCAAGACAACTCAGGTTTCTGGCTCCATCTTATGGCCGTTTGAGAAACCACACCTAATTGCAGTTTTGCATTTTCTTAAAGATGCAGTTTTAAAATGTTTATCCTGGTTTATATATTTCTAACCCAAATACCTGTCAGATGACTTTTTTTCCTAACACTGTCTCTGCTCAGTCCCCAGGAAAGAAAAACCCTTGACTCCCTAGAATTAGAGAAAAGGTACTTTTACTTGGAAAGACCTGGATGAAAGCTAAGTCAGGCAAGATCTGAAGCAAACATGCACAAAGCGCCAAATTGAAACAAACAAGCAAAGTCAACCGAGCTGGATTCACTTAAGAACCATGTGATTTGCTTAACAACAATGATAAAAAATGTCACAAAATTGGGCCGTAAAACAACCGTCTTATTTAGCAACAGGAATTCTGGCTTCAACTGTGGACGTTAAGTCGAGGAGTGTCTGTATAGAGACGCCAATCTGATAATCAACTCAAGGCAGCTCTGAATCTAACATTAAAACCATAATAAAATTATACAACTGGAAAAAATGCTCGTAAAGATATTGGTCACCTTAAGGCCAACTTTGGAGAGGATCTGCAATGGGAGAACAGGAGGGTGATGGATCTTTTGGGTGTACAACATTGTGAGAATACTACAGGTAATCCTCAACTTATGACTGCAAAATTTCCATTGCTAAGTTGTTAAGTCAACCTTGCCCCCATTTTACGACCTTCCTTGCTGCAGTTGTTAAGTGAGTCACTGCATTTATTAAGTTAGCAACATGGCTGTAAAGAGAATCTTGGCTTCCCCCGCTGACTTGGCTTGTCAGAAAGGGATCACGTGATCAGGGCCATTGCAACTGTCATAAATACAAGTCAATTGCCAAGTGCCTGAATTTTTATCGTGTGATGTACAGGGTTGTAAGTGTGCAAGGGTTGTAAGTGTGAAAAAATGGTCATAAGTCAGTTCTGTGTCGTAATCTTCTGTGTCGTTAAAACTTTGAACAGCCATTAAATGAATTGTTGTAAGTCAAGGAGTACCTGTTTCATCTATTTCATTATGACTCCATGGTGCCATATTATGGCAATTTTATCATGGTTTTGCCGTAACTTAACATTTTATCTCGTCTATTGTATTGTCCACTTATTTGTCATACACGGATTTGTTGATGCTTCATTTAAACACAGATTTCCACTTGTACGTAGTGTGTGTTTTATCTGTGTTGTGTATTAGGGATTGCACGATCTCTGCAGATGCCACACGCTAAATAAATGAATAAAAATCACCAGGAAAACACCTGCATGGAGAAGAACGGAGGAAAGGCAGGGCAAGCGCTTACCCGTCAGATGTTGTACACGGCCAATTCTCCTCTCGCTTTGTCGCAGCATCCCAGAATGACACGGGCACCTCTCCGGGCCAGATCCACTGCTGTGGCCTTCCCAATTCCAGTATTGCTACCTAGGAAAAGCCAGAGAAAGGATTCACTGAGGTCGCCCAGCCATCAATGAAGATCCAGGAGCCGGGCCAGCATTGCCAAAAAAGCATTTAGACTTATTTAGACCTTATTTTGCAAAGCTTCTTCTCCAGCAACATTGAATTGCTAACGAACGCATACAAAGCCTTTGCCAGACCAATTCTTGAATACAACTCGTCTGCCTGGAACCCGCACTGTATACCAGACATTTACACGATTGAGCAGTCCGGAAGTATTTCTCGAGAAGAGTCCTCCACTTTTCCACCCACAATAGAATTCCCTCAGCCTCCAGGCTCAAAATTTTGGGCCTGGGCAATCTGGAAATGCGCCATCTGAGGTCCGATCTAAGCATAGTACACAAAATTGTCTGCTACAACATCTTGCCTGTCAACGACTTCTTCAGCGTCAACCACAACAACACAGGGGCAAACAACTGATACAAACTCAATTGCAGAAAATATGACTTCGGCAAGAGAGTGGTCAATGCCTGGACCGCCCTACCCGACTCCGTTGTTACAGCCTCAACCCCTCACAGCTTCAATCTCAAACTGTGTACCATTGTTTTGACCCAAACCTTGTTCCAAGGAAACCAACACCAAACCGAGGTAACAGCAAAACCTTTTCATGATTCTTTCCGAATTCCATTCCTTCCTGGTTCAAAGGCTGTTTCCAACTCATTGTCTCTGATAAGAACGACCCTTGCCAAGGTGGTGCGAGGCTGCCAAGAATGCTAGATAAAGTTGCGAAGAACTATTTCAAACACAAAGAGTCTCCAAACGCAAACTAAGAGAGTCCGAATGTCCACAAGACTTGAGTGCAAAAATGACTTTGCTTCCTGCAAAGAACTCCTAATTCTCAGCTGGCTTTTATCCCTTAAGGGGAGGAGCCATGACCTTGCAGCCTTACTCCCGAGTTGCCTGTGCTGCTGCAGCTGCTCTTTCCTTCGAGCAGCCCTGTGTACCGGGCACAGGTTCCTCGGGGTCCTCTTCCTCACTGCTGCCAGCCTCCACCATCTCCGAAGGTAGCACTCCACTCCCTGATGGTCCTGGCCCCATTCCTGCATCCCACGCAGTGTTGGCAGTGTTTCCCAACTGTGGCAACTTTAAGGTGGCAGTTTCAGACTTCTTGGAATGGCTAAAATGATGGTGTTGTAGAAGGTGCCACACACATTTGCATTAGGTGAGCTTGAGGACACAGGGAAACCTCCAGGTGGCTTGAATTACTCTCTAAAACAGGGGTCGCCAATCTTTTCGACCTCAGGGATCAACAAACTCATAATTTCATATCTCGCGGACCAGAAACCCTGGGAAAATCCCCCCAAAAGTCTGCAGGAAAATCCTCCATCCCGTTTTCCTACCAATCGATCGTTCTTTATTTGGGATTGCAGGATACCGTCTGCAGCTCCGTTCTCAGGGGACAGAGAGAGAGAGAGACTTTTGGCTTCATGCAAGGAAAACAGCAGAAGCTGCAGAAGTCTTTCTTTCTCTCCCCCAAACTCCGCCAGAAATGAGTCTTTGCCGGCGCAGCCTCTTGGAGCAGGAGGCCTTGCAGGGTCCCAAAGACTCCTTTCTGGCGGAGTTTGGGGGAGAGAAAGTCAGTCTTTGGCTGCTTTCCTTGCATGCAGCCAGAAGCAGAAGAAGAAAGAAGCGGAAAGAAGCAGCCCAGTAGCCCAGGCGAGGCACATGGGGTGAGGGAGGCAAGTTCTCCCCCCACCCTTTCCCTCCTCCCCTCACTACGTGTTGTCTGCAATGCAAGTGACGCAAGCCTGGTGTTCCCTGCAGCCCTCTGCCAGCGCAAACAGAGCTCAGGAAGGCCGTACATGGCCTGGCCGGGCTCCAATTTCGCCAGCAGAGGCACCGCTGGCCAGTCCTTCGCCACTTCCAGGATGGGCCCTTGACTTCAACAGCCCTGCTCTAAAAGAATGCACTTGACCAGATATCTGCCAGGAATTTAATACATATCCTTCAGCTCCCACCCTCCAGAAAGAGACCAGAAGAAGAAGAGTTGGAAGGATCTGTGCTGTCCAGACAGTTTAGAGTTAATGGGATGTGGGATAGTTAATTAGGAATTGAGAGCTTTCCCCTATCCTGGGAAATGTAGTCCATGTCATCTGGTCACATCTGTAACCCTGATTGGTCACTGAATTGACCCTTGGTGGGTCGGGGGGAGGTTTCTTCACTCTTGCCTTGTGGTAGCAGCTCTACCCCCGCCGCCCAGCCCAGAATCCCCCCCCCCCGCTCCCCGTCCTTTCTTCCCGGCCGGGGGTCCCAGGCAGCCCCGGGGACGCCTGGCCTCCGCGGGAGCCTCCCGGTTCGGTTCTGCCCCGGTTTCTTCCCACGGGGCTTTTTCCTGGCCGGACTTTCTGGGTTGTGGCTAAAGCGCCTTTGGGTCAAGCAGGGCCTGGGTGGGCGGAATCTCCGCCGACAAACCTGGTTTAGCGTTGACTCGTATCTCCCTCGGACGCTGCGCTGCGCTTTGGCCCCACGCGAGTTCGGTCCTGCGCGCGTGAGAGAGAGGAAGAAAGAGTGAAAGGAGAAGGAGAGGAAGGACGAAAGAGACGAAGAGAGAGAGAGAGAGAGAGAGAGAGAAAGGAAGGAAGGAAGGGAGATGGGAATGCGAAGGAGGGAGGGAGGGAAGAGGAGGGAGGAAAAAAGAGGGGGAAGGAAGACGGAAGGGAAGGAGGGAAGGAGGGAGGAAGGAAGGAAGGAGGGAGATGGGAGAGAAGAAGGGTGGGAGGAAGGAAGGAAGGAAGGAAGGAAGGGAGATAGGAATGCGAAGGAGGGAGGGAGGGAAGAGGAGGGAGGAAAAAAGAGGGGGAAGGAAGACGGAAGGGAAGGAGGGAGGGAGGAAGGAAGGAAGGAGGGAGATGGGAGAGAAGAAGGGTGGAAGGAAGGAAGGAAGGAAGGAAGGAAGGGAGATAGGAATGCGAAGGAGGGAGGGAGGGAGGGAAGAGGAGGGAGAAAAAAGGGAGGAAAAAAGAAAGGAAGGAAGACGGAAGGGAAGGAGGGAGGGAGGAAGAAGAGAGGGAGATGGGAGAGAAGAAGGGTGGAAGGAAGGAAGGAAGGAAGGAAGGAAGGAAGGAAGGAAGGAAGGAAGGAAGGAAGGAAGGAAGGGAGATAGGAATGCGAAGGAGGGAGGGAGGGAAGAGGAGGGAGGAAAAAAGAGGGGGAAAGAAGACAGAAGGGAAGGAGGGAGGAAGGAAGGAAGGAGGGAGATGGGAGAGAAGAAGGGTGGGAGGAAGGAAGGAAGGAAGGAAGGAAGGGAGATATGAATGCGAAGGAGGGAGGGAGGGAAGAGGAGGGAGGAAAAAAGAGGGGGAAGGAAGACGGAAGGGAAGGAGGGAGGGAGGAAGGAAGGAAGGAGGGAGATGGGAGAGAAGAAGGGTGGAAGGAAGGAAGGAAGGAAGGGAGATAGGAATGCGAAGGAGGGAGGGAAGAAGAGGGAGGAAAAAAGGAAGGAAGATGGAAGAGAAGGAGGGAGGGAGGAAGGAGAGAGGGAGATGGGAGAGAAGAAGGGTGGAAGGAAGGAAGGAAGGAAGGAAAAAGGAAGGAAGGGAGATGGGAATGCGAAGTAGGGAGGGAGGGAAGAGGAGGGAGGAAAGAAGGAAGGAAGGAAGGAAAGAAAGAAAGAAGGAAGGAAGGAGATGGGAATGCGAAGGAGGGAGGGAGGGAAGAGGAGGGAGGAAAAAAGAGGGGGAAGGAAGACGGAAGGGAAGGAGGGAAGGAGGGAGGGAGGAAGGAAGGAGGGAGATGGGAGAGAAGAAGGGTGGGAGGAAGGAAGGAAGGAAGGAAGGAAGGAAGGAAGGGAGATAGGAATGCGAAGGAGGGAGGGAGGGAAGAGGAGGGAGGAAAAAAGAGGGGGAAGGAAGACGGAAGGGAAGGAGGGAGGGAGGGAGGAAGGAAGGAAGGAGGGAGATGGGAGAGAAGAAGGGTGGAAGGAAGGAAGGAAGGAAGGAAGGAAGGAAGGAAGGAAGGGAGATAGGAATGCGAAGGAGGGAGGGAGGGAGGGAAGAGGAGGGAGAAAAAAGGGAGGAAAAAAGAAAGGAAGGAAGACGGAAGGGAAGGAGGGAGGGAGGAAGAAGAGAGGGAGATGGGAGAGAAGAAGGGTGGAAGGAAGGAAGGAAGGAAGGAAGGAAGGAAGGAAGGAAGGAAGGAAGGGAGATAGGAATGCGAAGGAGGGAGGGAGGGAAGAGGAGGGAGGAAAAAAGAGGGGGAAAGAAGACAGAAGGGAAGGAGGGAGGAAGGAAGGAAGGAAGGAGGGAGATGGGAGAGAAGAAGGGTGGGAGGAAGGAAGGAAGGAAGGAAGGAAGGAAGGGAGATAGGAATGCGAAGGAGGGAGGGAGGGAAGAGGAGGGAGGAAAAAAGAGGGGGAAGGAAGACGGAAGGGAAGGAGGGAGGGAGGAAGGAAGGAAGGAGGGAGATGGGAGAGAAGAAGGGTGGAAGGAAGGAAGGAAGGAAGGAAGGAAGGGAGATAGGAATGCGAAGGAGGGAGGGAAGAAGAGGGAGGAAAAAAGGAAGGAAGACGGAAGAGAAGGAGGGAGGGAGGAAGGAGAGAGGGAGATGGGAGAGAAGAAGGGTGGAAGGAAGGAAGGAAGGAAGGAAGGAAAAAGGAAGGAAGGGAGATGGGAATGCGAAGTAGGGAGGGAGGGAAGAGGAGGGAGGAAAGAAGGAAGGAAGGAAGGAAAGAAAGAAAGAAGGAAGGAAGGAGATGGGAATGCGAAGGAGGGAGGGAGGGAAGAGGAGGGAGGAAAAAAGAGGGGGAAGGAAGACGGAAGGGAAGGAGGGAAGGAGGGAGGGAGGAAGGAAGGAGGGAGATGGGAGAGAAGAAGGGTGGGAGGAAGGAAGGAAGGAAGGAAGGAAGGAAGGAAGGAAGGAAGGGAGATAGGAATGCGAAGGAGGGAGGGAGGGAAGAGGAGGGAGGAAAAAAGAGGGGGAAGGAAGACGGAAGGGAAGGAGGGAGGGAGGGAGGAAGGAAGGAAGGAGGGAGATGGGAGAGAAGAAGGGTGGAAGGAAGGAAGGAAGGAAGGAAGGGAGATAGGAATGCGAAGGAGGGAGGGAGGGAGGGAAGAGGAGGGAGAAAAAAGGGAGGAAAAAAGAAAGGAAGGAAGACGGAAGGGAAGGAGGGAGGGAGAAGAAGAGAGGGAGATGGGAGAGAAGAAGGGTGGAAGGAAGGAAGGAAGGAAGGAAGGATAGGAAGGAAGGAAGGAAGGAATGCGAAGGAGGGAGGGAGGGAAGAGGAGGGAGGAAAAAAGAGGGGGAAAGAAGACAGAAGGGAAGGAGGGAAGGAGGAAGAAGGAAGGAAGGAAGGAGGGAGATGGGAGAGAAGAAGGGTGGGAGGAAGGAAGGAAGGAAGGAAGGAAGGAAGGAAGGAAGGAAGGAAGGGAGATAGGAATGCGAAGGAGGGAGGGGAAGAAGAGGGAGGAAAAAAGGAAGGGAAGACGGAAGAGAAGGAGGGAGGGAGGAAGGAAGGAGAGGGAGATGGGAGAGAAGAAGGGTGGAAGGAAGGAAGGAAGGAAGGAAAAAGGAAGGAAGGAGATGGAATGCGAAGTAGGGAGGGAGGGAAGAGGAGGGAGGAAAAAAGAGAGGGGAGAAAAAAGAAAGGAAGGAAGACGGAAGGGAGAGGGGGAGGAAGGAGAGAGGGAGATGGGAGAGAAGAAGAGTGGAAGGAAGGAAGAAAGGAAGGAAGGAAGGAAGGAAAAAGGAAGTAAGGGAGATTGGGAATGCGAAGTAGGGAGGGAGGGAAGAGGAGGGAGAAAAAAGGGAGGAAAAAAGAAAGGAGAGGAAGACGGAAGGGAAGGGAGGGAGGGAGGAAGAAGAGAGGGAGATGGAGAGAAGAAGGGTGGAAGGAAGGAAGGAAGGAAGGAAGGAAGGAAGGAAAAAAGAGGGGAGGGAGATGGGAATGTGAAGGAGGGAGGAAGGAAGACGAGGGAGGAAAAAAGAGGGGGAAGGAAAAAAGGAAGGAAGGAAGGTGGGAGGGAGGGAGGGAAGGAAGAAGAAGGAAGGAAAAAGGAAGGGAGGGAGATGCGAATGAGAAGGAGGGAGGGAGGGAAGAGGAGGAGGAAAAAAAGAGGGGGGAGGAAAAAAGGAAGGAGGAAGATGGGAGGGAGGGAAGAAGGAAGGAAGGAAAAAGGAAGGAAGGAAGACGGAAGGGAAGGAGGGAGGGAGGGAGGGAGGGAGGAGGGAGGGAGATGGGAGAAAAGAAGGGTGGGAGGGAGGGAGGAAGGAAGGAAGGAGCAAGGGGAGATGGAGAGAAGAGGGGTGGGAGGAAGGAAGGAAAAAGGAGGGAGGGAGATGGGAATGCGAAGGAGGGAGGGAGGAAAGAGGGGGGAGGAAAAAAGGGAGGAAGACGGAAGGAAGAGGGAGGGAGGAAGGAGGGAGGGAAATGGGAGAGAAGAAGGGTGGGAAGGAGGGAGGGAGGAAAGGAAGGAAGGAAGGAAGGAAAAGGAGGGGAGGGAGATGGGAATGTGAAGGAGGGAGGGAGGGAAGAGGAGGGAGGAAAAAAGAGGGGGAAGGAAAAAAGGAAGGAAGGAAGATGGGAGGGAGGGAGGAAAGAAGGAAGGAAGGAAAAAGGAAGGAAGGAATGCGAAGGAGGGAGGGAGGAAAGAGGGGGAGGAAAAAAGGAAGGAAGGAAGACGGAAGGGAAGGAGGGAGGGAGATGGGAGAGAAGAAGGGTGGGAGGAAGGAAGGGAGATGGGAATGCGAAGGAGGGAGGGAGGAAAAAGGGGGGAGGGAAAAAAGGAAGGAAGGAAGATGGAAGATAAGGAGGAGGGGGGAAGGAAGGAGATGGGAGAGAAAAAGGGAGGGAGGGAGGAAGGAAGGAAGGAAAAAGGAAGGAAGGGAGATGGAAGGAAAAAGGAAGGAAGGGAGATGGGAATACGAAGGAGGGAGGGAGGGAAGAGGAGGAAGGAAAAAAGAGGGGGGAAGAAGGAAGGGAGACGGAAGGGAAGGAGGGAGGGAGGAAGGAGAAGGGAGATGGGAGAGAATAAGGGTGGGAGGGAGGAAGAAGGAAAAAGGAAGGAAGGGAGATGGGAATGAGAGGGAGGAAGGAAGGAAGGAAGGAAGGAAAGAAGGAAGGAAGGAAGGAAGGAAAGAAAGAAGGAAGGAAGGAGATGGGAATGAGAGGGAGGAAGGAAGGAAGGAAGGGAGATGGGAATGCGAGGGAGGGAGGGAAAAGGAGGGAGGAAAAAGGAAAGAAAGAAGGAAGGAAGGAAGGGAGATGGGAATGCGAAGGAGGGAGGGGGGAGGAGGGGGAGGAAAAAAGGAAGGAAGGAAGACGGAAGGGAAGGAAGGAAGGGAGCTGGGAATGAGAGGGAGGAAGGAAGGAAAGAAGGAAAGAAGGAAGCAAAGAAGGAAGGAGGGAGATGGGAATGAGAGGGAGGAAGGAAGGAAGGAGGGAGGAAGGAAGGAGGGAGGAAGATGGGAGAGAAAAAGGGAGGGAGGGAGGGAGGACAAGGGAACACAAGGCTTGTGTCGCTTGCATTGTGAACAACATGAGGTATTGAGGGGAGGGGGGGAAGGGCAGAGGGGGGGAACTTGCCTCCCTCACCCCATGTGCCTCGCCTGGGCTACTGGGCTGCTTCTTTCCGCTCCTTTCTTCTGCTTTTGGCTACAGGCAAGGAAAGCAGCCAAAGTCTTTCTTTCTCTCCTCCAAACTCCGCCAGAAATGAGTCTGTGGGACCCTGCAAGGCCTCCTGCTCCAAGAGGCTCACAAAGACTCATTTCTGGTGGAGTTTGGGGGAGAGAAAGAAAGACTTCTGCGGCTTCTGCTGTTTTCCTTGCACGAAGCCAAAAGTCTCTCTCTCTCTCTCTCTCTCTCTCTCTTCCCCTGAGAACAGAGCTGGAGACGGAATCCTGCAATCCCAAATAAATCATTTCGATCGGTAGGAAAACACGGTGGGGGATTACTACGCCGCCTTCGGTCCGATCTAAGTATAGTATATAAAATCATACATTGCAATGTCCTGCCTGTCAATGAATACTTCAGCTTCAACCATAACAACACAAGAGCACACAATAGATACAAACTCAAGGTAAACCGCACCAAACTTGATTGCAGGAAATACGACTTCAGCCACCGAGGGGTCAATCTCTGGACTACTCCACCTGACTCTGTGGTTTCTTCCCCAAACCCCAAAATCTTCAACATTAGACTTTCTTCTATTGACCTCACCCCTTTCCTAAGAGATCTGTAGGGGGTGTGCATAAGCGCACCAACATGCCTACCGTCCCTGTCCTATTGTTTCTTTTATATATATATATATGTATCCATGTATTCATAACTATGTTTTTACTTATGCCTATTATCTTGTAAGTGATGGACAAATCAAATCAAATCAAATCAATCAATATAAATAAATAAATAAATGAAAATTTTCCTGGAGACTTTTGGGGGGATTTTCCCAGGGTCTCCGGTCTACGGGATTTAAAATTATGAGTTTGGTGGTCCCTGAGGTTGAAAAAGTTGGCGACACCTGATCTATTCTCTCTCTGGGGATTAAGTTTTTCTTGCCTAAATGTAACACTTTTCTCACCCTTGAATTGCATTTTGTTAGATAGAGCCAGTGGTGGGATACAATTTTTTTTACGATGGGTTCTGTGGGCGTGGCTTGGTGGGTGTGGCAGGGGAAGGATATACTACAAAATCCCCATTTCCTCCCCACCCCGCTAACCTGCTTTCCAGCTCCGTTCTCCTGGGCAGGGTAACCAAAGGAGACCCAGCCGATCAGCTGGGACTCAATGGGAGGTGGGATTGGCCGGTTACTCAAAATTTCCGCTACCGGTGGTTCTCCAGAACTGCTCAGAACTGGCTGAATACCATCTCTGGATAGGGCCCTGAATTCAACTCTGTCGAAATCCTTCTGAATCCTGTATCTCTCTTCTGAATCTGTTGGCTGTTACCTCCCACTTAGTCTCATCCTTCACTTACAACCCTTCATTTAGTGACCGTTGGAAGTTACAACAGCATTTTAACAAGGGACTTACATTACAACCAGTCCTCATGGTTACAACTGCCACAGCATCCTCGGGCTCACATCATCAGAATTCGGGCGCTTGGCAACCGGCATGGATTTATGACAAGTTGCACTGACCTGGGGTCATGTGATCCATAATTTTGACTGTCTGCCAAGCAAAATCAATGGGGGAAGCTGGATTCACTTAACGACTGGGTGATTTGCTTAACAACCATGGCAAAAAAGGAGATAAACCCCACTGAACCACTGCTCTGCTTAGCCATAGAAATTCTGGTCCCAATTGTGGTTGTAACTCGAGGACTACCTGAAGCATCAAGGCCACTACTGAAAAGTTTTTACATAGAAAGAGCAACTTTTACCCAAAATCAGCAAAGCAGTCAGGCAGACTGAATTGCTCACAGAATCACAGATGAATTTAGAGATCTATGATTCCGCAATTGGCTACCTGAGTCTGTCACATAAAATTTGCTAGCAGGCAAACTCACAAAATTAAGTCACAGCGCACTATGGATGTAAATATTGAATGTTTTATATAAAAAGAGCAACTTTTACCCGAAATCAGGCGAAGCAGGCAGGTGGACTGAGTTGCTCACAGAATCACAGATGAACTTAGAGATCTATCGATCTGCAGTCGGCTACCTGCACTGAATAATAGAAGCTTCAGTCCTAAAGAAGGTTCCGCTTAAAAGCAGAGCCAAAGATCTAAAGATTAGCTAGAAAGCAAGAAATGCAACGATTTCCTGCTTTTTAGCTAATCTAAATCTCCCGGCACAACAGAACAGCTGATGGTCAGGGGAAAAAAAGGAAAAATAGCAACTTAGCAGGCAAGTTTGCCAGTGAGTGGGCAGGGAGGGTTCCCGCTAGTCATGTGGGCGGCGCAGCCTGGATTAATTGCTTTGCGGGTGACATTTCTCTACTGACCAGCAAAATTTTCTCACGGACCACCAGTGGGCCGCAGCCCACCGGTTGGCAACCACTACTCTGGTAGGCCACCGCTCCACTCTGAGCAGATGCAGGAATGCATAAACAACATTGGGATGAGGCCATTTTCACCGCCAATTATTTGCTGACTAGACTGTGAAGTTCAGCAACTAATGAAACTCCATGGGACACGTTATATAAAAGACACTGTGGCACATTTCAGAATCGTTGGCAGCAGTGCTCGGGTGCACATTCCCAAAGCAATTATGAGGAAAGGACAGACAAAGGCAAGGAAATTGAAATTGATAGGTTATCAGTCAGGATCAAAGGCACACAGGTTTACAGATGGACACAAAAAACGTTATTATTTCACGTTCGGCCGATTTTCCTCAACATGAGGATTGGGGAAAAGGCCGCCAATACAGCAGGGACATACTTTGATAAATCAGACAGCACAACTTCCTGAGAAAGAGAAAAAGTTGGAAACCAGGGGACTCCCCCTTTTTACTCACAGCAACCAATCACAGGTCAGGTTGCCTCGTGCAGTGGCCAGCTCTCTTCAATCAATTAACTACAACTGTGTGTTCTTACTCATTATCCGACCCTTCACTGCTCCAGCTCTTAAAATTTAAATATCTTAACACCCCTCCAATAAATAGCTGGATGGCATTATTTCACAAGATCCTTGGATTTCTATAGAAGCCACGGTAGAACCGTGGTAGCACAGTAGTTAGATAACAGACAAGAGATAATCAGTGTTGGAAGGGACCTTGTAGGTCATCTAGTCCAACCCCCCGCCCAAGCAGGAGACCCTATACCATTTCTGACAGAGGGCAGTCCAATCTCTTCTTGAAGATCTCAAGTGATGGCGCTCCCACAACTTCTGAGGGCAACTTCTCTTCCATGGGTTGATTTTTCTCATTGTCAGAAAGTTTCTCCTTATTTCCAGGCTGAATCTCTCCTTGGTCATTTTCCATCCATTATTCCTTATCTGGCCTTTGGGTGCCTTGGAGAATAGCTTGACCCCCCTTCCTCCTCCCTGGGGCAGCCCCTCAAATATTGGAAGATGCTCTCCTGTCTCCCCTGGTCCGTCTCTTCCCGAGACCAGCCAGGCCCAGTTCCTGTAGCCGTTCATCCTATGTTTTAGCCTCCAGTCCCCTCATCCTCCTGGTTGCTCTTCTCTGCACTTTTTTTCTAGAGTCTCAACCTCTTTTTTATAGTGTGGTGACCAAAACTGGATGCAGGACTCTGGGTGTGGCCTTACTGAGGCTTTATAGAGTGGGATTAGTGCCTCCCTTGATCTTGATTGTATCTCTCTGTTAATGCAACATAGGAGTGCATTAGCTTTTTGGACTTCAGGTGTGGCCTTACTAAGGCTTTATAGAGTGGGATTAGGACCTCCCTTGATCTTGATTGTATCTCTCTGTTAATGCAACATAGGAGTGCATTAGCTTTTTGGACTTCAGGTGTGGCCTTACTAAGGCTTTATAGAGTGGGATTAGGACCTCCCTTGATCTTGATTGTATCTCTCTGTTAATGCAACATAGGAGTGCATTAGCTTTTTGGACTTCAGGTGTGGCCTTACTAAGGCTTTATAGAGTGGGATTAGGACCTCCCTTGATCTTGATTGTATCTCTCTGTTAATGCAACATAGGAGTGCATTAGCTTTTTGGACTTCAGGTGTGGCCTTACTAAGGCTTTATAGAGTGGGATTAGTACATCACTTGATCTTGATTGTATCTCTCTGTTAATGCAACATAGGAGTGCATTAGCTTTTTGGACTTCAGGTGTGGCCTTACTAAGGCTTTATAGAGTGGGATTAGGACCTCCCTTGATCTTGATTGTATCTCTCTGTTAATGCAACATAGGAGTGCATTAGCTTTTTGGACTTCAGGTGTGGCCTTACTAAGGCTTTATAGAGTGGGATTAGTACCTCCCTTGATCTTGATTGTATCTCTCTGTTAATGCAACATAGGAGTGCATTAGCTTTTTGGACTTCAGGTGTGGCCTTACTAAGGCTTTATAGAGTGGGATTAGTACCTCCCTTGATCTTGATTGTATCTCTCTGTTAATGCAACATAGGAGTGCATTAGCTTTTTGGACTTCAGGTGTGGCCTTACTAAGGCTTTATAGAGTGGGATTAGGACCTCCCTTGATCTTGATTGTATCTCTCTGTTAATGCAACATAGGAGTGCATTAGCTTTTTGGACTTCAGGTGTGGCCTTACTAAGGCTTTATAGAGTGGGATTAGTACCTCACTTGATCTTGATTGTATCTCTCTGTTAATGCAACATAGGAGTGCATTAGCTTTTTGGACTTCAGGTGTGGCCTTACTAAGGCTTTATAGAGTGGGATTAGGACCTCCCTTGATCTTGATTGTATCTCTCTGTTAATGCAACATAGGAGTGCATTAGCTTTTTGGACTTCAGGTGTGGCCTTACTAAGGCTTTATAGAGTGGGATTAGGACCTCCCTTGATCTTGATTGTATCTCTCTGTTAATGCAACATAGGAGTGCATTAGCTTTTTGGACTTCAGGTGTGGCCTTACTAAGGCTTTATAGAGTGGGATTAGTACCTCCCTTGATCTTGATTGTATCTCTCTGTTAATGCAACATAGGAGTGCATTAGCTTTTTGGACTTCAGGTGTGGCCTTACTAAGGCTTTATAGAGTGGGATTAGGACCTCCCTTGATCTTGATTGTATCTCTCTGTTAATGCAACATAGGAGTGCATTAGCTTTTTGGACTTCAGGTGTGGCCTTACTAAGGCTTTATAGAGTGGGATTAGTACCTCACTTGATCTTGATTGTATCTCTCTATTAATGCAACATAGGAGTGCATTAGCTTTTTGGACTTCAGGTGTGGCCTTACTAAGGCTTTATAGAGTGGGATTAGGACCTCCCTTGATCTTGATTGTATCTCTCTGTTAATGCAACATAGGAGTGCATTAGCTTTTTGGACTTCAGGTGTGGCCTTACTAAGGCTTTATAGAGTGGGATTAGGACCTCCCTTGATCTTGATTGTATCTCTCTGTTAATGCAACATAGGAGTGCATTAGCTTTTTGGACTTCAGGTGTGGCCTTACTAAGGCTTTATAGAGTGGGATTAGGACCTCCCTTGATCTTGATTGTATCTCTCTGTTAATGCAACATAGGAGTGCATTAGCTTTTTGGACTTCAGGTGTGGCCTTACTAAGGCTTTATAGAGTGGGATTAGTACCTCCCTTGATCTTGATTGTATCTCTCTGTTAATGCAACATAGGAGTGCATTAGCTTTTTGGACTTCAGGTGTGGCCTTACTAAGGCTTTATAGAGTGGGATTAGGACCTCCCTTGATCTTGATTGTATCTCTCTGTTAATGCAACATAGGAGTGCATTAGCTTTTTGGACTTCAGGTGTGGCCTTACTAAGGCTTTATAGAGTGGGATTAGTACCTCACTTGATCTTGATTGTATCTCTCTATTAATGCAACATAGGAGTGCATTAGCTTTTTGGACTTCAGGTGTGGCCTTACTAAGGCTTAATAGAGTGGGATTAGGACCTCCCTTGATCTTGATTGTATCTCTCTGTTAATGCAACATAGGAGTGCATTAGCTTTTTGGACTTCAGGTGTGGCCTTACTAAGGCTTAATAGAGTGGGATTAGTACCTCACTTGATCTCGTTAGAATGACCTACTAGAATGGCTACTTCTGCTGATTGCCGGCTACCTGCAAATTGTCAGAATCCCATCAGCTCCAGGTTGACTCAGCCTTTCGTTCTTCTGAGGTTGATAAAATAAAGACCCAGATTGTTGGGGACAGTAGGCTGATTCTGTACACTGCTTAGAGGGGGCTGTCAAGCTCTGTGAAGCGGTATATAAGTCTAAGTCAAGAGTCTTCCAACTTGGCAGCTTGAGGACTTGTGGACTTCAACTCCCAGAATCCCTGAGCTAACAGACTGGAGGAGGAATTCTGGGAGTTGAAGTCCACAAGTCTTTGAGCTGTCAAGTTGGAAGACCCCTGGTCTAAGTGCTGTCGCTATTGCTATTACTGCATACAGAATGTTATGAGGTCAGCCAAGTTATCTTCTGATGGACAATAAATTAGGTCCACAGAAAGTTCTCGACTTACAACCATAGTCGAGCCTAACGTTTCTGTTGTTAAGTGAGACATTTGTGAAGTTTTCCCTCATTTTACGACCTTTCTTGCCTCGGTTGTTAAGTGAATCACTGCCTTTGGTAAGTTACTAACATGGTTGTTAAGTGAATCTGGCTTCCTTGTCAGAAGTTCACAAAAGGGGATCACATACCCTGGGACGCTGCAACAGTCATAAATATGAACCAGCTGCCAAGCATCTTGTCAGGTTTCCAAGTGATGAAATCCATTTAAAAAGAAAAGTGCAAAGTCCATATTTCAAAAAGATTTCTTTTATTTAGGAAAGCATCAAATTGGCAAAGTCCGTGGTAATTCTGGATTTGATAGAACCCAGAATTACCCCATAATATTATAAGCTAGAAACGACCCCCAAAAGTCACATTCTCCAATCGAAGTAATTCAACGTTGCTTGATGTCACAAATCTCCACCTCAAGGGGCTCAAGCAAGGACAGCTCACTTTCCCAGAGGAAGAAGAACCACCTAGCCTAAACAACTCTCTCTCTCGCCACTCCTCTCCCTTTAGGACTGTGGTGAGCCCAGAACCCGCCCCCCCAAGACTGCCACGGAGAAAATAAGGAAAAGAATATATATTAAGCCTAACTAAAATGGCTACTCATATGTCAATTTCGGGCTTGGCACATCTGAATTTTGATGACATGATCATGGGGGTGGCTGCAAAGGTCATAACTGTTGAAAAACAGTCATAAGTCATTTTTTCCACTGCCGTTGCAACCTTGAACAGTCACTAAGCAAACTTGTAAATCGAGGACCACCTGTATTATATTTTCTTTCTCTGCTTCAATATTTTACGTCAACGTACTTCCTTCTGGTTTTTTAGCCCCTCACCTCTTTCCATTTGTCTACATGCCGAGCGATCTTCGAACACGGATGTAAGCTCTTTTCACTTCAGTATCCCAACCCTTCAACCCTTGTAGACTTTTGAGCCTCCTTCGTGTAGTTCTTCATTTCTCTTGGACTCATGACGTTTCTTCTGTTCTGCCCTAAGGTAAATGTAAAGGTTCCCCTCCTTGCACATCTGTGCTAGTCGTTTCCGGCTCTAGAGGGTGATGCTGATCTCCGTGACAAAGCCAAAGAACCAACGCCGTCCAAAGGCGTCTCCATAGTCATGTGGGTAGCAGGACTAAATGCTGCCCAAGGCGCACGGAATGCTGCTCCCTATTTTTCTACTTGCATTTTTTTCAATGTGTTTTTGAACTGCTAGGTTGGCAGAAGCTGGGACAAGGAACGGGAGCGGCGCTGGGGATTCGAACTGCCGACCTTTCTGATCAACAAGCTCAGCGTCTTAGCCACTGAGCCACTGCGTCCCAGTATCTCCTGGCAATTTCTTTTTTTTTTTGGAACAAATTTTATTCATTTTTCAAAAACAATACACAAACAAACAAAACATAGGATGTAGTAACATAAAATATCTTTTCTAAAAAAAAACAAATAAAACATCTTATTTAAAAAGAAAATAATTCCAAATTATCACATTTCTGTACAAACACAATTTAATATGTATATTTATCTTATCTAATCAACTTCATATCTTTTTCCAACTTCTCTTTATTGCTCCCTTTCCTTCTATTTAATTGTATTTCTTTTGCCTTGAATTATATATATTCATTGTATATAGTTTCATTAGTTCTCTTCCACATCCTTTCAAACATAGACAAACATTACACAAAACATAAATACATAAAACTTCTTTTTGGAAAGCGGCTTACCCTGGGTTAAATCTTTTTGTACAGACATAAATCAAATTCTTGCTCACTTAATATACTATTTCATATCTTATTTAACATTCTATATTTTCTATATATTTTCTCTCTCCTCTTCACTCTTTTAATTCTGTTTTATTTATTTCATCTCAATTTAAATAATTATACTTGCATCTTTTGTCCGTTCTCTTTCAATCATCTATTTATCCTTTCTTTTTGATGCAATATTTCTCCTGTAAACACTGGTTGAAGTATGACAACTTTTTATGTTTCCCCTAAATTTAACACTTAAAATAACACATATTTTCCATACTGATTCTGCTTCGTACATTCTAAGTACTACATTTCAAAATACTAAAACAAGCAAATAGTATTAAATTTAATAAGTAATAATAAAACAAAAAAAAGGGATATTGGATTTATAATATAATAAGAACAATGTTTCATAGGAAATTAAACTCTATTATTAAATCTTAAACATTTTCATAGCTTCCCTTTAATGCATTATTAACATATAATATTTTAATTTTCTAACTCAGTTTCAAATACTAATATCTACAATACAATCTTATGTACTTTTGCAGAATCATTTTTATAAAATTATATCTTACCCCTTATCTCTGAAAAAAACATGTTTTTAACATCTTGTTTAAAACCTTTATGACTTCTCTTTCCTTTTTCCCTTCCTTTCTTGTCAATTCTAGCTTTTTGACCCCCCCCATCTCTCAAATTTCACCTTCAGTCTTCCCTTTCTGTTGTATTTCTCTTTTCTGTTGCTTTCTGATATCATATCGATTTTTCATCTTATTTTTCTTTTTCTTGGTTGCTTTTTTAAGTCCTGACTTCATCTTTTCCTTGCCCCCCTTTCGCTTTTCGTCCTCCACTAAGAGTATTTGTCCATTAAAGATGGCTTCTCCTTCTTCATCCCAGCCTTCCTGTCATTGTTGTATTTCTTGATAGGTAGAAATCGCCATTTCTAAAAAGTGGAAAATAGATCCAGAAGAGCCCTTGTCTTCTTGTTCCTCTTCTTTCCATTTTTGAAATTCCATTTGTAATTCTTCAAAAGATAATGCCATTTTTTTCTTTTTTAAAAAAAAAAACCCAACCCAAATATCTTTAATCTTTCAAGAAATAGTTCAGAAAAATCCCAAAGTCACAAAGCAATCCAAATCAAAGCAAACAGTTTTATTTAGCACTTTCTTCTTTCTATATTTTCACTTCCTAGGGTAGAATTCAAATACAGAGTTCCAAAGTAGTCTTCTAGAAGTCGTAATATCTTTTATTTCTGATCTTATAAACTCAAAGCAGTCTCCTTCAGTACAATCTTAAAATAAGTCTTTATCTCTTCCTTTCCACTTATAGCAAATAAAAAGACTTTTAGGTTTTTAATTCCAATGTCCAGAAATCCTTTATCCCCTTGGCTTTAAATTTCAAGTTAGATTACCTTCTATGCCCAAGTAGATTTTTCAGATTTCCCTCTGCTGTTTCTGTGGGAAGGGAGAGTGAAAGAAAGTAACTTTTCCTTTCCAGCTTTCTTCCGCCGCTTTTACAATCTTCTTTGGGAGACAAGGTATCCTTCAAACGATTTAGTTTCCAGGGTGTTTAGAAGTTTCTTGTTGTCCCGGTTCAGCCAACACTTTCGCTTTCTCCTACTTCCTCCAGCACAACTCTTACCCGGCTACAGGCTTCTTTATGGTGGCCATTGCTGACCACCGCTCCACCGCCTTGGGAAAAAGGGGTTTTGCCTTTGAGGAGGGGGTTTGCAGCACCCCCAAACCCCAATCCGGATCCCCTCTCTCTTCGCTTGCCTGTACAGGGCAACCATATCCTCCAGATCCGTTTGGATTGGAGGCACCTTGGCAGCGAGCGCTGCAGGAATCATGGAGAGTCGTGAATTCCTGCCGCCGCCGAAGCCTTGCGAAACCGGAAGCCTATCTCCTGGCAATTTTGAGGACCACAAAAAATGCCATCTATCTTGACCTCATCCGCTGTGAATCCCTTTGGAAAAACACCTTTGTTTGTTCTTTCTTTGGAACAAACTGTTCCTGTTTCACTGGACTCTCCCTTTCAAAACATTTCACTGACCTATTCTCTGACTTCGAGCCACTTTTAGGCCTTTGTCCAAACTGCATGTGGGAATATTCATCCACTGGAGACCTCTGACCAACAGACATGAAAACTTCAGTACTGGCACGTACTTTTCCCCAATCCTCATGTTGAGGAAAATCTGCCGAACGTGAAATAATAACGTTTTTTGTGTCCATCTGTAAACCTGTGTGCCTTTGATCCTGACTGATAACCTATCAATTTCAATTTCCTTGCCTTTGTCTGTCCTTTCCTCATAATTGCTTTGAGAATGTGCACCCGAGCACTGCTGCCAACGATTCTGAAATGTGCCACAGTATCTTTTATATAACGTGTCCCATGGAGTTTCATTAGTTGCTGAACTTCACAGTCTAGTCAGCAAACAATTGGTAGTGAAAATGGCCTCATCCCAATGTTGTTTATGCATTCCTGCATCTGCTCAGAGTGGAGCGGTGGCCTACCAGAGTAGTGGTTGCCAACCGGTGGGCTGCGGCCCACTGGTGGTCCGTGAGAAAATTTTGCTGGTCAGTAGAGAAATGTCACCCGCAAAGCAATTAATCCAGGCTGCGCTGCCCACATGACCAGCGGGAACCCTCCCTGCCCACTCACTGGCAAACTTGCCTGCTAAGTTGCTATTTTTCCTTTTTTTCCCCTGACCATCAGCTGTTCTGTTGTGCCGGGAGATTTAGATTAGCTAAAAAGCAGGAAATCGTTGCATTTCTTGCTTTCTAGCTAATCTTTAGATCTTTGGCTCTGCTTTTAAGCGGAACCTTCTTTAGGACTGAAGCTTCTATTATTCAGTGCAGGTAGCCGACTGCAGATCGATAGATCTCTAAGTTCATCTGTGATTCTGTGAGCAACTCAGTCCACCTGCCTGCTTCGCCTGATTTTGGGTAAAAGTTGCTCTTTTTATATAAAACATTCAATATTTACATCCATAGTGCGCTGTGACTTAATTTTGTGAGTTTGCCTGCTAGCAAATTTTATGTGACAGACTCAGGTAGCCAATTGCGGAATCATAGATCTCTAAATTCATCTGTGATTCTGTGAGCAATTCAGTCTGTCTGACTGCTTTGCTGATTTTGGGTAAAAGTTGCTCTTTTTTAATAAAAAAAATAAATATTTACAGAAATATTTATGATATTTACATAAAAGCCATGCCCAGCCAGTCACATGACCACCAAGCTACACCCACAAATTAGGCCACACCCACAGAACCAGTTGTTAATACATTTGAATCCCATCCTTGCCTCTGTGCGTTTGTGTGTGTGTGTGTGTGTGTGTGTGTGTGAGAGAGAGAGAGAGAGAGAGAGGGAGGGAGGGAGGGAGAGACAGAGGTTAGATCAGATCTCTCTCGCTCTCTCTCCCCCACCAACGTCAGTAAGCCACCGTCAGTCAAAATTCATATTAGTGGTCCCCGCAATTTAAAATTATGAGTTTGGTGGTCCCTGAGATCCAAAAGGTTGGTGACTCCTGGCCTAGAGGTTGAGCTCTTGCCTCACAATCAGGAGGCTGTGAGTTCGATCCTAGCTATTTCTCTCTGGGCACACTGAGAATACATCCTCTGAACAAAACTCTGCATTGGCGACAGGAAGAGCATCCGGCCACTCTGCTAGCTCCGTTCAGTTGGCCAGACTCCACCCAGCAAGGGATTATGGGGTCATTCAAAGACAATGACGACAATTCCTGCATCTGCTATCGGTAGTAATATATCTTTCATAGTTTGTAACACACAATTTCTGCGTTCAGAAACTCCATTCTCTGCCGGAGTGTAGGGGTTCGTTTTTCTATGGGTTGTGCGTTTCTTTCTCGCTCACTGCTGGAACATATTAGACCTGGACTCTCTGTCTGTTTGCAACTGACACCAACTTGGATTATACCTCCTCTCTACAAATATTACCCACTGTTTAACTTGTTGAAACACTTTATCTTTTGCTTTTTAATAAATAACAAAGCCAGTATCTAGAGCAGGGGTGCCCAGCTTGGTTTCATTGAGGGCCGCATTAAAGGGGCATTTTTCTGAAATTCCAGAGCCTTGGATGGCACAGGAACAATCCTGCCCTTGTTTCAGGCCACGCCAACCGGTCTTCTGGCTGCCAGGATCCTGCGTGCCCAGGATGGGCTGGAAGGCGCCAGACAGAGAGAGAAATGTAGCTCAGCCCTTCTGAACAAATCCTTCCTTCGGCCTTTAGGATTCCAGCACTTAACCCCATTTAAATCATGAGTCTTGAGCCAAACTTCCAAAACTTAAAAAGGATTTATTGGGAGTTAACATGCTGGCACTGCCTGGGTGCAGCCGACTCTGAGACACATCATTCATTGTCACCCTTGACCCTGGTTTTCCCTCTACCCCCTGGGTGTATCGTTATTCATATTCTCCAATGGGACAAGTCCATAGCCCAGAGTCATCAATCATGCTTTCCAGTTAGAATTTTGCAAGGCAGAAACTTCGGTCACCTAGTTACTATCTTTGAAAAAACATTTATGGAATGCACTTTTGGATTTGCAAGCTGCCGCACTTCTCCCCCCTCCCTTTCTCTTGGCAACTCTAAAGAGACCCTAGAAATATTTTATGAGTTGACATTCTAATAATGCAAGGTTTCCATGGGCCGGGGTAAGCATGGACAGAGTGGGCGTGGACATCTGGATGTCACTTGTGGCAGCCCAAGCGCTCTGTCAGTGGAAATGGGCTCCTGAGCTCTGTTTTCAGCTGGGATGACCTCCTGCAGTTTTCTCTGGCAGTGAAAACGGAGCTCAGGAGGGCCGTGCGCAGCCCTCACGAGCTCGTTTTTTGCTGGTAAGAGGAACTGCGGGCCAGTCCTTCGCTGTTTCCAGGGAGGCCCCGTGGGCCAGATATAAGCACCCCGTGGGCCAGATCCAGCCTGTGGGCCTTGAGTTTGACACCTCTGATCTAGAGGGATCATCCACAATTGTTAACTGGAAGAGCAACAGGCGACGGCTGGCAGGCCTGGAGAGATGGCTCTGCGTGCCACTTTTGTCATGCATGGCATAGCTTCGCCATCACAGCTGTATAAAATTTTCCAGTGAGAGTAACTTTGCTGCTTGCAGTTTCCCTTATATAAATTCTGTGTAAGTCCAGCCAGCTAGCGGATATAAGCCCATGCACATGTACAGGTAGTTCTCGACTTACAACAGTCCATTTAGTGATTGTTCAAAGTTACGATGACACTGAAAAATGTCACTTATGCCCATTTTTCAGTTACGACCTTTGCAGCACCCCCATGAACATGTGATTAAAATTCAGTTGCTTGGCAACCGACTCATATTTATGACCGTTGCTGTGTCCCAAGATCCCCTTTTACGACCTTCTGACAAGCAAACCAGATTCATTTAGCAAATAGGTTACTAACTTATCAACTGAAGTGATTCACTTAACAACGGTACCAAGAAAGGTTGTAAAATGGGGCAAAATACATTTCACCAATGTCTCACACAATAACATAAATTTGCGGATCAATTGTGGTCGTACATCAAGGACTACTTGTATTACTTGACTATCTTCCAAGCACAAAATTATGCTGGCTAGTGTTTTTTCATTTTGTCTTTGACCTTCCTTATTGATCTGCCGGAGGATTGTTTAAAACTGTCCCCAAATCCTCCCTCTGAAGAAATATCTCCATCGCTCCATGAGAAATAAGTTTGTTTCACTAAGATGAGCCACAGGAAATCCTCCTCCTGTGACAGAGAGCGTCTTGCAGTCTTCACAGGTCAGTTGTCTTCAAGTTCCCACAGGTTCACGAAGAAATTTTTACCTCAGAAAAATACTACTGGCTCTTCAGGGCGTACCTTGGCCCATAACCTGTCAGGGAATTGTACAACTGGTGTCCAAATGGAGTCAGAAAGACCGACAAGGACCAGTTTTAGATAAATAAGTACTGTATTTATATAGTACAGTAAAGCAAACAAGAGCATAACCATGTAAATCAATACAGCAGGGACGTCCTGAGGTAAAGTAGAGAAGCACAGAGCACACAGGGGGGGAAAAAAGGCGGGAAACCAGGGAATTCCCCCTTTTCACTCACAGCAACCAATCACAGCTCAGGTTGCCTCACGCAGTGGCCAGCTCTCTCTTTTGTTACAACTCTGTGTTCTTACTAAATTGTCCAACCTTTTGCTATTCCAGTTCTTAAATTTTAAATACCTTATCAAGGCTGAAAAGTGTTCACCTGGACTGTCAGATTGGTAGGAATGCTCATTTTCTACTGAGGAGCAAAAGGAAGTTAAGGAAAAGGACTGAAAGGGAAATCTGAATGTGGTATCTTTGTCAGCACCACTATGGATTTATCCTGTTGGCTCATGGCATCTTATATAAACCATTTCAGTCTGCCCTGAAATCTGCCAATGTAGACAGGGGCGGCATAATATCAGGGGGACCAGGCATGGTCTGATTATGACAAGGGGGGTGATGTTAGATGGGCCCACCAGATCATTGCTCTGACAAGAAAATGATATCTGGTGTGTGACCACTGTCCCAAGTCGGGACCGAGACGATTTGGGACAGGCTCATGGCTGCCACGGAGGCCAAGAACTCCTGGGCTGCTTCCGAGGCTGCACCTATTGTGGCCCACTGGCGGTTGACAGTTGGCAGCAGAGTCGGACAGTAGCGAGGAGGTTGGGGAGGAACCTGGGCCAATCCTGGAGGCTGAAGAAGGCTCAGACGAGGCCTACTGCATCAGAGGCAGAGATGGGGCCAGGGCAGGCTGGCAGTCATCAGCTGCCTTCAGACTCAGACAGCAGTGAGGCAGGGGAGCGCCTGGAACCAGTTCCTAGCCTGTGCATGCACAGGGCTACCAGAAGACAATTGAGAAAGCAGGGTCGACTCAGGAGTAAGGCCACACCTTGGAGACGATTGGCCCCTCCCATAGGACATAAAAGAGGAGGAAACAGGACGTGAGCTTTTGCAGGAAGCAATGAGTTCATCTGGTCGATTTAAGCTTTGAAAAGTTCTGTTTGACTCTGTGTCGATCTTGGCCTTGCCCTTCTCTGGCTGTATTCCAAGTGCGATAAGGTGGGAGTTTATCAACATTCCCCTGAAAGACTGTTTGTGAAGCCTTGCAGGCTTCGAATGGACGTAATCCACAGCCGTGGAAATAAGAGAGGTTTTGCCGGAACTAAGGTTGTGTTTTATGCTTTCTAAGGAAGCCGAGTTCAGAACAATGCCCAGGGATGGCACGTCGGAGTTCCCCAGAACCATCAGCCTGAGGAGCTCCACTGTGGGAATAAACTTTGACTTCAGTATTGGGTAATGATTAGTCTAAGACCTTATACATACATGTCTGCCCAAGGGTCACTGATATAAGCAAGGAAATTAATTAAGCAGCTCAGACAACTGTAAACAGTTTTGTGTGCTATATCTAATTATTGTAATCCACAATGTGAATGCTTACTATGTACGAATTTCTCAATAAAAGGGGGCACTAGAATTTGCTCTAGACTCCCATCCCAAGTACACCAGCCTCTGTGTCTCATTCTTTCCTTGGGAGTCCACCACAAGTGGTGACCCCGACGTGATCCACTGCAGGTGGTACGTGTCCGGACCTCCGTGTTTCCTCGCCTGGAATAGGTAAAGTACGTACTTAACTATTGCTGGACAATAGGATTATTCAGGGAACATGGGGGGAAAACTCTCTCAGCCACAGGAACGGCATGTTAGTGAGCTGCAGAAGTTAGCCAGGACAAACTACTTTATCTTTAAACCCTCTGGGGGGGAGCAAATAGTTCTTTCAAATGATAATGTCAGAGAGCTGCTGCAAGAGATCTGGCGGCAATGTCCCTGGTATCCAGAGAAAGGCTCTTTAAAGTTAGACACATGGAGGAGAATTGGAACTATCCTTCATGAAGAGCCACGGGCAACAGCTGAAATTTTGATATTTTGGAAGATTGTTATGACTGCTTTAGAGACCCAGCAACAACCTCTTTTAAAAACTTTAGTAGAATCTCTTCCTTATAAAGGAATTGTATTGCACCTGCCTTCTCCAAAACTGAAGTGTGCTTTATCATTTCCAACAGCACCTATTCCTGTGAATGATAAAATCCAATCAAAAATGGGAAAAGTTCAAGCCATGATGCATCAGGCTTTCAATGAGGGGAAATTAGAGTCTGATGAGATTACCCAGATGAATTTGTTTCCAGTCAATAGGCAAGTGGATGCTCAAGGCAATCTGCAGACTGAATGGGTTCCGATTCCTTTAGCAGTTCTTAGGGAAATTAAAAAAGCAGTAAAAGATTATGGTATTCAAAGTCCTTTTACAAAGGGGCTCCTGACAAGTTTGGCTACCTCACGCATGATTCCTAGTGACTGGAAAGATTCAGTGAGAATGATATTGAGCTCTACTCAGTAAGTGGTCTTTGACTCAGAATACCAAAGGGAAGCTGTCACTAGGGGAAGGAATTCGGGGGGGGGGGCTGTATATGCCAGACCAAATCTACGGGGCAGGCTTGTCTGAATCCACTGCTGATCAAGCTGCTAATTTGCCTGATCACGTATTTCCAGTGGTTATGGCAGCTGTCCTTGAGGCGTTGTCCCGCATTCAGGATGTGGGAACCCCAGCATGGTCTTTTTCTCAAATTAAGCAAACAGCATCTGAGTCTTATAATGATTTTGTGGAAAGGCTACAATTGGCTATTACCAGGCAAATCTCTAATGAGGAAGCTGAAAAAGAACTTTTGCTGAAATTGGCAGTTGAAAATGCAAACGCTGACTGCAAGCGTATCTTGCAGCCCTTGGTGGCTAGAGGTGAGGTTACTCTGGCTGATCTGTTAAAGGCATGTGCAGTGGTGGGTTCTCAGGCTTACAACATGGAGACTTTGGCTATGGCATTGCAAAAAGGGATGAAACCTACAGGGATTTTTTTTAATTGTGGAAAGTCTGGCCATTTTAAAGCCCAGTGCCGTGCCCCTGAAGGGGGGTGTAGGCATTTTGCTTCCTCCCCTTCTGCAGGTACGCCAAGACCGAAAGTTCGGTATAAGAGATTACCAGATCCAATGTGGAAAGGACCTGTCCCGCTGATAACTTGGGGCCGAGGATATGCTGCTGTTGAAGATGAGGGGACAGTTGTTTGGGTTCCTGCTCGCTGTGTGTGTCCTTATCATCAGCCAAAGGGGCAAGCGGATGGATTTGGGGGAATGGAAAAGAAACACATTAATCCAGGACATGGGGAAGCTAGCAAACCTTCATAATAAAACTGATTGTTGGGTATGTATGCACATGCCAACTCACAAAACATCAGGGCTTCCAATGGTTGCAGTACCTCTGGCCGAAGGTGACTGGTATAAGGGACAGTTGTTCAGGGATGTGGTCTAACAGTTGGACTACAAGAAACATAAATACATTGCATCTTGGAAGCCGAATCCAAGAGGTGGCGGGTATCTGCTGGACTCACAATGAGACAGTAGAGAATATTACTTACTTGGGAACATATCCATTTTGTAACAAAACAATTATTATTGGCAATGGAAGTCGGGTTTATCCGGATGACATGAAAACTATAAATCTCACTTACTTTGTACATAACATTTCTAAATTTGATATCATATCTTTGATCAATGAAAATGGGTGTCCAATTATCCCTGCCACATGTTGTCCCACCACGAGAGAAAACCAGCTGCCCAAATGTGCAAATGGGAAATACACACCACCGCCCACTTATTTGGCTATGTTAATGGAATCTTTTGCACGATTAATCTATGCTGAACCAAATATGGTTAGCCATCTCCTGGGAGCAAATCTATGGTTGCTGTGTGGACGGATGGCCTATGATCGCATGCCAGCACGATGGAAAGGAGTCTGCACCTTTGGGAAAGTAATCCCATCTCATGTCATTTTAAAATCTTTGGGGACTGCTCATATCCGCAATGCGCGTTCCGCAACGGAAGTAAACTCTGTTTTGAATCATGACTACTGGACACAGATATCAAGGGGAGTTATTCCTCCTTTAGGAGTCATGATGAACTATAGAGATTTGCATCGTTTAAACAATTGGACAGTTACTATGTTTAAAGACACCATTAAAACGCTAAAGCTGCTTGAAGAAGAGCAAGGAAAAATCCTTGACTTTGTCCTGCAAACCAGATATGCGGTGGACACTATTTTGGCTGCGCAAGGGGGAGTTTGCGCTGTGATTCATACACATTGTTGCATGTATATCTCTGATTATTCTCCAAACATTACAGCTACTATACAGCATATGGAACAAACCCTGAGTGAGAATCCATTACAATCGGAGGACGAGGGACTGGACGTGTGGTCTGCACTTTGGTCCTGGTTGCCAGATGGTTCATGGATTCGTCATCTAATTGTTGGAGTGATATTGCTTTTTATACTTTCTCTTTGTGTATGCTGTTGTATCCAATGTCTCCCTGGACTTTTAGGAATGTGTCGGGTGAAGCCTACGGAAGGAGAATTGCTGTTGCAGATGGCGAAAAGCTACCGAGGCATCCGCGATCATCAAAAAACTAAAACAGGGGAGATGTGGGAATAAACTTTGACTTCGGTATTGGGTAATGATTAGTCTAACACCTTATACATACATGTCTGCCTAAGGGTCACTGAGATAAGCAAGGAAATTAAAAACAAACACCAGGAACAATTAAGCAGCTCAGACAATTGTAAACAGTTCTGTGTGCTATATCTAATTATTGTAATCCACAATGTAAATGCTTACTGTGTACAAATTTCTCAATAAAAGGGGGCACTAGAATTTGCTCTAGACTCCCATCCCGAGTACACCAGCCTCTGTGTCTCATTCTTTCCATGGGAGACCACCACACATCAGTTAATCTGTTTTCATAGTAATTGTAAGCATGCATTGTAAGCATGCAAGAAAATTCAAAATCCCCGTCCAAACAGTGCCAAATTGCAAAAAGCTTATGCTATTCACTTAAAAACCACCAGGATTTATTTAAATATAACAATATTTGCATCGCAGTTAACATAAAATATCAATGGCCTATCCAAAAAAAATGTCATAAACCGTAAACCATAAAGCATGCAGGACTTTTTCACACAGCTGTATATATTCTTTTTATGCAGGACTCTTTGGCAGTTATGGGGGAGGGGTCTTGGGCTTGCCACATTTCTAAGGGGGGAGGAGTGGAGAGAGAGAGAGAGTTGTTTAGGCTAGGTGGTTCTTCCCATGGGAAAATGAGTTGTCTGCGCTCAGGCCCCTTGAGGTGGAGATTTATGACATCAAGCAAAGTTGAATTACTTCGATTGGAGAATGTGACTGATGGGGGTTGTTTCTGTAATATTGTGGGGTAATTCCAGGTTGTGTCAGATCTGGAACTACCATGGACTTTGCCAATTTGATGCTTTCCTAAATAAAAGAAGTTGTCTTGGAAGATGGACTGTGTTCGTTTCTTTCTCAATGGATCTCACCACTTGGAAACCTAACACCTTGTTTTTCTCCAAATTAAATTTCACGTTGTTCAAGTCTGTCAAGAACTTTTTAGATCCTGAGCTTGTCTTCTGGGGTATTGGTTAGTCCTGCCAGCTTGGCTGTCATGTGCAAATCTGATGAGTTCCTCTTCTATTCCCTCATCTAAGTCATTTGTGAAGATATTAAGAATCCTGGGCCTAAGATGAAACTTTGTGGCACTGCACTGCTTACTGCCCTCCATGTAGATACAGTACCATTAAGGATTACTCATTGAGGAAGATTTGTTAGCCAGTTACAAATCCACCTGATGGTGGTGCTGCCTATCTTGCATTTTACTAGCTTGCCAAGAAGTAGATTGTGGTCTACTTTGTCAAATGCTTTACTGAAACTTAAGCATGCTATAGTTGCTGATCTACTAATTTGGTCCCTTTGTTGAAGAATGAAATGAGAAGTATTTGGCACAATGTGTTCTTGACGAACCCCTGTTGGCTTCTGGGTATGACCTTATTCATTTTAAGGCATTGCTAGATGTGTTGCTTGATTATTTTTTCTTAGATCTTCCCATGTATTCATGTCAGGCTGATTGGTTTGCAATTTCCAACAAGCCAAGTCAATGGGGGTGGGAAGCTGGATTGACTTCATGACTAGGAGTGACATGATGGCAGTGTTCCAATATCTCAGGGGCTGCCCCAAAGAAGAGGAAGTCAAGCTATTCCCCAAAGCCCTGGAGGGCAGGACAAGAAGTCATGGGTGGAAACTAATCAAGGAGAGAAGCAACCGGGAAGTAAGGGACACTTCCAGAAGTGTGGATGCTCCAACACTGGAAATTTTGCAGAAGAAATTGGATAACCATGTGATGCACTTAAGATTTTACCGTGGCAAAAAGGCCCATAAAATTCGGCACAATTCAGGCCCAACTGCAGGCGCAAGTCGAGAACAACTTGAACGTGCAAACTGTTGAGGAATTTTTGACTGGGCAACCCAAAATGAAAGACACGCACATCCCTTGGAGAACTGCCAAAGACCTGCTGCCTCACTGCTACCATTTCAGGCCAATAGTTTAATTCCCAATTCTGGAAGGGACCTCAAAGGTCACCTATCCAACCCTGCCAACCTCACTCCCTTCTCGCACTGATGACATTACCAGTAAGGTAATGAAACGTCTCAAGGGATGGGAAGGAGTAGCCCTTTTGAAGACCAGAAAGAAAGGCCAGGATGGAGAAAAGAGAGACCTACAACTGGATAGAGTTTGTTTCTTTATTTAAAAGATTCTTATGCCCAACGTTGGGCAACTCACCACTACAAACCCCACAATACTTCCCAGTTTTTAAACTTCTTGGAAATTCAATGCTCGTCTCAGCCACACCGCAACCCCTGAGTAGTTTCAAGATTCCCTGCCATTTGATCTCCCAGGTTAATCAGATGCAAGCTTTCTGTTACCCCAAACTCCACCTCTGACCCTTCCCGCCTTAAGTGGTCAGTCCCAGCAGCCTCTCGCTGAATTCCCAGAGCTTCTTGGCCAGCTGGTCATCCCGGGCCTGTGGCCAAGGCTCCAAGAGGTGGCAGTCCATGAAATACCGCCCGCTCAGGCTCTCGATGCCCTCCTCGGTGGCACAGTAGATGGAGGTCTGGGCGCCCACATCACAGTTTCGTCTGAATGCCTGGGCTAAATAAAGCAACCAAAATAACCACCTCGAACAGGAGTAGCCCATTTCTGTTCCAACAGGTCCTGAAAGGAAAAGAGAGTTGGTTGTGTGAACGGCCTCAGATGGAAAGAAGCACCTTCCAGAGTGACCGAGATGGAGAAGAAAAGGAGATACCAAATAAACCCCTTCAGCCTTTGGGGCAACTTCCAAATATTTTTCAGAAGACCCAAAACTGAAGTTAGTGGACAATGGTGCAAAAGGAGTGTGTGTGGTGTGTTTGTGTGTGTGTGTCCCCTCTTGCTCACAGATACTACTGAGATGGGTGGTGTCAACTCATAAAATATTTTTATGGTCTTGCAGAGTTGCCAACAGAAAGGGAGGGGGGAGCAATGCGTCAGCTTGCAAACTGAAAGTGCATTCCATAAATGTTTTCAAAGATAGTAACTAGGTAACTGAAGTTTCTGCTGTGCAAAATGCTAACCGGAGAGCATGATTGATGATTCTGGGCTATGGATGTGTCCCATTGGAGAATATGAATGACGATACACCCAGGCAGTGCTGGACCTTTTAACTCGGTTAGAAATCAAATAATGAGAATTTTGAGAAAAGCAATGCAGAATCCTTGCAGTACTGTTGACACACACACATTAAAAAATATTACATAATTATATTCTGTCTGTTCCCCGAGTTGGTTAAAATAGTGTGTTTGCGTGTACGTCTGTGTTGTCTCACATATAAATCCATTGGAATAAATGTCTAATACATGCAGTCCCCAACTTATTAGAGTTTGTTTAGTGACCGTCCAAAGTTACAACACAGCACTGGGATAAAAAGTGACTTAAATGACTGTTTTTGACACAACCACCTCCATGAACACGTGATCAAAATTCAGATTTTTCAGACTAACTTAGCCAGTGCAGTGATTCACATAACCACTATGGCAAGAAATGCCATCCAATAAAGCAACATTCACTTAATAACTATCTTGCTTAACAACAGAAATTTTGGGCTCATAAGGCAAGAACTTCCTGTACATTCAAATGAAGAATACCAGGTATTAAAATAATGACTTTTCTGTCTTTCCCCCGAGTTGCTGAGAAGAGCATGGGTGTCAACATCAATCAATTATGGGGGTCTTATTCCTTCTGTTATTCTTTCCTTGTCCCCAAGTGTCAATAAGCAATAATCCCCTTGGAATGTGAGTGGCGAATGGGGAACCTAACGGGGTGGAATGGAGAAGAGAAAGTTAACAAGGGAATCTGCGTGCAAATGTTTTGATCCGGCGTTGCTACTATAAGCACTTGGCTTTGAGTAAAAGTAAATGAGGAAAGAAGTTGAGAAGCAGGGGGTTGGGCTAGAAGACCTCCAAGGGCCCTCCCCACCTAACGTTCTAGGATTCTGGACTCGGGATGGTGGGAGACGTCTCCCTCCTCAGCTGAGCTTGATGGAGGAAACTCCCGGGGTGCCTCTGCAGAAGGGGGTCGAGGGAGCCCCCAGTGTGAAAGAAATGTCTGGTGGAGCCCCAGATGGACCGGGGGGGGGCCTCCATCTGGGGCACCTTGGAGCCGGATGTCAACTCATAAAACATTTTTAATGGCCGTTTTACAGTTCCCAACAGAAAGGGAGGTGAGGGAGGAGGGGTAGCAGCTTGGAATCGAAAAGTGCATTCCGGGCATAGTTTTTCAGAGATTGTAACTAGGTGACTTGAAGTGACTGAAGTTTCTGCCGTGGAAAAATTTAATTGGAAAATATGATTGATGCCTCTTGGCTATGGATGTGTCCCATTGTAGAATATGAATGATGATACACCCGGGGTGGGGGGGAACCAGGGCCAAGGGTGACAGTGAATGATGTGTCTCAGAGTCGCCTACAACTAGGTCATACCGGCATGTTAACTCCCAATAAATCCTGTTAGGTTTGGAAGTTCGGCTCGAGGCTCATGATTTAATTGGGGTGACGGCTGGAATCCTGACACTGACTTCCACTCACCTGGATGAACCGCATAACAGGTAACGTTGGTTCCTTCCAGCCGGTTGGCCAATTCTCTGGCATGCAAAACAAAAAGTTTTTTTTAATGGCAAAAAAGCACATAAAATTCAGTGTGGCTCACTTAACAGCCACCTTATTTAGCAAGGGGCATTCTGGCCACAGCTGAGGTCGAGGACTGCCTGTATATAGCTGCCAATCTTATAATCAACTCTGGGCAGCTCTGAATCGAAAGCTAAAACAACATAAACATAGTAATAAATCTATAAACCTGGAAAGGATGCTTGAATAGATATCGATGACCTTAGGACCAAGGCTGGAGAGGATCTCCAATGGGAGGATAGGACAGTGATGGACCTGTGTAGGTGTTCATTGTGAGAACATGACTGGTAGCCCTCGACTTATTGTTGGACAGTAGGGCTAGTGAGAATATTGTAAATATCCCACACTTTTTTCCAGTCTGGGACCAGCTGTCAAGGAATATGTAAGGCTGGCAAATGGTAATCATTGGTGGCGATATGCTGCCAGTTCGCACCAGTTCTACCGATCCGGGAGCACCAGTCAGCAGTTGACCTGCACCCACCCTTTCCTGTCCTATATTTCCTTTGTTTGTAGCTCAGCTAATAGGTGCAACAGAGTGCACTGCCGTGCCTCAGCCATTATACTCACCATAGACCATGAAATTCAGCAATTAATGAAACTTGTTGAGGTAATTCCCCATTAGCAGAATGAGCGCATACAGGGAGACGTATTTGAGAGAAGTGTTTGAAATATACACATACAGCACACAGATACACTGTACAGTAAATGTAGGTTTTTACTTCCAGAAAAGTTTAAGCAAAGTTCAAAATAGGCAGTCCAAAGTCATTCACAGGTAAATCAGTCAGTTTTTCAATCCAGGGATAATCCAGTAACAAAGTCCAGTGTCAAAAACAGTTCAGTATCAGACTTAGATTAAATCCATGAATATCAGTCAATTAGGAAAAATGGAGGAACGGCAAAACTCTCCAACAGAAGGAAATAGAGATACTCTTCTGAGACTAAGACTAAAACAACCCAGGTTTCTGGCTCCATCTTATGGCCATTTGAGAAACCACACCCAACTGCAGTTTTGCATTTTCTTAAAGATACAGTTTTAAAATGTTTATCCTGGTTTATATATTTCTAACCCAAATCGCTGTTAGGTGATTTATATTCCTAACATAACTCTATATGACATGTTATATAAAAAACATTCTGGCACATTTAAGAATCTTTGGCAGCAGTGCTCTGGTGCACATTCCCAAAACAATTATGAGGAAAGGACAGCCAAAGGCAAGGAAATTGAAACTAATAGGTTGTCTGTCAAGATCAAAGGCATATAGGTTTACAGAGGGACACAAAAATGTTATTATTTTATGTTCTGCAATTTTTTCTGAACATCAGAATTTGAAAAAGATATATGCTAATACAGGTAGTCCTCGTTACAAATGTAGTGAGCCTTCCCATTCCATTCGTAACCTGAGGATTTGTGGAAGTGAATCTTGTACCTTGAAGGGAATCACTCCTTCCTTTGGTCCACGCATTTACTAATTGAATGTGAGGTTCGTTAAATGCACATTAGGTAATTCAGGATGGGGAAGGCCATGGGGATCCTATTGATGGTACAAGGCCTTCCTGACCCACTGAAATACCTCATGCTCTCCACAATTGTGTTCCCCCTCCTATCCAACCTGCCACGCTGGGTCACTTATCTTGTGAAGATCTAGCAAGCAGCCTCCTCTTCAGCCTCTCAACCACTTGCACTCCTCTGACACTCTGTTCAGGACTCCATGGGCCTCACCCAAAATTCGGGAAGCTCCATTTCAGCCAGTAACAGGCTGGGAAAGGCCCATGGAGGCCTGAACGGAGTGTCAGAGGGATTGATCCACTCCCTGGAAGCTCCATTTCAGCCAGCAATGTGTAGGATGAATGTTGCAGAGCCTCTGCGTTTGTTCGTAAGGGCGAACAACTACTGTGGTATTGCAAGATTCATAGTTGTGGGACTTATTTGTAAACCATAGGGGGGCACTCATTGCGTAACTTCAAACATTCGCTAAAGGAACACTCGTAATCCGGTGATTAGCCGTACTGAAGTTTTAATGCCTATTAGTCACAGATCTCCAGTGGATGAGCATTCACACACGCACATTGGATGAAGTGTTTATGCCTACATTGAGGAGTGGCAATGTTTCAGTAAGGTCCCACTCGCCATCCTCAGGCTGGTGCTTTTGGCTTCGTGCCAGTGCAAGTAGTATGTGATTGGAGCTGCCGTCTCTCTTAAGTTTTCACAGGTATCTTATATGTATGGTGTTCAGCTTTGTTCAGGTATTTTCCCACGTCATTATAGTTGTGCTTTTAAAGTTGTCGCAACGTTTCGGCAGAATCTCATCTGCCATCATCAAGTTTCTGTATTGTGTTCATCTGTGAGTCAGGCTTTCACAGCCGTTTCTGTTTTAAATTTGGTGCTAGCCTACTGCTGTGTTAGAATGGTTTTTTCTTCATTCTGATTGGTTGGGAGTCTTGGTCTGTGTTTATTGGTCTTGGAGTTTGCTGTGTTCTGCTTGATTGGTGTTTCTAATATCTTCTGTCTGTTTTGTAGCGTTTTTTTTGTCTTGATTGACTGGCAACATTGTGTTTCCTGTATTGGAGGCTTTTAGTGCGGCTTGGCTTCAAGTAAATGGATGGCTATCATTTATTAGGAAGCTAGGTTTCATCTGGGTTGGGGTGTGTTTGGGCTGGAGGTATGGGGGGGGGGCTGTTTGTGCCCAGGTGTTTGCCTGGCTTGTGGTGTGGAGATATTTTTTGTTTGAGAGTGCAGGCTTCCAAATAATTGACAGTCTGGTGGAATCATCTCTTCTATTCATGCTTTCAGGTCTTTTTTCAATCTCTATGGCTTCCCTGATAATTCTGTGGCTGGGGTTTTCTATAGGTTTTGGTGCCATTGAAGTTGATGCTATGACCTGTGGCTTCCATGTGTTGGACTAGTGAGGAAGTGTGTTCCAGCTTTTTTACTGCATTTTTGTGTTCATCCAGGCGGGTCCTTATTCTTCTATTGGTCTGTCTGATGTATGTGACCGGGCATGATGCGCAGGGGACTTCATATATGCCTTGGTTTTCCAGGTCAATTTTATCTTTGGGGTTTCTAAGGATGGCTGCTATTTTTCTGTCTGTTTTGAAGGCAGTCTTGATGTGATGTCTGTGTAGTATCTTACTAATTTTGTCTACAGTACCTCTTATGTAGGGCAGGACAGCTGTTCCATAGGTCTGTTCATCTTCTAGGTCTCCATTATGTCTCAGTGTATTTTTGTGGATCAAGCCGGTGATTTTGCTTTTGTGGAAGCCGTTGGCTATCAATATTTTAGTCAGGGTGCATAGTTCAGTCTTTATGTGTGTCTTGTCTGCCAAGTGTTTGGTTCTGGCGATTAGTGTTTTGGCCACGGAGTTTATCTGTGCTGGGAGGTGGTTGGATTGGGCGTTGAGGGAGCGGTTGGTGTGTGTTTTCTTCTGGTATACGGTGTGTCCTAGTGTGCCATCTGTTTTTTTGTAGATTAGTACATCTAGGAATAGTAGCTGTTTGTTTGTTTCTGTTTCCATGGTGAATTTGATTTTGGGGTGTGTGCTGTTTAGCTGTTTAGGTGTGCAATTATCTGGAAGCCTGGAGGTTAAAATATATGAAGAACGGTTGCTGGAACTGGGTATGTCTTCTCTGATGAAAAGAAGGACTAGGGGTGACATGGCAGCCCCTCCAGTATTTGAGGGGCTGTCACAAAGAAGAGTTGGGGCAACATATTCTGCAAAGCATTTGAAGGCAGGACAAGAAGCCATGGGTGGGAACTCATCAAGGAGAGAAGCAACATGGAATTAAGGAGAAATTTCCTGACATTGAGAACATTTAATCAGTGGAACTACTTGCCTCCAGAAGTTGTGAATGCTGCAACGCTGGAAGTTTTAAAGAAGAGACTGGATAACCATTTGTCTGAAGTGGTGTAGGATTTTCTGCCTAGGCAGGGGGTTGGACTAGAAGACCTCCAAGATCCCTTCCAACTCTGTTATTCTGTTCCATTCTAATTGTCAGAAATAAAGAACTATTTAGGAATAGAAATAAAGAAACTACAAGAAGGAGGGTATGTTCTAAGTAGAAAGAAAAAAGAAAATAGAACAATTGTTTCCAAAGTTATAAAGGTGTGAAAACTCTCATACTTCCAGATTTTCAAACCATCAAAAATAGCACAGTTTGGAATCAGGAACTCTATCAGGCAGTCACAGGAAGTCTGTTGTCCTTATCGCAATGGGCAAGGCCAGATAGTGCCAATTCACTCAACATTTTAAGTCATTACACATCAAAACCTACACAACACTGGTTCGGAATTAAAAGAATAATACACGATTTAAGGGGGAACCATGGATTTCCAACCATCAAATGAATTTGACTTGAAATGTTTACAGTGATTGGGCTAATCACGTGCAAGACAGACAGCCAAAGCCAGGAATTGTTACCACGTTTGCAGACACAAAGTTGGTTGCACATCTGGAAACCAGACTTCGGTTGCCATTCCCACAGCTGAAGCAGAATTCATAGTGTTAATCAGAACCGTGTTCAGAGATAATATAGTATAGACAGAGGATGGACTTTGTAATACTTGAAACATGGTTTTTGTAATGCGGCTGAACTGGCTATTTAACGTGGGTTTTCTTGTATTTTAAATTTGCCTTTTTAAAATTGTATAGCTAATAATTTCAGGACTGTCAGGAGAGGCATTCAATACATTGTCAGCAAGAGTTTCGTTTTTAGCTGTTCTAAAAAAGAAAATAACCAAGCCAACCTTGAGAAGCGCTGAGAATGTATCTTAGCCAAACCCATTTTGATGTTTTCCCTTTGCAAATGTTTCGTTTGCTTTTACTGAGAAGACGATGCTCTTTTCTATGGCTATACTGTAATAATTGTGATGTAACTGAACAGACGGCTATTTCTAAACCAAACAACTTTTGCCTTCTCTGTTGTGCTAAGTATAAAAGTAGACGTAATCCATTTCCCCGGATTCCCCCTTTTCATAGGGAGACAGAATGACTTCTGACTTGGTTGCTTACTGTAAAAGGTAAACTGAGGCAGAACCGAGGGCCAGATTTGGCCATCAGTAATTAGGCCTATGATGTATAAGGCAGTGAAAGGATCGGAGCATGTACAGAGTGTTACCAACTCAACTTTTGATATTCCTTGCTGCTGAGCTCAGCTCCCTTGTAACCAAATGCTTTATCTGCAGAGATAAAGCCTTCAGGCTAACTGTCCAGTAGCAGAACTTGTTGAGAAATGCAAAATGTTAATTCTGCCTGTTTGCTGTAACATAATGTGAGACAGCAACCTACAACAAAGCTCTGGATTATGTGCCAGAAAATGTATTCTTTTCCCATCTGAGGTCTATTCTTTTCAGAGCGCTGAGAAAATCACGAGGTTTGCATGAACCACGGATATGAAATTATGTTTCTAGAGCTATGACGATTTATGCAAGCAAACATTTAGACTTTGCCTTGCTGTTTAAGGTGGGAGATCAAAGGTTGCCCAGTTTTGCTTTGACGAAAAATAAAAATGATTATCAGTTGCCTCATGTTCAGAGTTTCATTGGATTAATATAGATTCTGAGCCGCCCAAAAACATTAAAAGAGAAAGTCGATGTCAATATTTGTTATGTTTGCAATACACTAGTTGGTTGCAAATCTAGAAAGCAGACTTCAGTTGCCATTTCCACAGCTGAAGCCTAATTCATAGCGTTAATCAGCATTGTGTTCAGTGATAATGTGGTATATATACAATTATTAAAGGATTCGGATATTGAAGTGAAAGGAGCTAACATCAGCGTTTGAAGATAGCATGACATGTGTACAAATGGCAACAGGTGGGAGAATGAAAAACCAAAAGCAAACATGTTGACGCAAAATATTGTAATGTCAGAGAAGCAGCGAAAGGAATAAAACTAATTTATTGTCTGTCAGAACATAATTTGGCTGATCTCGTGACAAAGGCATTGGGTCCACAAAGCCACAAGGATCTTGTAAAGCAACTTGGTTTAAATGCTGTCCAGGTATAAATCGGAGGGTGCTAAAATATTTAACTTAATAGCTGGAACAGTTGTAGTGGAGTACTGGCTCCTGCATGAGGCAATCCGCGCTATGATTGGTTGCCGTGGGTGTAAAGGGGGAGTTTCCCTTTTTTCCCGCCTTTTTCTTCTGTGGGCTCTGTATGCTGCTTATATTTACCTCATGATGTTCCTGTGCTGCTGACTATCTTGTCTGCTGTAGTTATAGATGTTAAATATATTCATTTATACAAAACTACAAGTTTGTATCGGTGTCTCTGATCTCATTTGGACATTTGCTGTGTAGTTGCCTGACCCTTGATCCAACAAAGCCACTTCCAGGAATGCGGCTTCCCTGAAAAATATGGAGCCCCCTGAATAGAACCAGGCCAGGTCATGACAAGGCAAAGCTCTTTAAGTGGGGAATGGCCGAGAGTCCCACAATGCAACTCGGGTGCCTCAGAACTGTTAGGACATTGAATAGAGTAGCTAGAACAGTAAACGGTACAGTTGCAGTTGATTGATTGGAGAGTGGTAGCTCCTGCATGAGACAGTCTACACTGTGATTGGTTGCCGTGGGTGTAAAGGGGGAGTTTCCCTTTTTTCCCGCCTTTTTCTTCTGTGGGCTCTGTATGCTGTTTATATTTACCTCATGACGTTCCTGTGCTGCTGACTATCTTGTCTGCTGTAGTTACAGATGTTAAATATATTCATTTATACAAAACTACAAGTTTGTGTTAGTGTCTCTGATTTCATTTGGACTAACTGTATAACATCTATCCCATGGTGACTTTATGGGGCCATATGATGGAGATTTTGTCATGATTGTACCTTAACTGAATATTTCACCTCCTATGCTGTATTATCCACCCATTTGATATACATGTATTTGTTGATGCTTTATTTAAAGATACATTTGTGTTTGTGTGTATAGTGTGTTTTATCCGTGTTGCATATCAAAGATTACATGATCTCTTTAGATGCCACATGTGGTTGTGGTTCGCCGGCAGCAGGTGTGGATGGCAGAGGTCTCTGATAGCAAGGACTCAGGCGAGGGCCCTACGTGTGATGCAGGGATGGGTCCAGGACTCTTGGAGAGCCGGGTGCTGCCTTCGGAGCTAGTGGAGTCTGGGAGCAGTGATGCAGAGGACCCTGGGGAGGGTCTTACACACAATTTTGGAAGCAGGAAAATGTACCATCAGAGGGTGTTATTATAAAGAAAATATTAGACTACGCAGAGATGGAAAAGGCTAACATTGAAATGGAGAGATAAAGAAGATTCAATATATATGATATAGTCTGGGACGCATGGTGTGAATGGTTGAAGAATACAAAGAAATTAAAATGGCGATGAGGTAAAGAATCAGAAATGATGTAAATATCTGTTATGGAGGAAATGGAAATATAAGGTGAAAATATGCTGATTTGTAGCAAAAGTAAGGAAAGAAATATGCCATGGTAGTCGAATAAGAAGGTATGTACAGAAAGATGATCAGGAAATGTAAAAGATGTCTTGACGTTGATACAAGGATGTATAAAGTTCTATTTTATGCTTTTAAACTTTGAAAACGGAGTGAAATATTTTCAAAACGAGAAAGAGAAATGACTCCCACTCCATGTCCTGAATGAGCCCTGGGCAGCCAGAAAAAGAGGTCTCCATCCCCTTCCTAGGCCAAGCAACTGGCCCCATCGTCTCAAGAGGAGTAAAGGGCTGGTAGAATAATCTCCCCATCTTAGAGGGGTTGCAAGCTCAAAGGCCAGCGAGGGAGCATAAAACCCGGGGACCCTCCGCCTCTCCCCCCTCTTCTTCTTCACCCAGGAGCTCCACGGAGGGGGGTCCTGAGTCCCCCCTGAAAACCCTCCTTCCAAGCAGCCTCCGTCTTTCCAGGGTCTTTCGTCCCACTTGGAGCGGCACCCGGGGGGACGTTTCTCCCGGCATAAACCCAGGAGAGAAGCAACCGGGCCTTATTCAGGAGGAGCTTCCGGACCGGGAGGACAATGAGCGGCCTCCAGAAGGAGTCGCTCCATCCCTGGAGGTTACCAAGACGAGTCCGGACAGCCCTTGGCAAGGGAGGCTCTGGGGTCTGGACTAGAAGACCTCCGGGGTCCCTTCCGAGTCAGAGAGAGAGAGAGACAGAAAGAGAAAGAGAAAGAGAAAGAAGGAAGGAAGGAAGGAAAAGAAAGGAAGGAAGGAAGGAAAAGAAAGGAAGGAAAGAAAGAAAGAAAGGGAACAAGCCCTCCCAGCCTACCTGTGATGAGCACCGTCTTGCCCCGCAGGCTGACCGAGTTTCTGCACCGGGTGGCCGCCACCAAGTAGTAGTAAATCAGCGCGTAGAGCCCGAGCAGCAGCGCCCCCGCCGCCCCCAGCGCCCCCTCCATGGCCCGCTCCCAACTGGACCCTCAGGCCCCAGCGCTTCCCTTCCAGCCCGACCGCTCCCACGTGGGAAAGCCCCGGGCACCGCACCGCTGCCAGCCTTCCTTTTTGCGTCGCCCCGCCTCCCACCCCGCCCCCGCTTGGGAAATCCACGGTCACGGCTGCGATCTCTCCTCCCGAGCAAGGAAGGGAAGATGGGAGTGAAGGGGAGGGTGGAAGGAAGGAAGGAAGGAAGGAAGGAGATGGGAGTGAAGGGGAGGGTGGAAGGAAGGAAGGAAGGAAGGAAGGAAGGAAGGAAGGAAGGAAGGGAGACGGAAGGGAAGGAGGGAGGGAGGAAGGAGAGAGGGAGATGGGAGAACAGAAGGGTGGGAGGAAGGAAGGAAGGAAGGAAGGAAGGAAGGAAGGAAGGAAAAAAAAAGGAAGGAAGGGAGATGGGAATGCGAAGGAGGGAGGGAGGGAAGAGGAGGGAGGAAAAAAGAGGGGGGAGGAAAAAAGGAAGGAAGGAAGATGGAAGAGAAGGAGGGAGGGAGGAAGGAAGGAGATGGGAGAGAAAAAGGGAGGGACGGAGGGAGGAAAGAAGGGAGGGAGGAAGGAAGGAAGGAAGGAAGGGAGATGGGAATACAAAGGAGGGAGGGAAGAGGAGGGAGAAAAAAGAGGGGGGAGGAAAAAAGGAAGGAAAGGAGACGGAAGGGAAGGAGGGAGGGAGATGGGAGAGAAGAAGGGTGGGAGGGAGGGAGGAAGGAAAAAGGAAGGAAGGGAGATGGGAATGCGAAGGAGGGAGGGAGGGAAGAAGAGGGAGGAAAAAAGAGGGGGAAGGAAAAAAGGAAGGAAAGGAGACGGAAGGGAAGGAGGGAGGGAGGAAGGAGGTAGGGAGATGGGAGAGAAGAAGGGTGGGAGGAAGGAAGGAAGGAAGGAAGGAAGGAAGGAAGGAAGGAAGGAAGGAAGGGAGATGGGAATGCGAAGGAGGGAGGGAAGAGGGGGGAGGAAAAAAGGAAGGAAGGAAGATGGAAGGGAAGGAGGGAGGGAGGGAGATGGGAGAGAAGAAGCGTGAGAGGAAGGAAGGAAGGAAGGAAGGAAGGAAGGAAGGAAGGAAGGAAGGAAGGAAAGAAGGAAGGAAGGGAGATGGTAATGCGAAGGAGGGAGGGAGGGAAGAGGGGGGAGGAAAAAAGGAAGGAAGGAAGACGGAAGGGAAGGAGGGAGGGAGGAAGGAGAGAGGGAGATGGGAGAGAATAAGTGGGAGGAAGGAAGGAAGGAAGGAAGGAAAAAGGAAGGAAGGGAGATGGGAATGCGAGGGAGGGAGGGAAGAGGAGGGAGGAAAGAAGAGGGGGAAGGAAAAAAGGAAGGAAGATGGAAGAGAAGGAGGGAGGGAGGAAAGAAGGAGATGGGAGAGAAAAAGGGAGGGAGGGAGGAAAGAAGGGAGGGAGGAAGGAAGGAAGGAAGGAAAAAGGAAGGAAGGGAGACGGAAGGGAAGGAGGGAGGGAGGAAGGAGAGAGGGAGATGGGAGAGCAGAAGGGTGGGAGGGAGGAAGGAAGGAAAAAGGAAGGAAGGGAGATGGGAATGCGAAAGAGGGAGGGAGGGAAGAGGAGGGAGGAAAAAAGAGGGGGGAGGAAAAAAGGAAGGAAGGAAGATGGAAGAGAAGGAGGGAGGGAGGAAGGAAGGAGATGGGAGAGAAAAAGGGAGGGACGGAGGGAGGAAAGAAGGGAGGGAGGAAGGAAGGAAGGAAGGAAGGGAGATGGGAATACAAAGGAGGGAGGGAGGGAAGAGGAGGGAGAAAAAAGAGGGGGGAGGAAAAAAGGAAGGAAAGGAGACGGAAGGGAAGGAGGGAGGGAGGAAGGAGAGAGGGAGATGGGAGAGAAGAAGGGTGGGAGGGAGGAAGGAAGGAAAAAGGAAGGAAGGGAGATGGGAATGCGAAGGAGGGAGGGAGGGAAGAAGAGGGAGGAAAAAAGAGGGGGAAGGAAAAAAGGAAGGAAGGAAGGAGCGAGGGAGATGGGAGAGAAGAAGGGTGGGAAGGAGGGAGGGAGGAAAGGAAGGAAGGAAAAAGGAGGGGAGGGAGATGGGAATGAGAAGGAGGGAGGGAGGGAAGAGGAGGGAGGAAAAAAGAGGGGGAAGGAAAAAAGGAAGGAAGGAAGATGGGAGGGAGGGAGGGAGGAAAGAAGGAAGGAAGGAAGACGGAAGGGAAGGAGGGAGGGAGGAAGGAGGGAGGGAGATGGGAGAAAAGAAGGGTGGGAGGAAGGAAGGAAGGAAGGAAAAAGGAAGGAAGGAAGACGGAAGGGAAGGAAGGAAGAAGGGAGATGGGAATGCGAAGGAGGGAGGGAGGAAAGAGGGGGGAGGAAAAAAGGAAGGAAGGAAGACGGAAGGGAAGGAGGGAGGAAGGAAGGAGGGAGGGAGATGGGAGAAAAGAAGGGTGGGAGGAAGGAAGGAAGGAAGGAAGGAAAAAGGAAGGAAGGAAGGAAGGAATGCGAAGGAGGGAGGGAGGAAAAAGGGGGGGAAAAGGAAGGAAGGAAGACGGAAGGGAAGGAGGGAGGAAGGAAGGAGGGAGGGAGATGGGAGAGAAGAAGGGTGGGAGGGAGGGAGGGAGGAAGGAAGGAAGGAGCGAGGGAAATGAGAAAAGGCAGGTATTGTTATAATCACCATTGCTCAGATCCTGCATCTATGGAACCATTTTGGACCACGAGGCGGATGGCAAATAAATCTGGTCATAGAAACAGGTGCCAGACTTAACCATTGGGGATCAGAAAGACCCAAAAGTCTGTCTGGGGGACAGGACAGTGCTTAGAGACCGCAGAAGAGGGGAGAAAGAACTGGAGGAGATCACAAAATACACAAAGATCTGCCAATAAAAGCAGAACAAGTGTGGCCCAAGAAGGCAACAATCGCTCAAACTGTCCCAGGCGCCTTGGGGGCCCTCCCAAAACAATTGGAGCATTGCCTGAAGCATCTTTTTTTTTTTTTCCCCATATCCTGGCGACCAAAACTGGCTGCAGGATTCCAGGTGTGGCCTTACTAAGTCTTTATAAAACGGTACTAAGAACGTCACGCAATCTTGATTCTAGGCCTCTGTTTATACAACCCAGGATTGCATTCGCCTTTTTGGCTGCCACCATACACGGCTGGCTCATGTTTAAGCAAGCGATTTCCCACTAGGACTCCGAGATCCCTCTGCCAGTTCCTGCTATGGAGCCAGGGACCATCTATTCCAGGGGCCGCCAACCAGTGAGCCGGGGACCACTGGTGGTCTGCGAGAAAATTTTGCTGGTCCGCAGAGAAATGTCCTCCCCCCCAAAGCAATTAATCCAGGCTGCACAGGAACACAAGGCTGCGCTGCCCACATGGCCCTGGGAACACAAGGCTTGTGTCACTTGCATTGTGAACAACATGAGGTATTGAGGGGAGGGGGGGAAGGGCAGAGGGGGGGAACTTGCCTCCCTCACCCCATGTGCCTCGCCTGGGCTACTGGGCTGCTTCTTTCCGCTCCTTTCTTCTGCTTTTGGCTACAGGCAAGGAAAGCAGCCAAAGTCTTTCTTTCTCTCCCCCAAACTCCGCCAGAAATGAGTCTTTGGGACCCTGCAAAGCCTCCTGCCCCAAGAAGCTGCGCGGGCAAAGACTCATTTCTGGTGGAGTTTGGGGGAGAGAAAGAAAGACTTCTGCGGCTTCTGCTGTTTTCCTTGCACGAAGCCCAAAGTCTCTCTCTCTCTCTCTCTCTCCCCCTGAGAACAGAGCTGGAGACGGAATCCTGCAATCCCAAATAAATCATTTCGATCGGTAGGAAAACACGGTGGGGGATTACTACGCCGCCTTCGGTCCGATCTAAGTATAGTATATAAAATCATACATTGCAATGTCCTGCCTGTCAATGAATACTTCAGCTTCAACCATAACAACACAAGAGCACACAATAGATACAAACTCAAGGTAAACCGCACCAAACTTGATTGCAGGAAATACGACTTCAGCCACCGAGGGGTCAATCTCTGGACTACTCCACCTGACTCTGTGGTTTCTTCCCCAAACCCCAAAATCTTCAACATTAGACTTTCTTCTATTGACCTCACCCCTTTCCTAAGAGATCTGTAGGGGGCGTGCATAAGCGCACCAACATGCCTACCGTCCCTGTCCTATTGTTTCTTTTATATATATATATATGTATCCATGTATTCATAACTATGTTTTTACTTATGCCTATTATCTTGTAAGTGATGGACAAATCAAATCAAATCAAATCAATCAATATAAATAAATAAATAAATGAAAATTTTCCTAGAGACTTTTTGGGGGATTTTCCCAGGGTCTCCGGTCTACGGGATTTAAAATTATGAGTTTGGTGGTCCCTGAGGTACCCAAGGTATCTCCTCAGACATCAGAGTCAGCGGAACACCCCTAGAGATAGTAAAAAATTTCAAATATCTTGGGTCCATCATTTCCGATGAAGGCTCAAAACCAGAAGTAATGGCAAGGATAGCACAAACAACAGCTGCGCTTTCGAAGCTCCAAACTATTTGGAAAGATAAGAACATCAGTCTGCGCTCAAGGATCCACCTAATGCGCTCCCTCGCAATATCAATCTTTTTGTATGCCTGCGAAACCTGGACACTCAATGCGGATTTACAAAGAAGAATCCTTGCAACAGAAATGAGATGCTACCGAAAGATCCTTGGCATCCACTACACAGACCATGTGACAAATGAAGAGGTCTTAAATAAAATACAACAGGCAATAGGACCACACGACAACCTTCTTACTGTCGTCAAGAAACGGAAATTGAGATGGTACGGACACGTGTCTCGCTCTACTGGCCTCGCAAAGACCATCATGCAAGGGACGGTAAGAGGAAGCCGCAAACGGGGAAGACAACGAAGGAGATGGGAGGATGATATCCATGATTGGACAGGCTTGAACCTGGCAGCATCCCAGAGAGCAGTGGAGGACAGAGACGGATGGAGAAGCGTGGTGGTTAAATCTTTGCAGGCGCCCCAACGACCTCAAAAGAGGTCACGGGATAGGTGAGGGTGAGGTGAGGTTGAAAAAGTTGGCAACACCTGATCTATTCTCTCTCTGGGGATTAGGTTTTTCTTGCCTAAATGTAACACTTTTCTCACCCTTGAATTGCATTTTGTTAGATTGAGCCAGTGGTGGGATACAATTTTTTTTACGATGGGTTCTGTGGGTGTGGCTTGGTGGGCGTGGCATTCTGTGGGCGTGGCTTGGTGGGTGTGGCAGGGGAAGGATATACTACAAAATCCCCATTTCCTCCCCATCCTGCTAACCTGCTTTCCAGCTCCGTTCTCCTGGGCAGGGTAACCAAAGGAGACCCAGCCGATCAGCTGGGACTCAATGGGAGGTGGGATTGGCCGGTTACTCAAAATTTCCGCTACTGGTGGTTCTCCAGAACTGCTCAGAACTGGCTGAATACCATCTCTGGATAGGGCCCTGAATTCAACTCTGTCGAAATCCTTCTGAATCCTGTATCTCTCTTCTGAATCTAAGGAGTTGGCTGTTACCTCCCACTTAGTCTCATCCTTGATGTTAAGTCCTGAGCATGGGCGCAAGGAACAGAGACGAGACATTGAACAGTGACTTCAACTGTTTATTATAAAATAAGAACAGAGCAAATACTTGGGCAGCAGCAGCTCTTTTATAGAGCTGGCTGCTGTCAAAACAACCATTTGAGTTTACCGCTTTCACAAGTGTCTAATCAGAGGGGCCCGTTAACAGCCAATCAGACTGGCCAAAACGACCAATCACGACTCGCTATTCGCAGGCCAATGAGAAGTGCAGGATTACAAGCCTGCTGTAAAGTAAAGTTGTTGAGGGTTGTATCACTGCGTTGGCTTAGTCCATAACACCCCTCCCCCCTAGGTTCCGTCTGAGGGGTGGGGTGATGTATTCTCGTAAGTAGGCAGGTTGCTTTAACTGTCTGCTTGACCTGCGCTGTTCCACCGGTTTCTGTCCTGGCTCTGGTTCCGGTGGGCTGCTTGCTGAGTTGGATGGCGAAATTTGTGGCCCTGGGCTGCTTTCCCTGCTTATGCCAGTGCTGTCTTCCGGGTTCCCTGGATCTGTTTCCATCACAGTGCTGTTATGCAGCGAGGCCCCTCTCTGGCTCGGTTCTCCTTCTGACGGTGAGTATCCCTGGTTGGTTGTGTAGACTGCTGGTTTTCGATTGTTATTTCTTCTTCGGCCTCCTCAATGTTCCTTCCCCCCCCCCAGCTAGAGATTCCGGGGCTGAGATAGGACTAGGTGCTAATCTGGAATGGAGTTGGTCTATGTGGCATTTCCACATCTTACCATCTGTAGTTTGTAGGCAGTAGGATCGGGGTCCCGTAAGTTGCGTTATGGTAGCGGGGATCCACAATGGGTCGCCCGAGAAGTTTTTCGCAAACATGAGGTCACCTTCCTGGAATGCCTGCCTCTTGCTGCTGGATCCTGGGGGTTGTTCCGGCGTGTAGTTTGGGTGGAGGCGATCGAGACGCGAGCAAAGTTTCTGGCCCATCAGGAGTACAGCTGGGGTTTTGTTCGTGGTACTGTTTGGGGTTATGTGCTGGAGGAGAAGCATCCAGTTTATTTTGTCATCAATGTGGTCCATTTTGTGCAAAGTCTTTTTTACAAATTGAACCATTCGCTCAGCCCTTCCATTGGCCGCAGGGTGAGCTGGCAATGTTAAGGCATGGCGGATGCCCCGATCTGCCAGGTACTGTTCAAATGGCAGGGCAGTGAATTGGGGGCCATTATCGGAGACCAGGACATCTGGCAATCCGTGGGTAGCGAATAGCTTATTCAGCTTTGTTAAGCCTGGTTTCCCCAACCAGGGTTAGGGAGACAAGCTAAACAGAATGTGCAGCTTAGTCAGATAGGCACACAGATAAAATGAGTGAGCTAAGCTTGTATGTTTATTAACATACAGTAAAAATGACAGATACGCTTGTGCTATCAAATATATAGTTTATTCCATTATGAGTTCATAGCATAGTCAAAATAACAGTCCAATAGTCATGTATCATTTAGTCAGTCCATTCAGGGATATTCAGTTAGCAAAGTCCGTGTTGAATACCCTATGTCAATTCACTTACAAGTCTGTCCTTTGTTTTCTCTCCCGTTCGAGCAATGCAGTCTTGTGTCCTTGCAGTAATCAGGTTTCATCAAAGCCAGAGAGAGAGCAAGCTGCAGCCTTGCTTCTTTTAAAGTGCTTTCACAACCACTCCCTTAATTACTATCCCACAGTTAAAGTTGCAGACACTTTAACATACAAACTATGATTACATATTATTATTTACCTAAACCAGTTAGGGTAAACCAATGTTATCCCTAACATTCTCCCCTTTTAGGAAATAATAATATAACTATTTACATCTTTAAATCATATTTGTTACAACTCTCTTTAAACTTAATTACTCCTTGAGCTTTTGTAAATTGTTCTGCAATGTTTTCTTCTGTCATGCAGTATTCCAATTTAATTAGCCCATTCTTTACAGATTCTCTAACATTTAAGTATCTTAAATCAGTATGCTTTGATCTAGTTTTAACAGCAATACTAGTAGCTAATTTTATAGCTGCTTGGTTATCTTCGTACACAATAATAGAATCTTTAACAGTTACACCCATGTCTAATAATAACTGTTTGTACAAAATCAAGTCAGTGCATAATAATGACAGACATGAAAATTCCGCTTCCATCGTGGACAAATTGATATGCTGTTGTCTGATTGACCTCCACCCTATTAGTGTCTTACCAAATAATATAGCCATCCCAGATGTTGATTTTCTAGTGTTTATATCAGTTGCAAAACTTGCATCTGCATAGGCACTAAGACTCAAATCACCCTTTGGTTCTATATACAATGCATGGTTCATTGTTCCTTTAAAATATCTTAAAATTCTTTTAAATGATTGCCAATGACATTGATGTGGATCTGAATTAAAACGTGCCAGCTGATTTACACTATAAGCTATATCTGGCCTAGACCAATTGCTTATATATGATAAGCTTCCAATCAAAGATTGATATATGGACTTATCAAATTTGGGACTTTGATCATCAGTTTGGCAAACTTCCTGACTCATTGGAGTCTTTGCCGGTTTACAAAGTTCCATTTTAAACGTTTTAATTAATTGGCAAATTTTATCTTCTTGAGATATCTTAAAACCATTTTTTGTTTTGTTAATTGTCAATCCTAGATACCTTTTAATTTCACCTAAATGCTTTAATTTTATCTTTTTGGCTAATAATGATATAATCTCATTAGCTTCATTATTAGTCTTAGTTATCAAAGCAATACCATCTGTAAATAATAACAATAATGACACCGTTCCATTATTTTCTCTTTTAAACACACATGGATCTGCTAAACCAGATTTAAAACCTATATTGTTTAACTCTTTCACAATATATTGGTTCCACTCAAACCCAGATTGTTTCAACCCGTAAAGACTCTTTGAGTTTCCAACAATCATTACTATTTATTTTATTGTCTTTTATACCTACTGGTTTTCTTAAATATATAGTGTGCTGCAATGGTGCATGTAGATAAGCAGTTTCTACATCTAAATGGTTAATGACATAGTTTTTCTTAGCTGCCCACACTAATGCTGCTCTTAAAGATGTTGCTTTAAGACTTGGTGCAAAAACTTCATCATAATCAGATGCAGTTTGATTAAATCCTTGAGCTACTTACCTAGCCTTATGGGTAACAGTCCCATCATTTCCAGTTTTTACTTTAAATATCCATTTGCACCCAATGGATTTTTCTCCTGGAGGTAATTTAGCATTTTCATAAACTTTCATTACCTTTAATGAATTTAGTTCCTTTTCCATTGCCTTTTGCCAATTCTCCTGATCCTTAGCAGGATACATCCTAAGTTCATCTACACTAGTTGGAACTTTAGTTACTTGGCAAATTATACTTGCTTGATATCTATCAGGTGGTCTAGTTACACGTGTAGTATGTCTAGGTATTACAGGACTTACAGGTGGACTTTCATTTATTAACTCTTCTTGATTATCTAACTCTTCCTGATTAACTGTTTCATCTTGTTCTGGTCCTATTTGCTCTTCATGGACTTCTTCTTTAATTGGACTCTTCTTATAACTAGTCTTTTCTTTCTGCCTTTTGTAGGGTTCAATAATTACTTCATTATTTAAATCTTGCTCTAATCTATTCCATCCTACATGTTCTAGGAATTTAGCACTAGCACTGGTGTAAACTCTAGATGTACCTGGTTCCCAGAATCTATAAGATCTATGATTAGATGTATATCCTACAAAATATAATCTTTTAGCTCTATGCTGTCCTTTGTGTCTAAGTTGTGTAGGGATATGCACCCATGCTGGTGCTCCAAATGTGTGCATGTAACTTAAATCAGGTTTTGTACCATGCCACAGTATGAATGGTAATTCACCTGTTGTTGAATTAACAACATTATTTAATATATGATTACCACACATTATTGCTTCTCCCCATAAATTGTCAGGTAATCCTGAATCAGACATCATAGTTCGCGCCATTGATTGTAATGTTTGGCCTCTTCTCTCTATAAAGGCATTATGTCGTGGCCTATATGGTGCAGACATTTTATGTTGAATTCCTAACGTTCTTAGTCTGTTCTGGAATTTATTATTTGTAAATTCTGTACCATTATCTGTTATAAGAGTTACTAATTTCTTTTTAGTTTTCCTTTCAGCAAATTTTATCCAATTAAAGAGATTTTGATACGTTTCAATTTTGCTTTTCATTAAATAGCAAAACCCATATCTAGAATAATGGTCCATTATACTTAGTATGTAACGAGCTCCTCCTACACTTGGTTTTTTAGGACCTATTAAATCTGCAAATACTACTTCTAAAGGTTCTTTGATAGTAAATCCATCAACTCTATTAGCCGGTGTGACCCTGGCTTTGCTTTGATTGCAGGCATTACATTGCGAATACTTATTACAAGGTTTCAAACTTATTCCCTTAGATAATTCAACAGTTTTCTTAAGCATTTTAAAATTTAAATGCCCTAGCCTTCGATGTAACAAGTGAATACATTCATCATGAGGTTTCTTATTTTCATAAACTGTGTTAGCCACTTTTAAACCATCATCATTTAACACATATAATTCACCTCTTAAAGATGCAGTAATTTTCTTATCTTGTTTTTCAATTATGCAGTTATCTCCTTTAAAAGTAACTACATATCCTAGTTTAACCAAAAATTCTAACTGAAATTAAATTAAACTTAAGTTGTGGTACATATAACATTTTTACATTCTCTTTTATAAAAGAACAATATGCTATACCTTGACCTTTAGCTTTCAGTTTCCAGCCATTGGCTAACGATATCTGCTGTGTACTCTTGGACATTTTAATAAAATTTTTCTTATCATTAGTTATACAATGAGATGCTCCACTATCAACCACCCATAAATTATTTTTTACAGCTCCGTTAGTATACATGGCTAACTCTAAATTTTTATTTTTCTTTTGATGACTTTTAGTATTCTGGCCAGCGTTCTGGCGCTTTGCTTTTTTACAAAATCTTGCCAAATGTCCTCTTCCTCCACAATTAAAACACTTTTTAATTGCGTATGCAGTAGGAGATTCATTATCTTCTTTTTGAGGTTGCTGCCTCCTTAATTCGTCTCTTTCAAGCCTTCTTCTGGCTTCTTCAATCAATCTGCCAGTTATATCAGTTAAAGTTAGGCTTTCCTTTGGCAATATTTCAAGTGAAGTTATGTAGTTATCATAGCTTTCATCAAGTTAAGATAGAATTATGTAGACTTGGTGTAGTTCAGAGAAAATAAGCTCTTTCTCGTGCAGTTCTTGAAAAATGCTTTGCATAGTTTTTAAATGACTCAGCATATGACCATTCTTATGGAGATGTGTAAAAAGTTTCCGTGTTAGATTTATGTGAGCACCAACATTATCTCGAACATAAATCCTCTTCAGCTTCTGCCAACACCCAACAGCTGATTTCTCTCCGTGGATATAAACAAGTTGCTTATCAGTTAAGGTTAAAGCAATAATGCAAATAGCTTGTTGATTTTTATGCATAAATTCTTCTATCTTTAGTCTATCTTCCTCATCCTCTGGATCCCATTCTTCTACGTTTGGTGGATTTTCAATTATGTTCCACAAACCTTCTCTTCGTAGAAGCAGACTACATTTCATAGACCATGATACATAGTTTGTTCCATCCAGCTTGGATATAAGGGACAAACTTTGTAAATTGACTTGTGCCATGTTTTCTTATATGGATATAAAAATATAATTAATAAAACACAGCTGTCTGTTTACTGTAATGTATAACAACACAAACTCTCACTTTTACATAAATCTGTTTTATCCTAGTTAAACTGACTTTGCAGCCTCTGGGCCCATAACCAGTGTTAAGCCTGGTTTCCCCAACCAGGGTTAGGGAGACAAGCTAAACAGAATGTGCAGCTTAGTCAGATAGGCACACAGATAAAATGAGTGAGCTAAGCTTGTATGTTTATTAACATACAGTAAAAATAACAGATACGCTTGTGCTATCAAATATATAGTTTATTCCATTATGAGTTCATAGCATAGTCAAAATAACAGTCCAATAGTCATGTATCATTTAGTCAGTCCATTCAGGGATATTCAGTTAGCAAAGTCCGTGTTGAATACCCTATGTCAATTCACTTACAAGTCTGTCCTTTGTTTTCTCTCCCGTTCGAGCAATGCAGTCTTGTGTCCTTGCAGTAATCAGGGATCATTAAAGCCAGAGAGATAGCAAGCTGCCGTCTTGCTTCTTTTAAAGTGCTTTCACAACCACTCCCTTAATTACTATCCCACAGTTAAAGTTGCAGACACTTTAACATACAAACTATGATTACATATTATTATTTACCTAAACCAGTTAGGGTAAACCAATGTTATCCCTAACAAGCTTTTTAGTGACTGCCTCTGTGGTGGTGCTTTTCATCTTGTGGACTTTGAGCCAGTTTGAATAGGCATCCACTATTAGGAGGAAAGTGTGTCCTCTTGTGGGTCCTGCAAAATCGATGTGGACACAGGACCAAGGACCTCGAGGCGTTTCCCACTGAGTTGGGGGAGTTTTTGGAGGAGTAGAGTGAGTCTCCTGGCATTTGCTGCACTTTGCTACGCAGGTCTCTATCTGTTTGTCTAACCCAGGCCACCATGCGTAACTCCTGGCTAATGCCTTCATCCGCACGATGCCTGGATGTCCATCGTGCAACATTTTTAATACCCTATGTTGCAATTTCTCCGGAATTACGACTCTGTCTCCCCACACTATGCAGCCTTTTTGGGAGAATAGCTCTGTTTGACAATTCCTAAATGGCTTGAACATGTCATTGGTTTCGCTGACCGGCCAACCCCGTTCCACCCAGCTGAGGACTTGTGCCAAAAGAGGGTCCTTTTTTGTTTCTAAGGCGATGTCTCGAGCGGTCAGCGGTGGTGATTTGAGGGTTTTGATTTGCAATATGGCTAAGGTTGGAGCTGGGTCCTCTATGATGTCTGGTAGCGGAGAGCGGCTCAAAGTGTCAGCATGGGGAATGGTTTTCCCCAGGCGATGTTGCAATCGGTAATCGTAGGCAGCTAAAAATTCTGACCAAGGTGTCATTCTTGGTGATAAGATATGGGGAGTTGGTTTGTTTCCCGCCAAAATACCAAGTAGCGGCTTGTGGTCTGTAATTATTGTAAAGGGTCTCCCATACACATATTCATGGAAACGTTTAATTGTGGATACAATAGCGAGAGCTTCTTTATCAAATTGACTATAGTTCCTTTCGGTCTTAGACAAAGTTCTCGAAAAGAACGCAATAGGTGCGTCATTCCCATTTGGTAGGACATGGCTTAAAATGGCTCCTACTCCAAATGGTGAGGCGTCACAGGTAACCGTCAAAGGTAGAGTCTCGTTGTATTGCAGTCAGGGGAAGCGTCGCGGTGCAGTCCTTGAAGGATACTTGGACGTGGCTGGAACCGACAACTGGAATTCTGTTTCCCTGGTAGTCTTTTAGGATGACTCATTGAGTGCTGAGGTCCTGGCGGCAGATGGCAGGGATCAGCTGTTTGAGGGTTTTCCAGGATGCCATCGATAGGGATGATCCTGAATTGACTTCCATCACGCACGGTCGATTCTCAATAGTAACCCTTACGCGGATCTTTCTTGCATCGAACGATGAAGTGTGGCCGATAATAATGGTTTGGTGGGCCTCTTCTCGTCTCGTTGAAGAGGCAGGTGCTCGATTTCCGTAGTAGTAGTGGTTGTTCCATTGGTGGTTCAGACAGTCCCGGTTCTCAGGAGGTTTGCCTGTCTCCCGACGGAGGTTGTTCTCCCTTCGGCTGGGACTGGACTCTCGCTTGCTTCTGCAGACTTTTGTGATGTGGCCTCTTTTTCCGCAGATATGGCAGAGTGCGTCGAGGAATTTGCAGTCCGATCGCGGGTGGTTTGCCCCGCAACCAGCACATTGGCGCGGACGTCTCTGGTTCCTTTGCTCTCGTTCTGAGGGAGCCGGTTGACCTCCTCTTCCTCACTGTCTGAGGATGACTCAAGGTCTTCGTGGCGGGTGGTAATAGCGTGCTTCTCAGCGGCGAGTGGGCTATCGTTAGCGAGTTGGCAAAGTGGTGCATTTGATCGGTGCATTCGAGCGGCTGACTTCCTGGTTGCTTCTGCGGCAGTAGCGTCAGTGATGACATCTGTAAGGCTGATGTCTCCTTTCGCCATCAGTTTACTCTGCACTTGTGGTGCATTTAATCCCAGAACTATGCAGTCTCTTAGGGCTTCCTCGAGGTTTGCAAAACAACACCTTTGGCACCCGCCGCTGTTGCTTTCCCTTCTGCCCATTCCACCAATTTTGGAGCTGCCGCTTCCGTGTTTGGAGTGCTGCCGCCATTTGGGGCTCCAAACAGTGGCAGTGCTCCAAATGCGGAAGCAGCAGCTCCGAACATGACGGCGGGCGATCTTTTTATTTTGGTCCACGTGAAGCTCAGAGCGAGCAAGAGAGGGAGACTGCGATGCCTCCATCCGAGATGGCAACCTCACTAGTGGATCACAAAGTGGCTAGAAGCCCGAATCGGCGGGAAACAATGGCAATCTTTTTGGAGCGAGAGGAAAGGGAGAGAAGAGTTGCGAGGCGTAATTTGCAGGAGGAAGTGGGTGTATCCCACGGCAGGGAGCCCAAGGAAGAAGGGCCGGTAGGCAACAGAGAGCGTCCCGTAGCTCCGGAAGCAGCCTAGAGATGCACCTGGGAAGCAGATGCTACTTTGTAGTCCCCAAGCCAACTGCGTGCGCCACCTTTAGTTATGTGCGCTCCGCGCTTTGGGCATCTCCGTGTGATCGCGACCCTGTCCTTTCCACCTAGCGCCCTTGCTGCTTTCTGGCTCTTCAGCAACCGGCTTCGCCTTTGGAGCACTGCCACTGTTTGGAGCTCCAAACAGCGGCGGAAGCTCCAAATGCGGAAGCTCCAAACATGACGATGGGTGATCTTTTTATTTTGGTCCATGTGAAGCTCAGAGCGAGCAAGAGAGGGAGACTGCGATGCCTCCATCCGAGATGGCAACCTCACTAGTGGATCACAAAGTGGCTGGAAGCCCGAATCGGCGGGAAACAATGGCGATCTTTTTGGAGCGAGAGGAAAGGGAGAGAAGAGTTGCGAGGCGTAATTTGCAGGAGGAAGTGGGTGTATCCCACGGCAGGGAGCCCAAGGAAGAAGGGCCGGTAGGCAACAGAGAGCGTCCCATAGCTCCGGAAGCAGCCTAGAGATGCACCTGGGAAGCAGATGCTACTTTGTAGTCCCCAAGCCAACTGCGTGCGCCACCTTTAGTTATGTGCGCTCCGCGCTTTGGGCATCTCCGTGTGATCGCGACCCTGTCCTTTCCACCTAGCGCCCTTGCTGCTTTCTGGCTCTTCAGCAACCGGCTTCGCCTTTGGAGCACTGCCACTGTTTGGAGCTCCAAACAGCAGCGGAAGCTCCAAATGCGGAAGCTCCAAACATGACGATGGGTGATCTTTTTATTTTGGTCCGCGCGAAGTTCAGAGCGAGCCTGAGAGGGAGACCGCAATGCCTTGCTAAAGAGCCAGAAAGCAGAAAGGGCGCCAGGTGGAAAGGACAGGTCGCAATCACATGGAGATACCCAAAGCGTGGAGTGCACATAACTAAAGGCGGCGCACGCAGTTGGTTTGGGGACTACAAGGCAGCATCTGCGCCTCTTCCCGTGCGCATCTCTAGGCTGCTTCCGGAGCTACGGGACGCTCTCTGTTGCCTACCGGCCCTTCTTCCTTGGGCTCCCTGCCGTGGGATGCACCCACTTCCTCCTGCAAATTACACCTCGCAACTCTTCTCCAAACACGGAAGCGGCAGTTCCAAACTTGGCGGAATGGGCAGAAGGGAAAGCAACAGCAGCGGGTGCCAAAGGTGTCTGCAGCAAAGGTGGGAGTAGGGAGCTCCGCGCTTCGCCATGATCACCCGTTAGGAGCAGCTGGTGGCGAGGAATTGCTGCCCGGGGGCACTCCTAACGGCAAGTCCCCCGCCCTTCCCCCTTATTTTGCATGTTTTAAAATAGGCCTAAATTTGGGGGGAGGGGCTTAATTTGATTTTATGCCAAAGAAACATGGTGGGGCTTCCTATTGGTGGAGGCTGTATTGTTGGAGAAACACGGTAGTAGAGTGGCCGGATGCTCTTCCTGTTGCCAGTGCAGAGTTTTGTTCAGAGGATGGATTCTCAAGTGTGCCCAGAGAGAAATATCTAGAATCGAACTCACAGCCTCCTGATTATGAGGCAAGAGCTCAACCTCTAGGTCACTGCTCCACTCTGAGCAGATGCAGGAATGCATAAACAACATTGGGATGAGGCCATTTTCACCGCCAATTGTTTGCTGACTAGACTATGAAGTTCAGCAACTAATGAAACTCCATGGGACACGTTATATAAAAGACACTGTGGCACATTTCAGAATCGTTGGCAGCAGTGCTCGGGTGCACATTCCCAAAGCAATTATGGGGAATTACAATTACTCCCTTTATTATTTTGAGCAGTGTATATTCTCCAGAACAAATTTAGAACTATTTTCTAAATCAAATTCCTGGATTTGTAGATCTTAGTAATATATCAAATTCCTCTATTTAAATTTAAATATTATTAATCTATATACACTGGATAGTTTGATTTCACAGAAGTGTGATTGACTTGGAGTTACATTGTGCTGTTTAAGTGTTCCCTTTATATTTCTGAGCAGTGTATCTATAAATGCTATAAAATCCCTAATTTCAAAGTAGTGTTATAAGATAATATTTCAAATACTTACAAATCTAAATGAAAATATATCAACTTTGTTATACAATAATTAATTAGTTAATCTGTAGTAATCACAATTAGTCACAATTAATTATTTAATTCAATATAATCAACGCCTATAATCAAATATCAATACCTAAATAATGAATTATCACCTCCTTTTTTTTGTGTATAACCAAATATAAACTTCAATATTTACTAATGTATCAATTAAACCATATATAAATTACATTTACCACATTCGAAAATCAGTTGAGTTAGTATCTTGTATGTTGATTGTATGTAACAATCCAGACTTCAGAACCGCCATTACTGACGGTCTCTTGATGTGAGTCTCCACAGGGTCTTTGCGTCACGATGAGAATCACCTTCACCACACCACAACTCAAGTGTCCCCACACTGGCACATTTCTCTACAAGATGCATGCACCCCTAAGGGTCACTCCAACAGCAAGAGGAGATAGCATGAAACCCAGAGCGAGCTTCAGCACCTCCGTTCGTCCATATCTCATCACCAGAAGTCTCTGTCTCTTCCCATCTTAAGTGGTCAGTCCCAGCAGCCTCTCGCTGAATTCCCAGAGTGTCTTGGCCACTTGGTCATCACGGGCCTGTGGCCAGGGCACCTTCGGCTTGCAGTCCACAAAATACCGCCCACTCAGGCTCTCGATGCCCTCCTCGGTGGCGCAGTAGATGGAGGTTTGGGCGCCTGCATTGCAATCTCGTCTGAACCGCTTCATGAACCCAAACACCTGAAATACCCATCGTGGAAAAGAGCGACCAAGTTCAGTTCTAACAGATCCTGAAAGCAAAACAGAGATGGTTGTGTGAATGGCCCTGGATGGAAGGAAGTACCTTCTAGGGTGACTCAAGAGAAGAAGATCCCAAATGAACCCTTCGCACAACCCCTGTTGCCCCTTTGGCAGCCTTGGGGCAAATTTCTGAATATTTTTTGGAAGACCCAAGAATGAAGTGAGTGTGCAATGATGAAGGGAGTGTGCATGTTTGCTTATGTGTGTATATATCTGTGTGCTGCATTGCACACTTATAATCCATTGCCATTGCATGGCTAATAGATTCAAATAGATAATACCACATAATGAACTTCTGTCTATTCCCTGAGTTCGTTAAAATAGTGCATGTCAACTCATAAAGCATTCCTATGCCTGTTTTCAAGTTGCCATAAGCAATATTAAGACAGGGTCTTATTTTGGGGGAAACATGGTACCAGGGAAGCTGTGAGTTGTGCAAACTTGTCTGTCCCAGAAAGGGAAAAGGACGAGATGGAAGACACCAGGGTGAAGGGGGAACTCGAAAGGGAGCCTGGAGCAGCCAGGCTCAGCATCTGACCCAAAGCTGCTGTGGACGGGAACCGGGAACCGATGCTGCCGCCCGTGATCCCCAACATGCGGCAAATGGCTTTGTCAGATGGAGCCAAATTTTGTTGGTCAAAGGGATTTGGCAGACTGGAAAAGAGGGAAGAATCCCCTCCAGGAATCACCGTCGGCTGAGGACTCGGACCCAATGTCCACTGCCTGGCAGAGCTGTTTGAACCAGTTCGGAAGGCTCCCCCGAGTTACCAGCATCAACTTCCTTAGAGACAAGTTCCCGGAGGTTAGGCTCTGCGGCCGCCCAAACCAACCAGCCCCAGCTCAGGCACCAAATCCAGTGGGAGCAGCTACTCAATTTGTTCCCGATCCACCAATACTGCCTATCCTGCTGGCACCAGTATTGCTGGCTAATTCTGCTGACTGCCATCTGCCAGTAGTTCAATTCTCCTCTCTGCTCACCCCTCCCCTCCCCGTCCAGTCGCTCCTTAAGGTATTTCTTTTTTTTTCCCCGACAATCAGCTGTTACAACAATCAGCTGTGCCAGGATCCCCCTCGCTCTCTTACTGCCTCATCCACTAGATTTCCCTGAGACCCCGAAGGCCCAAAAATGGAGCACCAGGAGAATGCTGCAAAAAAGCTACACCCACCCAGTCATATGGCCACACCCACCTAGCCACGCCCACAGAACCGGTTGTTAAAAAATTTGAATCCCACCCCTGGGGTTGAGGGAGCCCCTACTGGGAGAGAAATGCCTGGCGGTGCCCCAGACGGACTTGGGTGGGGCTCCATCTGGGGGGCCTTGGAGCTGGACTTCCACTCACCTGGATCAACTGCGTAGCAGGTGACGTTGGTTCCTTCCAGCCGGTTAGCCAACTCTCTGGCGTGCAGCATGTTGGCTAGTTTGCTGCTGTTGTAGGATGTTATCATCTTCCATAACCCTTTTCCCGGCTTGTGGATGGTCCGAAAGTCGATCTTCCCCAAGAAATGCACACTCGAGGACAGAATCACGATCCGGCTCGGGGCGCAGCGCTTCAGCCGGTCCAGGAGCAGGTGGGTCAGCAGGAAGTGGCCCAAGTGGTTGACCTGGAAGGCCTGGTCAAAGCCATCGGTGGTTTGGCCATTCGTAAAGACCCCTGCCAGAAAAGTAAGCAGATTATAGGTAGTCCTCGCCTTACGACAGGTCACTTCACGATTATGACCCGATTCCAAAGTTTCAATGGCTCCCCCTTGCGGCAGCATGATTGCATTCTGGGTACTTGGCAACCGGCCTGCCCTTGGCAACCTGTCAGGTGATCGCGATTTATAACATTTTTGTCACAAAATGCAGTTTTCAACAAAAACACCTGATAGTGAACACTCGGTTCACTTAACAACCGCCTCAAGAAAAGGATGTAAAATCATGTGGGTTACAGAGGCTTTAGCACCATCATAACTTCTGACATCATGGGCAGGCTCCACCATGGTTGTAACTTGAGGATTGCATGTAAAGCATCCAGTTTGATTGAGTGGTTAAGGCAATAGACTCTAAAAGTCAGTTAAGTCAATTTGGTCTAGTGGTTAAGCCTACAACAGGAGGACATGAGTTCAAATCTCGCCTTAGTCTAAAAGCCTGCTGGGTGGCTTTGGTCCAATCACCAGGAGATGGTGAGATCTAGTCTTGCCTTAGGCACGAAAGCCAGCTGGGTGACTTTGCGCCAATTACCAGGAGACAGTGAGTTCTTGTCCCACTTTAGCCATGAAAGCTGGCTGGGTGACTGGGCCAGTCTGTCTTTCCACCCAATCCACCTCGCAGAATTGTTTTGGGAAAAATAGGCAGTTGTGTTGGATTTGTCTTCAGTTACTTGTAATAATAATAACAAAAGCGGTAAGGAAAAATGAACAGCCACAAATAGGAGACAGCTGCTTCTCAAGTTATGGCCAAATCCCCAAAGGGAGACAATCCCACCCCCTCCATATTCCCCCCTTCCCTCCCCCTCCGGAGACCCCGGGGAGGGTCTGCTCTGCCCCCACCTGCGTTGTTGATGAGGATGTCCAGACGTGGCTCCGATGCTAAGAAGGTCTGCACAAAAGATCGCACGGAGCTCAGGCTGGCCAGATCCAGGATCATCAGGATCACCTCCGAGTTCCCACTTTCCTGGAAAAGCAGCGGGAGGAATCGTGAGCTTCGGGATCCGGTGCAACTTCAAAGACTGATTCCAGTGCATAATAAAACAATACAGGCAGTTCTTGACCTATAACCATTTGTTTAGGGATGAATCAAAGTGATTTACGACCAATCCACTCACTTCCGACTGTCTTGCAGCACCTCCAGGGACACGTGAACAAAATTTGGGTGCTTGGCAACCAGCAATATTTCCAATAGTGGCAGTGTCCATGGGATCACTATTTGTGATTGTGCCAAGAGGATTCAGACAAGAAAAATCAATATGGGGTGGAAGCTGGATTCACTTAACAACCATGTGATTCACTTAACAACTGTAGTGATTTGCCTAACAACCATGGCAAAAAAAAAAATGGGTCTGGCTGACTTAACAACTGTCATGGCTGCCTCTGCTCCATCCCTAGGAAAGAGAAACCCTCGACTCCCTAGAATCAGAGAAAAGGTACTTTAACTCGGAAAGAATTGAATGCAGCTAAGTCAGGCAAGATCTGAAGCAAACACGCCTGAAGCCCCAAATAGAAGCAAACTCTAGAGGCCACCTACCCCCAGGAACCAGGCAACCAGAACACAATCTTGGGCCAAGGTGTTTTGGGAAGCCTCCGATTCAGGTGCACCGTTCCTTCCTTCTGCATACCGAAGTTAGGACAGTCGGCCTTAAGGATGGTAAACAAAACTCAAAGTCCCATCCGTTCTCAAAAATTTCCAGTTTTTATCTTCTGCCCCCCTCTCCCCCCAGTGCCCATTTCTCCCACTCCCACTGCCTCCATGGCAGCTGGAAAGAAAGCAGACGCACTCCGACAACAACCGTCTTGTTTCGCGACAGTGATTCTCACTTCCACTGTGGTCATAAGTCAAGGAGTGCCTGTATATAGCCACCAATCTTATCAACAACTCTGGGCGATTCTCAATCCAAAGATAAAACAACGTACAAACCGTAATGAAACTATAAAACTGGAAAGAATGATCGACTAGATACTGGTGACCTTACGGCCAACTACGGAGAGGATCTGCAATGGGAGAACAGGACAGTGATAGATCTCTGTAAGTGAGCATTACAGGTAGTCCTCAGCTTACGACCACAATCGAGCCCAAAATTTCTGTTGCTAAAGTGAGACAGTTGTTAAGTGAGTCTTGCCCCATTTTATGACCATCTCTGTATTTGCTTGTCATTCTAGGCATTTTATAGATATATATATTTGTATTTACATTTATTTACAGGTAAACTTTATTGCTTTATGGTATTTCATACATTATCATTTGACGCCTTTGCGTCTTTTCCTTATCCATTCGTACCAGACATCCCATATTTTACTGGATTTTCCTTCTTCCTTATCCTTCAATAACTTCGTCAATCTGTCCATCTCTGTGCATTCGTATGCCTTATTAATTAGTGCAGCTTCTGGAGGGGGGATCATAGCCTGTTTCCAATTTTGGGCGAAAGAGATTTTGGCAGCCGTTATGATATGGAACATTAAATATTGTTTTCTATTCATATTAAACTCTAACATGCCTAACAAGAAGATTTCTGGTTTAAATTTAATTCTCTGTTTCGTTATTTTCTCTAACCATGATTTGGAGGGAGGTGCCAGCTGTAAAACATTTTATACATGTTCTCTTTGTAGGAGACCGAAAATGTTACCTTATAAATTACCTGCCAAATACGTTCCCACTATTCCAAATCAATGCTATGGGCCACATTTTTGGCCCAGGTTATCATATTTTCTTTAACAGTTTCCTTTTTCACTTTATAATCCAATAGGTAATTATATATTTTGCTAATCATTTTGTTTTCCACCCCTTCTCCCGCCCTGTCCAGTTAATTGCTGCAACGTAGTTTGTGTGGATTTTTAGTTACGGTTTGTATGCACTTTATTTTTGGACTGAACTTTTTCCACTTAAAGGCTGTTCTAGGGAGAGTTTTTTTCTCCAGCCGAAAGTTACCTGGACATTGAGGGCAAAGTTGGAGGTACTAAAGGGACTTTTCTTACTTATGTGACTGTATTGCCTTTGTGCCACGCTCCTTTGCGTCATCACACTTTGGGTGTAAGGGGGGAGTTTCCTTTTTTTCCCGCCTTTTTCTTCTGTGGGCTCTGTATGCTGTTTATATTTACCTCATGATATTCCTGTGCTGCTGACTATCTTGTCTGCTGTAGTTACAGATGTTAAATATATGTATTTATATAAAAGTACAAGTTTGTATCGGTGTCTCTGATCTCATTTGGACATTTGCTGTGCAGTTGCCTGACCCTTGATCCAACAAAACCACTGCCAGGAATGTGGCTTCTCTGAAAAACATGGAGTCCCCTGAATAGAACTAGGCCAGGCCATGACAGAATTCAAGGCAAAGCTCTTTGAGTGGGGAACAGCCGAGAGTCCGGCAATGCCACTGAGGCACATCAGAACGGTTGGGACATTGAAGAGAGTAGCTGGAAGGGTAAAGTGTACAGTTGCAGTTGATTGGTTGGAGAGCGGTAGCTCCTGCATGAGGCAATCCGTGCTATGATTGGTTGCCGTGGGTGTAAAGGGGGAGTTTCCTTTTTTTCCCGCCTTTTTCTCCTGTGGGCTCTGTATGCTGTTTATATTTACCTCATGACATTCCTGTGCTGCTGACTATCTTATCTGCTGGAGTTACAGATGTTAAATATATTCATTTATATAAAAGTGTCAGTTTGTCTCTCTGAATTCATTTGGATGGTTGCTGCTCAGTTGCCTGACCCAGATCCAACAAAACCACTGCCAGGAACGCAGTTTCCCTCAAAAATATGGAACCTCCTGAACAGAACCAGGATAGGCTGTGAAAGAATTCAAGGCAAAGCTCTTCAAGTGTGGAATGGCTGAGGATCCTGCAATGCGACTGGGCTGCATCGGAACAAACAATAACACACATAGTCCAAGACTGTCCCCTCAGGAAATTTCAAGGCATCCGCAACGATCTCATCTCAATCACACCAGAAAGCCGTTCGATGGTTAGGTATCAAATTACAAATAGTCCTCGATGTACCAGCACAACTGAGCCCCAAATTTCTGTTGTTAAGCGAGATAGTTGTTAAATAAATTTTGCCCCAATTTAGGACCTTTCTTGCCACTGTTGCTAAGTGAGTCGCTGCAGTTGTTAAATTGGTAACGAGCAGTGGCAGGATTCAAAACTTTTTACTATGGGTTGTGGGCGATTTGATGGGCGTGACTGGGTGTGTGTGGCTTTTTTTGCTTTTTTGCACCCAACACTCCCCAACCATTTTTGGGGGTGTTCTGGGCCTCAGGTGAGCCTCTGGGGGGGGGCATTTCTGCCCCCAGGAAGCTTCCGTGGGGCTCAGGAAGGCAAAAAATGGAGAGGGGGGTGCTGTGACCCTCCCTCCATTTTTTGCCTTCCTGGACCTCAGGGAATCCTCCTGGGCAAAACAGTAAGACAAGCTAAGGGAATCCCGGCACAGCTGATCATAGGAACAGCTGATTGTCGGGGGGGGGAAGAAATACCTTCAGGGCGAGCATTAGGTGAGCAGGGCAAGTGAGCCAGCGGCGACTGGGTGACTGGGTCAGGGGCGTGGCCAGCCAGAACTTACTACTGGTTCAGCGACCCACGCCAAATCTTTGCTACCAGTTCACCTGAAACGTTGCGAACCGCTAAATACCACCACTGGTAACAAGGTTGTTAAGTGCATTCCCCATTGACTGTGTTTGTCAGAAAGTTGCCAAAGGGGATCATGTGACCCCGGGACACTGCAACCTTCGTAACTATGAGTCAGTCGCCAAATGTCTGAATTTTGATCATGTGAACATGATGCTGCAACGGCCGTGTGAAAAATGGTCCCAAATCACTTTTTTCAGTGCCATTGTAATTTTGAACAATCACTAAAGGAACTGTTGTAAGTCAAGGACTACCTGCATAACGTCTATCCCATTGTGACTTTATGGGGCCGTATTATGGAGATTTTATCATTATTTTACTCTAATATTTTTCCTCCTCTGCTGTCCAATTATTTGATATACACAGGGGCAGAATGCTACTGATTCCGCCCGGTTCAATAGAACCAGTAGCTCTGAAGAGCAGCAGACACTGAACCGGTTCAGTGTGATGACCTTTTGGTCGTCTGTTTGGCCCACCCGCCCACCTGGGCTCTTGGCTGTCCTTTATTTCCTGCTTTTTCAACCTCAGCTGCTTTGTGCAGCCCAGCTGAGGTTGGAAAAGCAGGAAAGAAGACGCTTTTCAAACACTGCACACTCGCATGCAGTGCTTGTCAGCTCCTCCAGGTGGCACAGCTGGTTTTGGTTTTGTTTTGCAATTGGTTACACGCACACAAAATGCACTCTGACCAAACTGGTAGTAACACTGGTTGAATCCCACCCCGGATATACACAAATTTGTTGATGCCTTATTTAAACATACAATTTGTGTTTGTGTGTAGAATGTGTTTTATCCATGTTGCATATCAGAGATCGCATGATCTCTTTAGATGCCACATACTAAATAACTGAATAAAAACATCAGGAAAACACCTGGATGTAGAAGAACGGAGGAAAGGAGAGAACCGCACGGCTTACCCGTCTGATATCGTACATGGCCGATTCTCCTCTCGCTTTGTCGCGGCATGCCAGAATGACACGGGCGCCTCTCCGGGCCAGATCCACCGCTGTGGCCTTCCCGATCCCTGCATTTCCACCTAGAAAAGGGCAGAGAAAGGATTCACCGAGATCGCCCAGCCTTTGATGGGGATTCAGGAGCCAGATCTGCATTCCTGTGCCTGCAGTTGTTGTGGTGTCGCATAGTGAAGCCTTACGTTGGCAGTGTTTCTCAACTGTGGCAAACTTTAAGAGGGGTGGAGTTCAACTCCCAGAATTAAAATTAAGCAACATCTTAAAACTGCACAGGTTGAGAAATTCTGGCTCAGGGTACGATTTTCCGAGCAACCTAGCATCAACGAAGAAGAAGAATGGATTAAAATTATTCAAGTGTAATACAGATGGTCTTTTTTGGCAACAGCCAAACAAGCTAATGCAATCCCAAATTGTATTAACAGAGGGATACAATCAAGATCAAGTGAAGTACTAATACCACTCTATAAAGCCTTAGTAAGGCCACACCTAGAGTCCTGCATGCAGTTTTGGTCACCACACTATAAAAAAAGAGGTTGAGATTCAGGCTCGACACTGGAGCACCCCGCTCCTTTGGATATGGGGCTGAAGCCACCCCGTAGAGGTGGCGAAGAGGGGGGAGACCACTAGCTGAGTTAAGGGGAGCCGTATATCTCCTCCTCGGCTGGCCATTACTCCCTTTCCTGAAGGCGGTTGCAGTGGTGGTCAGAAATGGCCACCTCAAAGAAGAACCCGACCGGACAAGAATGAGGAAGAGAAGACAAAGGAGAAAGCTCGACAAACCAGGCTAAGCAGAGATAACATCTATGCAAGGTACCCTGGAATTTAAATTATCAAGAGTGTTATTCCTAAAAGAAGATCTTTAAAACAGTGGAGGAGAGAGGGAAAGGGGGAAAAAGTTTAGGTTTTGGGGGTTTTTTTGTTTCTCGTATGGACAGCTGCATTGGCTCTGAATGTTAAAAAGAAGAGACTTAAGCAAAAAAAATTGTGTTAATCTACTTTGACATGAACAGGCAATTTTAAGCTGAAATTCAAGTGTCAAAGGGAAAATAAAGACTTTTTGAATATTCTAAAGCCTTTAAAACAGCAGCTGCTAACTGGTGGGCCATGGCCCACTGGTGGGCCGTGGAAAAATTTTGGTGGGCCACAGAAGAAATGCCCCCCCAAAGCAATTAATCTGGGCCACGCAGTTCTCTTACCTCCTGGCTGTTTGAGGGACCCTGCAGTCGGGTCCCTGAGATGCATGCACCAACCAGCTCCCACACACGGCGGCGGCAGCAGCGACAACCACAGTCCCCACACCCAGCACCCACTATTTGCTCTCCCCATTAGTTCTCTAGCTGTGAATTGCTCCCATCTCTCTTTCCTCCCCCCTTCCCCCCCCCCCCATGGAGCTCTCAGCTCTTCCAGCCCTCCCTGCCTCTCCCAACATCAAAGCCTCGGAGATGCAGGCAAAGATGCCGCATCCTGAGTTGCCTTAGCATACTCGGTTAGTTAAGAATCGCCCTACCCAGAGAAGGAAGTGATGCTGGAGGAGGAAGAGGAGGCAGTAGTGGAGGAGGAAGCAACTCAGGGCGCTACCACAGTGGCGGCTTTGCCTGCGTTTCTGAGGCTTCGATGTTGGGAGAGGCAGCGAGGGCTGGAAAAGTGGAAAACCTGGGCACGGCTCCGTCTCCCTTTCCTTTCCTGCCTGCATGTGGTGCAGGGGGGAGGGGAGGAAAGAGAGAGAGAGAGCCAGGAGCAATTCAAAGCTAGAGAACTAATGGAAAGAACTGACTGCGGGCGCTGGCGGAAGGGACTGTTGTTGCTGCTGCCACCGCCATGTGTGGGACTGTGCATCTCAGGGACCTGAGCCCGGAGACATGGGAACTGCAAGTGGGAGTGTTTGGTGGTTTTTAAGATCTCCTGGAACACGACAGATTGGCGTTTTGTAGGTCTCGGTGAAAGAGTGAATTTTGTTGCACCTCCTTTCCTCCCCAGGTAATGTGAGAGATGCTTTCTCTCTCTCTCCCCTCCCCCAAATAATCACTGGCTGTGGCTGGGTTTGGCAGCAGAGTGCTAAAGCGAGCGAAGTGCCCCCAAGGACGCCTTTCCTTGCCTGTCTCCAGGTGAGGCTGGAATATTAAGAGTAAGGAGTAAGGCAGAATATTAGCAAATAGCCCAACCCTGCAATGTTGAAGTCTAAGGCTCAAAATGAACTAAGTCTTGCAACAGATGTCAAAAATAACAACAAAAAAGTTTCTTTCAACATGTAAAAAAAAAACAAGGGAAAAAGTCAAGGAAATGATGGTTCCATCAATGGGAGAAAATGGCAAGAAGGGCAAGAGGGAGAAAGCGGAACTGCTCAACTCATTTTTTTGCATCCGTCTCCACACAAACTTCCTGGGCTCCAAGATCACCGCAGATGGGGACTGCAGCCGAGGAATCAAAAGGCGCTGGCTCCTGGGGAGGAAAGCTATGGCAAATCTAGGCAGCCTACTCAAAAGCAGAGACACCCATCCCCCCGCCAACCGAAGTGCATAGAGCCCAGGCTCTGGTGTTCCCACTTGCAATGCATGGCTGTGAAAGCTGGAACCTAAGGAGCGCCAAAGAACGGAGGCCTTTGAACTCTGGGGCTGGAGGAGAAGGCTCCTGCGAGTCCCTTGGACGGCAAGGCCATCCAATCAGTCCATCCTAGAGGAGATCCACCCTGACTGCTCTTTAGAATGAGCTGGAAGGGATCTTGGAGGTCTTCTAGTCCACTTTTTTTGTAAGAAGACTGATGCAAAGAATGGGTGAAGCAGCTCTGCATTCCCCCTCCTTGCCATCTTCTCTCTTTAGCGGACCAACTGTTTCCTTGACTTTTGTCTTGTTAAGAAACTATTGTTGTTGTTGTTGTTGTTGTTATCATCATCATCATCATCATCTTTGACTTTTGTTACAAGTCTTTATTCATTCTAAGCCTTGGCTTTCCTGACTTCATCTTTGCATATTCTGGGTACCTGCTGATAATCAGCCTTAGTTATGTGTCTCTCTTCCCATTTTTTTGTACTTGTCCTTTTTGTCTTTCAGTCTGTCAGAGAGATTTCTGTGCAGCCATGCTGGTTTCTTCTTGGATTTCTTGTTTTTCTTTCTCAATGGTATTGTGCTGGACTGGGCTTTTATGATCACATTTTTCAGAGGTTCCTACGCTTCTTAATTTCCCCTTTTAGGATTTTCATCCATGGAATCTTTCCTAGGACCTCTTCGAGTTTATTAAAATCATCTCTTTTCAAGTTTAAGACATTGGTTGGATTATTTCCTATTCCTTGTGTTTGTGACTAGATTGAATTTGCTGTCTCCAGATGATTAGGCCAAAGTCATCCAGCTGGTTTTCATCACTAACGTGGGACTAGAACTCACTGTCTCTTGGTGATGGCCCACAGGCACCCACACTAATCCTTCACGTACTAAGTAAGGCGAGGTTATCCTCAGTTTCTTTCTCACAATGCCTTATAACTCTGGGTGTCTGAGTCTTTTTTGAATAGTTTTCTTTTTCCAGTCCCCCCTTAATAGCAATTTCACATCTTGACTATTAGGAATATAAGTCACCTAACAGCTATTTGGGTTGAAAATATATAAACCAGGATAAACATTTTAATACTGTATCTTTAAGAAAATGCAAAACTGTAATTGGGTGTGTTTTCTCAAATGGCCATAAGATGGAGCCAGAAACCTGGGTTGTTTAGTCTTAGTCTCAGAAGTGAGTGAATCTCTGTTTCCTTCTGTTGGAGAGTTTTGCCGTTCCTCTTTATTGACTGCTATTCTTGGATTTGATATAAGTCTGATACTGAACTGTTTTTGACACTGGACTTTGTTATTGTATTATCCCTGGACTGTAAACTGGCTGATTTAACCTGTGAATGATTTTGGACTGGTTGTTTTGAACTTTGCTTTAAACCTTTCAGGAAGTAAAAACCTACATTTAATGTACAGTTTATCTGTATGCTGTGTGTATATTATTCAAACACTACTCTCAATACATCTCCCTGTATGCGCTCATTCTCCTAACAGGGAATTACCTCAACATTGACCAAGGTCATTTCTAAGTTCTTTGAACTGGTTTTCCACTTCATAATTATGTAATTAAGGTAGATTTGACTCTTTTGCCCATTAAAGTTACATCTCACATTGGAACAATTTATTATTTAAATTGTGAAGTGGAAAACAAACAACTCCCCACTAACCAGAAACAACTGCTATGAAGATCACCAAAATGCTGGAAGGGTAAGGATTTACCAGGGACATACTGTCACATGTGGTGGACATGTAACCAAGCAAGGAAATATTGGCGGCAGATTCAGACATGGGTAGAGCAAATGGTGGGAGAACATATTCAATTTAAGCCAGATTTTAGGAATAATGACAGAAGGTTTCAGCAAAACCATAACATATTTAATAATGCATGTACTGGCAGCGGCAAGCATGGTCTATGCACAATATTGGAAGCATGAAAATACACCACTAGAAAGAGAGAGAAGAAGAAAAATACTGGCTTGTGAAGAACTTGATAGACAACTCTAGAACTGAAAAATAAGGGGGAATTGGAAGATTGTGATACCTGGAATAAGTTCTATCAACAGTTGCAAAAGAGAGGGGAAGGTCGGAACCAAAATTGTTAGGATAAATAGACCTAGAATATGAATAGTGTAGTAATCATATGAATGTTAATGGTTTAGTAATATCTTTCTATGTATGGCAGAGTAATGCCAGAACGGCCACACCGTGTTTGATATTTATAGTTGTAAACAATAAAAATATATTACAAAATTTGCCCAATAAAAAATCACTGTACAAAAATTGTCCTTGAACACAACGGGGAGCAGAATTTCTGTTGTTAAGCAAGGCAGTTAAGTGAGTTGGTCTTGATTTTATGATCTGTTTTGCCACAGTTGTTGAGCGAGTCTCCCTGGGTCTTTGCTTGTTGGGAGCCAGCTGGCAAAGTCACAGACGGTGACCAGGTGACTCCAGGATGCTCAAACTGCCATCAACACATACCAGATTCCAGGTGCCTGAATTCTGATCACGTGACTGTGGAAATGCTATGACAGTCGCAAGTGTAAGCACCAGTCATACGTCACTTCTTTCAGTGATCTTGTAACTTCAAACAGTCAATAAATGAATGGCTGTAAGTCAAGGTCTGCTTGTAATCAGAAGCCTGCTTTCGGTTACCCCAAAGTCCATTGCTGCCCCTTTTCCTCCTATGAAGACGGAATATTTTATTTGGCCAAGTGTGATTACACAAGGGAGGAGTCTCCGCTGCAGAAGCCCTCCACGTACAAGCAAAACGACAGTCAGAATGATACCAGCACTAAGAGCGGGCCGTAGAGAAGGTAATAAGAAGATCCAGGAGAGATTCAACCTGGAAATAAGGTGGAATTTTCTGAAAGGGAGGACAACCAACCCATGGAAGAGAAGTTGCCTTCAGAAATTGTGGGAGCTTCATCCCTGGGGGCTTCCAAGAAGACACTGGACTGCCATCGGTCAGAAACGGTGTAGGGTCTCCTTCTTGGGCAGGGAGGGATTGGACTAGATCAGTGGTCTCCAATCAGTGGACTGGGGGCCATTGGTGATCCATGAGAAAATTGTGCTGGTCCACAGAGAAATGTCCTCCCCCCCCAAAGCAATTAAACCAGGCTGTGCGGGAACACAAGGCTGCGCCGCCCACATGGCCTGCAGGAACACAAGGCTTGCGTCGCTTGCATTGTGAACAACATGTAGTGAGGGGAGGGGGTGAAGGGCAGAGGGGGGGTACTTGCCCCACTCGCCCCAGGTGCCTGGCCTGGCCACTGAGCTGCTTCTTTCCGCTTCTTTCTTCTCCTGCTTTTGGCTACACGCAAGGAAAGCAGCCAAAGTCTTTCTTTCTCTCCCCCAAACTCCACCAGAAATGAGTCTTTGGGGCCCTGCAAGGCCTCCTGCTCCAAGAGGCTGTGCCAGCAAAGGCTCGTTTCTGGCGGAGTTTGGGGGAGAGAAAGAAAGACTTCTGCGGCTTCTGCTGCTTTCCTTGCATAAAGCCAAAAGTCTTTCTCTCTCTCTCTCTCTCCCTGAGAAGGGAGCTGGAGACAGTATCCTGTGATCCCAAATAAAGAAGCATCAATTGGTAGGAAAACGGGGTGGGAAATTTTCCTGCAGACTTTTTGGGGGGATTTTCCCAGGTTCTCTGGTGTGCGGGATTTAAAATGATGAGTTTGGTGGTCCCTGAGGCCCCAAAGGTTGGAGGAGACCTGGACTAGATGCCCTCCAAGGTCTCTTCCAACTCTCTCCTCTCCTCACAAGTGGCTGTCCAGTCTTTTCTTGAATTCCTCCAGTGATGGAGCCCCCATAACTTCTGGAGGCCAGCTCTTGCACTGAATAATTATTCTCACCGTTCGGAAGTTTCCATTTGTTCCCTAAACTTTGAGCGGTTGTCTATAGGTATTGGAGTCCTTTATGGGTCTTGGATTGCTTTCTTCTGTCTCCTACATTGTAACTGGGGTTCCCATCCTTTCCCTCACTGTCTACATTATGTCCACCCTCCTTTCTCTTGGCTCTTTACCTCCTGATCTGATTGGTAACCAACTGGTTTTTGCTTGGAATTAGGTCACGAAGAGTTGCCTCTCCCCCTGCATTAATTGACTGCCTTAAGTTTCCTTGTCCAACTGTCTATTCTATTCAGCCACGAAAGCCGGCTGGGTGACTTTGGGCCAATCACCAGGAGGCTGGGAGTTCTATTCCCGCCTCAGCCACGAAAGCCGGCTGGGTGACTTTGGGCCAATCACCAGGAGGCTGGGAGTTCTATTCCCGCCTCAGCCACAAAAGCCGGCTGGGTGACTTTGGGCCAATCACCAGGAGGCTGGGAGTTCTAGTCCCGCCAGGAGACGGGGAGTTCTAGTCCCGCTTCAGCCACGAAAGCCGGCTGGGTGACTTTGGGCCAATCACCAGGAGGCTGGGAGTTCTAGTCCCGCCTCAGCCACAAAAGCCGGCTGGGTGACTTTGGGCCAATCACCAGGAGGCTGGGAGTTCTAGTCCCGCCTCAGCCAAGAAAGCCGGCTGGGTGACTTTGGGCCAATCACCAGGAGGCTGGGAGTTCTAGTCCCGCCTCAGCCACGAAAGCCGGCTGGGTGACTTTGGGCCAATCACCAGGAGGCTGGGAGTTCTAGTCCCGCCTCAGCCACGAAAGCCGGTTGGGTGACTTTGGGCCAATCACCAGGAGGCTGGGAGTTCTAGTCCCGCCTCAGCCAAGAAAGCCGGCTGGGTGACTTTGGGCCAATCACCAGGAGGCTGGGAGTTCTAGTCCCGCCTCAGCCACGAAAGCCGGCTGGGTGACTTTGGGCCAATCACCAGGAGGCTGGGAGTTCTAGTCCCGCCTCAGCCATGAAAGCCGGCTGGGTGACTTTGGGCCAATCACCAGGAGGCTGGGAGTTCTAGTCCCGCCTCAGCCATGAAAGCTGGCTGGGTGACTTTGGGCCAATCACCAGGAGGCTGGGAGTTCTAGTCCCGCCTCAGCCATGAAAGCTTGGGCCAATCACCAGGAGACGGGGAGTTCTCGTCCCCTTAACCTCACATGCACATCTAAGGCAGAACTAGAATTTACCCTCCTGATTTCTATCCTGGTGCCTAACTAAACCAAATTTTCCTGTTTCTGGCGTAATTGTTTTTTTTTTCTTCACATTAGGAATTCTTTCATTCGTCTAATTTAATTGGAATCTGCCTGCTGGCAACTGCAATCCCTGATCCTATTTCTTGGCCAACTTCTAAGGGGATGTTGAACCTGTCATCCAATTTGCTAACCTTCCCAGCTCCTCCAGTCTCTCTTCAAGGGCTGAACTAGTTTTTCTGCACCTTCTGCTTCTTCTCTGAATTGCTCCTGGCTTCTCTCCATCCCAGGAAGGAGGACTAAGGTTTCAGGGAGATGTGGAGAGAGATGAAGCCAAGTGACTCCTGCGCCCGTGTAAAATGGGCAGCCTGGGCAGCCTGAAAAGCCAGTCTCCAGCCCCCTCCGAGGCCAATCGACTGGCACCAACCTCTGTCTAGTCCAACAAAGAGAAATAGGAGGCTGACCTGATAGCATCTTCCAATATTTGAGGGGCTGCCTGCCCCAAAGAAGGAGGGGGGCAAGCTATTCTCCAAACCCCCCCCCCCCAGGGCAGGACAAGAAACAATTGATAGAAGCAGCTTCGAACTAAGGAGCAGCGGGGACTGGATAGAGAGAACTATTCCAAAAAGACTCCCTAAAATAGGAGCCATCCGTGTGCTGCAGCTGCCCCCAAAGCCAACACAATCCTAGGCAGCGAAGTGTGAACCTAAGGCCCTGCTAAGGCCACCCCTGGAATCCACCATATTAAAAAAAAAAAAAAAAAAAGGATGTTGGGACTTTGGAAAGAGTTCAGAGAAGAGCAACAGAGACGATGAGGGGACTGGAGGCTAAAAGGAAGGACTAAAGATGACAGGGTAGCAGTCTTCCAAGCATCTGAGGGGCTGCCCCAAAGAAGAGGGGGTCAAGCTATGCTCCAAAGTCCCTGAGGGCAGGACAAGAAGCAACAGGGAGGGAAACTGACCTAGGAGAGGTGAGGAGGAATTTTCTAACAGAACAATTCATCAGCCTCCAGAAGTTGGGAATGCCCCAAACACTGCAAGTTTTCAACAAGCGATTGGAGAGCCCTGCATCTGGAATGGAATAGGCCAGGGTCTCCCATTTGAGCAGAGGTTGGACTAGAAGACCTCGAAGGTCCCTTCCGACTCTGTTATTCTGTTGGCCTTCCGAAGTCTGGCTATCCCTTTCTGAGTCAAGGAGGTCCTTTCCCGGCGCCCCTCCGGCTCTTCCCCTCCCGCTCCTCTCGGCCTCGGAAGAGGGGAGGGGTCTCAAGGAGCGAGGCAGCCCCGGGGACGGCTGGCCTCCGCGGAGCCTCCCGGTTCGGTTCGGCCCCGGTTTCTCCCCTTTTTCTGGCCGGACTTCCTGGGTTGTGGCTAAAGCGCCTTTGGGTCAAGCAGGGCCTGGGTGGGCGGAATCTCCGCGGACAAACCTGGTTTAGCGTTGACTCGCATCTCCCTCGGACGCTGCGCTGCGCTTTGGCCCCACGCGAGTTCGGTCCTGCGCGGAGCCATTGAAGTTGGGAGGGGGGGAAGCGAGAGAGAGCGCGAGAGAGGGAGGGAGAGAGGGAGGGAGAGAAAGAAAGAGGAAAAAGAGAAAGAAAAAGAAAGAAAGAAAGAAAGAAAGAAAGAGAAAGAGAAAAAGAAAGAAAAAGAAAGAAAGAGAGCGAGAGAAGGAGGGAGAGAAAGAAAGAGAAAGAAAGAGGAAAAAGAGAAAGAAAGGAAAAAGAGAAAGAAAGAGAGAGAGAGAGAAAGAAAGAAAAAGAAAGAAAGAAAGAAAGAAAGAAGAAAGAGAGAAAGAGAAAGAAAAAGAAAGAGAGCGAGAGAGGGAGGGAGAGAAAGAAAGAGAAAGAAAGAGGAAAAAGAGAAAGAAAGAGAGAGAAAGAAAGAAAAAGAAAGAGAGAAAAAGAAAGAAAGAAAGAGAAAGAGAGAGAAAAAGAAAGAAAAAGAAAGAAAGAGAGCGAGAGAGGAAGGGAGAGAAAGAGAAAGAAAAAGAAAGAAAGAAAGAGAAAGAGAAAGAAAAAGAAAGAAAGAAAGAAAGAGAGCGAGAGAGGGAGGGAGAGAAAGAAAGAGGAAAAAGAGAGAGAGAGAGAGAGAGAAAGAAAGAAAAAGAAAGAGAGAAAAAGAAAGAAAGAAAAAGAGAGAGAGAGAGAAAGAAAGAAAGAGAGCGAGAGAGGAAGGGAGAGAAAGAGAAAGAAAAAGAAAGAAAGAAAGAGAGCGAGAGAGGGAGGGAGAGAAAGAAAGAGAAAGAAAGGAAAAAGAAAGAAAGAGAGAGAGAAAAAGAAAAGAGAGAGAGAGAAAGAAAGAGAGAGAGAGAGAGAAAGGAAGAAAAAGAAAGAAAGAAAGAAGAAAGAGAGAAAGAGAAAGAAAAAGAAAGAAAGAAAGAGAGCGAGAGAGGGAGGGAGAGAAAGAGAGAGAAAGAAAGAGGAAAAAGAGAAAGGAAGGAAGGAAGAGAACAAGCCCCCCCCAGCCTACCTGTGATGAGCACCGTCTTGCCCCGCAGACTGACCGCGTTCTGGCACCGGGTGGCCGCCACCAAGTAGTAGTAATTCAGCGCGTAGAGCCCGAGCAGCAGCGCCTCCGCCGCCCCCAGCGCCCCCTCCATGGCCCGCTCCATGGCCCGATCCCCGGTCTGGCCCCGCAGCCTCCAGCGCTTCCCTTCTACCGGGACCGCCCCTCCCTTCGCCCCGCCCGCCCCGCCCCCGCGTGGGAAAGCCACGGGCACCGGCACCGTTGCCAGCCTTTCGCCCCGCCTCCTGGCCGAGGGAGGGAGGATAACCCAGTTGGAAGGGACCTTGTTAGGTCATCTAGTCCAGGGGTTTCCAACCTTGGCGGCTTTAAGACTTGTGGACCTCAACTCCCAGAATTCCTCAGCCGACTGAGGAATGCTGGGAGTTGAAGTCCACAAGTCTTAAAGTCGCCAAGGTTGCATATCCCTGATCTAGTCCAACACCTCCACCCACCCACCCCACTGCCCATGCAGGAGACCCTACACCATGTCTGACTGGTGGCAGTCCAGGCTCTTCTTGAAAGCCTCCAGGGATGAAGCTCCCACAACTTCTGCTCCATGGGTCGGGTTGTTCTCCCTGTCAGAAAATGTCTTCTTATTTCTAGGTTGCTTCTCTCCTTGCTTAATTTCCATCCATTGTTCCTTGTCTGGCCTTTGGGTGCTTTAGAGAATAGCTTGACCCCCTCCTCCTCCTCCTCTCTGTAGCAGCCCCTCCCTCCAATATTGGAAGGCTGCTCTCCTGTCTCCGCTGGTCCTTCTCTTCCCTAGACCAGCCAGGCCCAGTTCCTGCAACGGTTCCTTATATATTTTATCCTCCAGCCCCCTCATCCTCCTGGTTGCTCTCCTCTGCCCTCTTTCCAGAGCCTCAACCTTTTTTTTATAGTGTGGTGACCAAACCTGGATGTGGGACTCTAGGTGTGGCCTTACTAAGGCTTTAGAGAGTGGTATTAGTACCTCCCTTGATCTGGATTGCATGCCTCTGTTAATGCAATTTAGGATTGCCTTGGCTTTTTTGGCGGCTCCCATTTAGCTGGTTGTCCACAAAGACTCCGAGATCCCCCTCCCAGTTCCTGCTATCGAACCTGGTTTCACCCAGTCTATATATGTGTCCTTTGGGTTTTCCTTGCCTAAGTGGAGGACTTGACTTTTCTCTCTATTGAATTTCATTTTATTAGATAGGGCCCAGGGTTCTATTCTGTCAAGATCCATCTGGATCTGGAGCCTATCTTCTGGGGTACGCGCAGAACTGGTAGCATGCAATTTGGAATCCCACCACTGGTAATGGGAGACTTTAACTACTATCCTGACATCAACTGGGAGACAAACTGCACCCAATGGAAGATCAACCAGGTTCCTGATAAACTTAACAGACAACTTTGTCTCCAAAAAGTAGAGAAGGGAACAAGGAGGTCAGCCATATTGGATTTAATGCTCACTAACAGAGATGAGATGATAGAAAGGGTTGAGGTTACAGAAACCTGGGATCATGTAATATTGGAATTCAGCCTTATGCAAGCACAAGCAATAGAACAGAGTCAAACTAGAGTCTTGGACTTTAATAGAGCTAATTTTGATAAACTTAGAGAGAACTTGGGAAGGATTCCATGGACGAAGCCCTATGTCATTTCAGGTGAATGGAATACATTTGACTAGAATTTCCCTCAAGGGAAAACAAGAAGCTTGGGAAATTTTAGAGATTATAAAATTTGAGATTATAAAAGCCCAGTCTAGCACAATTCCAATGAAGAAGAAAAATAATAGATCTCAAAAGAAATCAGCATGGCTGCACAAAGATAAATTGAAAGACAAAAAGGACAAATATACAAAGGGGCACATAACTAAGGCAGAGCATTAGCAAATAGCCTGCAGTGATGGAGTCAGGAAAGCCAAGGCTCAAAATGAACTAAGGCTTGCGACACAAGTCAGAAATAACAAAAATGGGAGAAAATGGCAAGAAGTGACAAGCAACAGGGGAAAGCAGAACTGCTTAACATGTTTTTTGTGTCCATCTTTACACAAAAGGAAAAAACATCAATCCAACCTATCAAAAACAGTACCATATAAAACACATTAGGAACTCAAGTTAAAATAGGGGAAAAAATGGTAAGGGAGCACCTGTCCACTTCGATGAGTTCAAATGACCAGGACCAGATGGATTACACCCAAAGGAGCTGCCAGACGAGATCTCAGGACCACTGAACCAGATCTTTCAAAGATCCTGGAGCGCCGGGGAAAAGCTCGAGGACTGGAAAATAGCTGATGTGGTTCCCATCTTCAAAAGGGGGCAAATGGAGCCAGCAAAGCTATCATTCTGACCTTAATACCTGGGAAGATTCTGGAAAAGACAATCAAGCAACGGATCTAGAAACAAAAAAAGACCAAAGAAAGAAATAATCAAAAGCCAAGAGGGATTTGTTAAAAACAGATCAAGCCCGACAAATTTTTATTGCTACAAGATTCCAAGGTCCCTTCCAACTCTATTATTCGGCTCTGTTCTTTTAGTCAAATGTATCCCATTCATCTGAAATGGTATCGGGCTTCCTGCCGAAGCAAGGGGGTTGGGCTAGAACAGTGATCGCTAACCAGTGGGCTAAGTGGTCGCTAACCCACTGGTGGTTCGTGAGAAAATTTTGGTGGTCCTCAGAGAAATATCCCCGTCCCCAGAACACCCCCCAAAGCAATTAATGCAGGCTGCGCTGCCCACGTGGCCCACGGGAACCCTCCCCGCCCACTCACTCCTTACCTGGCAAACTTGCCTGCTAAGTTGCTATTTTTCCTTTTTTTTTTCCCGACCACCAGCTGTTCTGCTGTGCCAGGAAATTTAGATTAACTAGAAAGCAGGAAATGGCTGGATTTCTTGCTTTCTAGCTAGTCTTTAGATCTTCAGCTCTGCTTTTAAGCACAGCCGAACCTCCCTTAGGACTGAAGGTTGTATTATTCAGTGCAGACTCACTGCAAGCAAATTTTATGTGACAGACTGAGCTAGCCGATGGCAGATAGATAAATCACTGAATGATTCTGTGAGCAACTCAATCTGCCTGACTGCTTTGCCTGATTTTGGCTAAAAGTTGCTCTTTTTTTTATAAAAAATTCAATATTTACATACATGGTGTGTTGTGAGTTAATTTTGTGAGTTTGCTTGCAAGCAAATATTATGTGACAGACTCAGGTAGCCAACAGCAGAATTGTAGATCTCTGAGTGAATCTATGATTCTGTGAGCAACTCTGCCTGCCCGCTTTGCCTGATTTTGGGTAAAAGTTGCTCTTTTTTAAATAAAAAAAAAAATCAATGTTTACATAAATATAATATTTATGTACAAGCCATGCCCAGCCAGTCACGTGTCCACCAAGCCACACCCACAAATTAGGCCATGCCCACAGAACTGGTTGTTCATAACTTTGAATCCCACTCCTGCCTCTGTGTGTTTGTGTGTGTGTCTGTGTGTGAGAGAGACAGAGGTTAGATCAGATCTCTCTCCCTCTCTCTCCCACCAACGTCAGCGAGCCACCCTCAGTCAAAATTCATATTAGTGGTCCCTGAGGTCCAAAAGGTTGGCGATCCCTGGACTAGAAGACCTCCTGGGTCCCTTCCAACTCTCTGATGTAAAACCCTGTTATGTCCAGGCAGGAAAACCCAGTGCCGTTTGAGACAAATGGCTGTCCAATCTCTTCTGAAAAATCTCCAGTGATGGAACACCCACAACTGGAGGGAAGCCTTTCCACTCATGAATTGTTCTCCCTACCATGAAATGGCTCCGTAAATCTCCCTCTGAAGAGGCTCCCTTCCTTCCCTCTTTCCTTCCTTCCTCTCTTCCGTCCCTCCCTCCGAGCCCAAGAGGGGAGGCGGGGAGGGCGAGAGGCTGGCAGCTCTGCGGGTGACCATGCGGGACCATCCCAGGCGGGAGGCAGGGCGACGGGGGACCCCCCCCGGCATAAGGGAAGCGCTGGGGGCGGCGGGGGCGCTGCTGCTCCGGCTCTGCGCACTCATTTACTACAAACTCGGGGCGGCCAACCGGTGCCGGAACGCGGTCAGCCTGCGAGGCAAGACAGTGCTCATCACAGGTCACATGGACATCGCAGGGCATTGATGGCCTCTGCCCCCTGAGTCGGGTACCTTGAAATATACCTGGGCAATTGGGCGTTTAGAGGAGAGGCAAATAGATCGATCACCAGTTGCCCAAACCTCCGCACTGCTTCCTGGAAGACAGACGGGTGTAGGCTCCACTCTGCCTGATCTATCGTGGCCCTGCTGAGCCAGTCTGCTTATGTATTTAATGCCCCTGCTATGTGTTCTGCCTTGAGTAAAGACAGATTCATCTCGGCCCATTTGAACAACTTGGTTGTCTCCAGCATCAGAAGTTTGGAATGAGTACCCCCCTGTCTGTTTACGTGGGCCTTGGTTGTAGTATTGTCTGTCAAGACCAGAACATGGCGTGAATGGAAAAGGGGTAGAAAACTGTGTAAGGCCAGGTGAACTGCTCGCAGTTCCAACAGGTTGATGCTTTGTGATTGTTTGGAAATAGTTCAAATTCCTTGTGCAGTGTGAGATTGGAAGTGAGTTTCCCATCCTACCAGGCTGGCATCGGTTGTGATCGTTCCCTGTGAGGTTCCTTGAACAGACACCCCCTGTTGATCGTTTTGTCCGACCACCAGCGCAGTGATCGGAGAACGTTGTGCGGTACCTTTAACCGGACGTTGGAGGTGGATCTTCCAGATCGCTGGAAAGGTAGCAGGAACCATTGCAGCTCTCTAGAAAGGAATCGAGCCCAAGGCACAATGGAAATACGAGAAATCAGTTTCCCTAACAGTTGAGACAGCAATGCTAGGGAAACCCTCTTTAAGGCTCTGATCTCTATGGCTAGAGACTGAATACTGTTTAACCTGTCCTGAGAGAGAAAGACCTTGTCCTCCACGGTATCTATCACTGCCCCCAAATGAACTAGTCTAGTTGAGGGGATCAAGTGGCTTTTATCCCAATTTATGGAAAAACCATGACCTTGAAGAGTCTCCAGAGTAAACTTGGTATCTAATTTTGCTTGATGTCTGGAAGATGACAAAATTAAAATCTCATCCAGATAACATTGTAAGCGGACCGATTTTATCCTGAGCGAGGCAGCCAATGCCGCGAGACTTTGGTAAAAGTCTAGGGGCTGAAGCCAGACCGAATGGCAGAGCGATATATTTGTAGTGCCGATCACAATAGCAAAATCTAAGATATTTGTAGTGGGCAGGTCTGATTGGTATATGTAGATAAGCTTCTGTGAGATCTATAGAGGTCATGATATCGTTCTCTCTGATGCTAAACAGAATGGACTGGAGAGTAGTCATCTTGAATTTCCGATAAACCAATGATTTGTTTAAGCGCTTGAGGTCCAGAATTGCCCTCCAGCCCCCCGAACGTTTTGGGACCACGAACAATAGAGAGTAACAGCCTTGACCTCGCTGTTCAGATGGGACCTCTCTAATGGCCCGAATATGCAGAAGATGATTGATAGCCTCCTGCATCAACGCCCTCTTAATGGGGTCCGTGGACCTAGGGCTCCTAATGAAAAAGTTTGGGGGGGAGGATTGAAACTCCAGTGCCAAACTAAACCTAATGGTGTCCCTGACCCACGCATCAAAGGTGGAACTGTCCCATTGATCGGCAAACAGTTTTAACTGCCCACCAATGGCAACTGCTGTCAAGGGCTCACTTGGGGCGACAAAAAAATCGGCCTCTAGTGCCTCTGGGGTTTCTACTATTTTGCCCCCCCCCCCACTGACCTCTATCGGAGGATTCAGGCCTAACCTGTCTAAAACTGGGCCTGTAGCCCGATGTTCTCTGAAATCTGGGAACGTAGGGGCCCTGATAGTAGGGCGGAAAAAAACCCCTTCGAAAGGACTGGGCCGTTCTGTTTTCAGACCTACGAAAAAGAGGGGGAAGCACTCTTGTTTCTATTTTCTATAAGGAGTGGCTCCAAGATACCGCCAAATAATTTATCCCCCAATATTGGGGATGATGCCAACTTGCATTTATGCTTGGTATCTGCCTGCCAATGTCTGAGCCATAGCAGTCTCCGTGCTGAAATGTGAGATGCTATGGCTCTAGACGAGAATTTGACTGCATTAAATGTGGCATCGGTGGAGAACTCTGCAGCTGTGATAATTGTAGCTATGTCCTGGTGAGCTCTGACATTTGACACCAGCAATATATCCCTCAGGTGGGAGAGCCATTGGAGGGATGCACGTGTAAAAAAGAACATAGCTGTAGCTGCCTTAATGGCCCACGCGTCAGAAACATGCGCCCTATGGAGTGCTAACTCTGCCCTCTTCCGGTCTCAGGGCTTCCTCAGCCTCGTTAGGGAAAGTGGAAGAGACCAGTGCCACAATGGGTTCATCCACCTCGGACGTCTTGAGAAAATTTGCAAACTCTGGTGCCAAATTAAAATATCGCTTATTGTACCCTGTTGGGGCTGGGTATGATACTGCTGATGCCCATTGATTTTGCACTAATTCAGCAAACCTACGAGGGACAGGGATAGTTTCTGCCTCATTAGTCGGTTGCGAGAATATTAGGTCTTGGGACTCGTCCTGAGACTCTGTTGGTAATGGATGGGAGTCTGCTGCGCCTAGCTTAGCGGTGTTCTTTGCCTTGAATAGTAAAGATTTAAAGAGGTGTGGCCAAAAATGCCAGAAAAGGTAGGTTGGTCTAGAATGGGGCCTTCGTCATCCGACATTCCCCGTTCTAGCGGGTCCGCCTCTGACATCTCCAAATCCATTTGGTGAATCGAGCCCCCCTCCATGGAAACCTCCTGGTCCTCAAACCTCCTCCCGAAGGCCCTGGGCCAGTATGTTAGGAATATTGGGGAATACCTCAGATTGATGTTGTTGGGTATGCCCAAAGGAGCGGGTGGACAGGAATCCTGCATCTGAAGTGTTCGAGAAGTGTCTGGTCCGGATGGATTGCTGAACACCAGCCGCAATGCCCCTTTGAATGGCCATCTCCATCCATTGCCTCATTTCGATGGGAATAGACTCAGGTAATCCCTGTTCCTGTCTTAGGCCGGCAGCCCTAGGGGTGAAGGTTGCCTGAGGAATTGGCCGGCCAGTGCTCAGTGGAGGAGCAGTACCTATGGGGTTTGTCTAGGAACAGCCTGTCTGGGCTGGGTAGATAAGTCCAAGGGCCCCATCAATGGGTTTGGGTTCTGATCAGTCATGGCTGTCTTGTCTGCCTCCCTGGCTTGTTTTTGCAATTGTCTTTCCAATGCTAGGTGCCTTCTATGGGCAACCTTATCTGCTGCCTTAGAGGCCTTCTGGGGACCCACAGGCTTGTCACGGGGCTTACTTGACTCTGAGTGGAAAGCATTGTCACGTTCCATTTTGTATGAAGGATTGTCTTGCCTGAGTGAAAATTTATTTATTTATTTATTTATTTATTATGATTATTATTGCTATTGATATCGATATCCCATGAGGTTGATATCAGAAAGCTTCTCCAGGAAGTTTGGGAATAAAAGATTAAATGAAGAACAGTATATCAGGGTCCCCAGCAAGGGAAACCCTGCTATTACAGGCTCTGATGTGCCTCCTTGCCTGTCAGAGACAAACGCCCCGCAATATAACCGTCACTTGCAATTTCTGATTGATTAAATGGTCCCGAAGGCAAATACACAGAAATGCCTGTAAATGAGTATCCATTTAGTTCCACGTTAGCCAGCGGAATAGCTAAATCCAGGGAAGGCACAATGGACAGTTAATGTCTCAGTTGCTATGAGAACGCTGCTGTCTGGAGAAAGCAACAAAGCCAGGAAAGCTGCGTCTGTGAATGTTCCAATCTGATCACAAATCCGACGATCGGAGAGGCAGATAAGGCTTTTTGCTGAGGCGAAAGCCCCAAGCTGTCTGCGGAATGACAGGCTCCGCTGCTTTCCAAGGGAAAGTGATCAGAATGGAAGATACGGCTGTTTGGTGACGCGAAAGCCTCAAATTGCCTGAGGGGTAGCAGGCTATGCTAATTTACGAGGGAAAGTGAGTTTTAGAATTATTAGTTTTTGTCTAGAATGATGGGAAAGCTGAATTAGATGGTGAAGGGATTTAAAGATCCATCCTGAATATGAGCAAAGCCGTTTCAGTCAGGGAGTGCACAACCTCTTACCAAGAAGTCTGAGCTAAAACTGGGGGACACTGAGGAGGAGTCCCATGGAGGAGGAGGAGGAGGAGGAGGAGGAGGAGGAGCGTCCTGGAGTTTTTAAGGCCAGCCTTTCCAGAAGAGACTGAAGCACCTCCCACTGAACAGCTCATGGGAGAAAGTTTATGTCCAGGATGTGTGTAAATATTTTCTCAGCCTTCCTTCTATTCTAATCCATGCACTATACAAGTCCTCAATGGAAGGCAGGCTGATTGCTCTTGTTTTTTCTGCAGTCCTAACTATCCGTTGAAGTCTGTCTCTGTTCTCTTTGGCTGCTGTGCCAAACCAGACAGTTATTGAGGTGCAAATGGCAGACTCAATAATTCCTCTGTCTGGATCAACAGATCCTTGGGCCATCTGAACTGGGGCCGGAAGAACATTCTTGGTTGTGCCTTTTTAATGATGGTTCTAATGTTAGGTATCCATTTCAAGTCCTTGGAGATAATAGAACCCAGGAACTTGGAAGGTCTCTACTGTTGATACTGGGTGGTCTAATATTGTAAGACATGACCCTGGGACACTTCAGCTGTCATAAATGCAAGCCAGTTTTCATCATGTGACAATGGGGATGCAGGAACAGGTAAGTATTAACTTGGCTTTGTTTCTGTCCTGCTAAGTATCTCTATTTGTCCTCGGATCAGACTGAGAAAGGAGGTTTAGTTAGTTTCTCTCATCCATGCTTTCATGATTGGCCTTCAAATTGTTTTGTAACTTGTGTTAATAAATCGACATCCTGCAGAGCAAGGGGTGGGAGACTTTCGCCATCTTCTGGTCTGACAGAAGCATTGCATCCCATTTTTTAAAAATGCCTTTTATTTTTTAATTTATTAAACTTATTTACCACCCATCTTGCTACAAAGTGGCCCTTTCAAAGTCCACAAGGACTCAAGGCATCTCAGCCAGGAATGCTGATCTGTACTTCAAACATCCCACGAATTGCTGTGTGCCAGAAGTGGATAAAACCTCACAACAGGAAAAAAAAAAAAATCAGAAGCTGTGAATATATTTGAAATATTGGAACCCTGTGAAAAAAAATTCAGTTCTGCTGTACCTTCAAATAGTCACTAAATGAATGGTTTTAAGTCGAGAACTACTTGTTTTACATCTGAATAATTTAAAACTTCTTTATTGATGTAAAGCTGCCCTGAAACAAATCATGCCCTGAGCCAGGATTTCTCAATTTGTGCAACATTAAGATGTTGCATTCTTTTAATTCTGGGAGTTGAAGTCCACCCCTCTTAAAGTTTCCAAGGTTGAGAAATATTGCCAAACAAATGCTACACTGTGTGACACCACAAAAACTGTAGGCCCTGCATTCTGAGTCCCCATCAATGGTTAGGCGATATCAGTGAATCCTTTCTCTGGCTTTTCCTAGGTGGAAATTCTGGGATCGGGAAGGCCACAGCAGTGGATCTGGCCCGGAGAGGCGCCTGTGTCATTCTGGCATGCCGCGACAAAGTGAAAGGAGAATCGGCCGTGTACGACATCCGACGGGTAAGCAAGGCCAGGCCTTTCCTCAGTTGTTTTGCATCCAGGTGTTTTCCTGAAGATTTTTATTCATTTATTTAGCATATGGCATCTAAAGAGATCATGCGATCTTTGATATGCAACATGGATAAAACATACTGTACGTATAAATGCAAATGTAAGTTTTAATAAAGCGTCAACATGTCTATCAAATCAGTGGACAGTACAATAGGTGAGATAAAATATTAAGTTATTGTAAAACCATGACAAAACCGCCATAATATGGTGCTACAGAGTCAGAATGGGATAGATGTTATACAGGTAATCCTCATAGCAGTTCATTTAGTGACTGTTCAAAATTTGAAGGCACTTATGTCCATTTTTCATATTTATGACCATTGCAGCATCCCAATTGGTCTCAGGATCAAAATTCAGATGCTGGGCAACTGACTCACATTTATGACGGTTTCAGTATCCTGGGGTCATGCAATCTCCTTTTATGACCTGTGAACAAACAGAGTCAATGAGGAAGCTAGATTCACTTAGCAACCATGTTATTAACTAAACTGCAATGATTCACTTAACAACTGTGGAAAGAAAGGTTATAACATGGCAAATTCACTTAACAGCTGTCTCCCTTAGCAACAGAAGTTTTGGGCACAATTATTGGTATAATTCAAAGACTACCTGTATATATGTAATAGGTGACAGTGCAATAGACAAGATAAAATATTAGAGAAAAACCATAATGAAATCCTTCCGAAGTGGGTATAATGAGGACCCAGATTGTTGGGGGCTGACTCTCTAAACTGCTTAGAGGGCTGTTAAGCACTGCGAAGCGGTATATAAAGGCTATTGCTGTAATATGATGCCATAGAATCACAATGGGATAAATATTATAATTCTATATCGAAGGGAAGCTGACCGTCTAACTGCATCTGTTATGGCTGGGATGAGATCGTCTCAGCTGCCTTGAAATTTCCTAAGGAGACATTCTTGGACTATATGTGTTATTGTTGGTTCCTGTCGAGGAATTGCGCAGCAGCTGCCCAGATAAAGTCAGAGCCACTAACACAAAATTTTATGTTTATGTGTGTGGATAGATAGGTAGGTAGGTAGGTAGATAGAAATAGATAGATAGATAGATAGATAGATAGATAGATAGATAGATAGATAGATAGATAGATAGATAGTGTGTGTGTTTGTGTGGATAGACAAGATATAGATGAAAGAGAAAGATGATTAATAGGTAATTAGATGATAGATGAAAGATGAAAGATGAAAGAGAAAGGTGATTGATAAATATAGGGATGATAGATAGATAGATAGATAGATAGATAGATAGATAGATAGATAGATAGATAGAAGAGATAGATAGATAGAAGAGATAGATAGATAGAAGAGATAGATAGATGGAAGAGAATCAATGGCTGGGTGGAAGGATGGAAAGAAGAGAAAGATGATTGATTGATAGTTATATGGGTGATAAATAGATTCATACATACATACCAGTAATTCAAATTTACATCAGTCTTTGCCATCATCCAGAAAGAAAGAATGCAAGATAGTCAGCAGCACAGGAACGTCATGAGGTAAATATAAGCAGCATACAGAGCCCACAGGAGAAAAAGGCGGGAAAAAAAGGAAACTCCCCCTTTACACCCACGGCAACCAATCATAGCACGGATTGCCTCATGCAGGAGCTACCGCTCTCCAACCAATCAACTGCAACTGTACACTTTACCCTTCCAGCTACTCTCTTCAATGTCCCAACCGTTCTGATGTGCCTCAGTGGCATTGCCGGACTCTCGGCTGTTCCCCACTCAAAGAGCTTTGCCTTGAATTCTGTCACGGCCTGGGCTGGTTCTATTCAGGGGGCTCCATGTTTTTCAGAGAAGCCACATTCCTGGCAGTGGTTTTGTTGGATCAAGGGTCAGGCAACTGCACAGCAAATGTCCAGATGAGATCAGAGACACTGATACAAACTTGTACTTTTATATAAATGAATATATTTAACATCTGTAACTACAGCCAACAAGATAGTCAGCAGCACAGGAATGTCATGAGGTAAATATAAACAGCATACAGAGCCCACAGGAGAAAAAGGCGGGAAAAAAAGGAAACTCCCCCTTTACACCCACGGCAACCAATCATAGCACGGATTGCCTCATGCAGGAGCTACCGCTCTCCAACCAATCAACTGCAACTGTACACTTTACCCTTCCAGCTACTCTCTTCAATGTCCCAACCGTTCTGATGTGCCTCAGCGGCATTGCCGGACTCTCGGCTGTTCCCCACTCAAAGAGCTTTGCCTTGAATTCTGTCATGGCCTGGCCTAGTTCTATTCAGGGGGCTCCATGTTTTTCAGAGAAGCCACATTCCTGGCAGTGGTTTTGTTGGATCAAGGGTCAGGCAACTGCACAGCAAATGTCCAGATGAGATCAGAGACACTGATACAAACTTGTACTTTTATATAAATGAATATATTTAACATCTGTAACTACAGCAGACAAGATAGTCAGCTGCACAGGAATACCATGAGGTAAATATAAACAGCATACAGAGCCCACAGAAGAAAAAGGCGGGAAAAAAGGGAAACTCCCCCTTTACACCCACCGCAACCAATCATAGCACGGATTGCCTCATGCAGGAGCTACCGCTCTCCAACCAATCAACTGCAACTGTACACTTTACCCTTCCAGCTACTCTCTTCAATGTCCCAACCGTTCTGATGTGCCTCAGCGGCATTGCCGGACTCTCGGCTGTTCCCCACTCAAAGAGCTTTGCCTTGAATTCTGTCAGGGCCTGGCCTGGTTCTATTCAGGGGGCTCCATCTTTTGGGGGGCAACTGCAGTCCTGGAAGTGGTTTTGTTGGATCTATGTGACCCGTTTGGTTGTGGTTATTAAAAGTTGCCCATCTTAATCTCCATTCCTCATGTAGACAATAAGAAGGCGATACCTTAGTACAGAACGAGAGAGTTGGAAGGGACCTTGGAGGTCTTCCCGAAGCTGCTTTTTCAGGAGGTAACTGGACTTTGTTTTTTCTTTGAAGAGGTTTTGCTTCCCATATAAGAAGCTTCTTCAGCTCTGACTGGATGGAGGGGAATGGAAGGATTTATCCTCCTTGCAGACAAAGCTGGTCATTTGCATCCTTTGAGAGGGTTGTTGAGGCTACCTGGAGGGTTCTCAGGGTCACCCGAGTGCTGCAAATGGTTCCTGTCGTCTGAAATTTTTGCCTCTGGAAATATAAATCCTTCCATCCCCCCCCCCCCATCCTGTCAGAGATGAAGAAGCTTCTTGGATGAGAAGTAAAACGTCTTCCAAAGAAAAAAGAAGAAAGTCCAGTTGCCTCCTGAAAAAACAATCCGGACTTGGATGACAGAATCTCTACAGACCTTGGAGGTCCTCTAGTCCAACCCCCTGCTCAAGCAGGAGATCCTATACTATTTCAGACAAAGGGTTGTTCAATCTCTTCTGAAAAAACCTCCATTCAAAATGTCTGGTGACAAGCCGTTCCACTGGCTCCTTGTTCTTGCTGCCAGGAGATTCCTCCTTATTTCCAGGTTGCTTCTCGGTCATTTTCCATCCCTTGTTTCTTGTTCAGAGGTGGGATTCAGCCGTTTCTGACCAGTTGTGGAGAACCGGTAGCGGAAATTTTGAGTAATTGGGAGAACCAGCCAATCCCGCCTCTGACTGGCCTCTTCCCCATCCTATTCTCTCCTCCCATTGAGTCCCAGCTGATCGGCTGGGTCTCCTTTGGTTGTCCTGCCCAGGAGAACAGAGCTGGAAAGCAGGTTAGTGGGGTGGGGAGGAAATGGGGATTTTGCAGTATGCTTCCCCTGCCACGCCCACCAAGCCACACCCACAGAACCGGAAGTAAAAAAGAATTAATCCCACCACTACGCTGGTTGCTATGTGCCTGAATTTTGATCATGTGACCTTTGGGGAATGCTGAAATGGTCGTAAGTGTGAGAACAAGTCGTAAATCCCTTTTTTCAGTAACTTACTAAATGAATGGTTGTAAGTCAAGAACCGGCTGTATTGTTTTATTGTGCATCACCCAGAGAGATTGCCGGGAGGTGAGCAGACCTACATAGAAGGTGAGTAAACCGGGATCAGCCTTTGAAGCCACACCGGATCCCAAAGCTCACGATTCCTCCCGCTGCTTTTCCAGGAAAGTGGGAACTCGGAGGTGATCCTGATGATTCTGGATCTGGCCAACCTGAGCTCTGTGCGATCTTTTGCGCAGACCTTCTTAGCATCGGAGCCCCGTCTGGACCTCCTCATCAACAACGCAGGTGGGGGCCAGAGCAGACCCTCCCCGGGGTCTCCAGAGGGGGAAGGAAGGGGGGAAGATTGAGGTGGGGGGATTGTCTGGGATTTCTCTCCTTTTGAGGATTTGGCCATAACTGGAGAAGCGGCTGTCTCCTATTTGTGCCTGGTTGTTTTTCTTAGACTACTTTTCTTATTCAAGGTGGCAAACAGATCCAACACTCCTTCCTCCTCCTCCTATTTCCCTCTAAACCACAACCCTGTGAGGTGGGTTGGGCTGAGAGAGAGAGAAAGAGCAAGAGAGACTGGATCTAAGTCGCCCAGCCGGCTTTCAGGCCTGAAGCAAGACTAGAACTCACCGTCTCCTGATCATTGGCCAGAAATCTCCTAGGTGGCCTTCATGCCTAAAGCAGGATTTGAACTCAAAGCACAAAACCAAACTGACTTAGTGTGATGTAAAAAGCCTGTTGCCTTAACCACTAGACCAAACTTTAAAGGTAGCCCTCAACTTATGACCATGATGGAGCCTGCCTGTTATGCATGATGGTTATCAAGCAGGTCCTCCCTGTGACCCCCTATGTTTCAAGATCTTTGATGCAATGGTCGTTAAAGCGAACCATTTGTTCACGGTGGAGTGTTTTTTGCTGAAACGTGGAAGAAACTGTGGGGGGGGGGGGTTGACTAAAATGTTGTAAATTGCAGTCACATGACTGCGGGGCACATTGCTAAGTGAAGGCCAGTTGCCATTGCCTAAAATGTGGTCACGTGACCCCTGGGGGAATTTAGTGGTAAGTATCTCTTGGGGTGTCTGTTGCCAACTTCGAATGATTACGAAGCCGAGGTCTACCTGTAATCCGCTTATATTTCTGCCAGGGATCTTTCAGGCTGGCCAAACCGCTGATGGCTTTGACCTGGCCTTCCAGGTCAACCACTTGGGCCACTTCCTGCTGACCCACCTGCTCCTGGACCAGTTGAAACGCTCTGCCCCGAGCCGGATCATAATTCTATCCTCAAGTGCGCACACCTCTGCGAAATTCAGTTTTGGGACCTTGAAAAAACCGAACAAGTGGATGATGAAAGGCGCAGAATCGTACTGCAACAGCAAACCAGCTAACATTCTCCACGTCAGAGAGTTGGCCAAGCGGCTGGAAGGTACCAACGTCACTTGCTACGCATTTCATCCAGGTGAGTGGAAGTCCAGCTCCAAGGCCCCCCAGATGGAGCCCCCCCCCCGGTCTGTCTGGGGCTCTGCCAGGCATTTCTCTTGCGCTGGGGGCTCCCTTGACCCCCCTCTGCAGAGTCACCCTGGGAGTTTCCTCCATTGATCTCAGCTGCAGAGGGGGACATCTCCCACCACGCCAAGTCCAGAATCCCAGAATCTTAGGGTGGGAAAGGCCCTTGGAGGTCTTCTAGTCCAACCCACTGCTCAAGCAGGGATGAGGTTTCCCACAGTCTCTTCTGCCTTTTATGCTCCTTCCTTCCTTCCTTCACCTCCTCAGCCTCCCCTTCTCCTGCTTCTCCTCCTCCTCTTATTCTTCTTTTTCGTCCTCCTCTTCCTCCCCTTCCTCTTCCTTCACCTGTACCTCCCCTCCTCTTCCTCCTCCTCCTCCTTCCCTTTCTCGTCCTCCTCCACTCTGCCCTGTGTCCTCCTTTGCCTCTGTCTCCTCTCCTCCTCCTCCACGTCTTCTCTGCAAACCCCCTCCCTTCTAGCACTGATGATGCTACCTAGTTGAGTAATGAAACGCCTGCAAGAAACATGTTGCCCAAAGAATGCCATGGTTCATGGTGGGGAACACGTGTTGTGTGAACAGTGCATTTGAGATCTCCCCCCACCCAACTCCGCTCCATCCCTGGTGTTTTCTCTCTGCCTTCGATTTCAGGAGTTGTTAACACCAAAATTACTTGGTCCTTTTCCTGGTGGACACTTTGGTTAGTTTGGATCATGAAGCTGTTCATCCGAAGTAGCAAAGCTGGCGCCCAGACCTCCATCTACTGCGCCACTGAGGAGGGCATCGAGAGGCTGAGTGGCCGGTATTTCGTGGACTGCCAGCCGAAGGTGCCCAGTCCCCTGGCCTGCGATGACCAGCTGGCCAGGAAGCTCTGGGAATTCAGCGAGAGGCTGCTGGGACTGAGCAGCTAAATATTTCCACTTGACATTTGGTCCCTTCATTTCTTTTGAGCCGAAGGCAGGAAAAATCACCTGGAAAAAGCACACTCAAAATCACACAAAAGGTGAAATCACATCAGGTACCTGTACAATTAGCCCAGGGCTGAATGCAGTGGTGGGATTCAGCCGGTTCTCACCTGTTTACCTGAACTATCAGTTAATTGCTTACGCAGTTTGGAGAACCAGCTAAAAATAAAGTGCAAGAGAGATTCTTTCTCCCTCCCTCCCGTTAATAGCTCCAGGCAGACAGCCAAGAACCACTTAAAACAGCTGATACACACTGAATCAAGTCAATAAACAACAGAAACTGACAGGATTAGGGCAGGGAAACCCATCAACCACCCATCTAGGGATGGGATTAACCTCTTCCTTTCAGGAAGAAGGACAAGATTACAAACATTTTCATTATAAAGAGTATTAAGTCACACTTCTGTGATCAATTGATACTCCCTAGCGTTCCCCAAGACCTTTTAGAGCTGCTGCCGTGTGATTATTTCTTGTTTCTACCTGGGGGAAAAGAAGGGGACAGTGATGCAGCTTAATCATACAGGCCATGAATGGGTGGAATTCTTCCAGTTCAGCCCTGTTGGGTGAACTGGTAGCTCTGAATATCAGCTGGCAGCGTACTGGTTTGCTCCAAAGATCAAGGTATTTCCTTTTCCCCCCAACTATCAGCTGCTTTCTGAAGATCAGCTGTGCTGTGTGATTTAGATTAACGAGAAAGCAGAAAATCATCGGATTTCTTACTTTCTAGCTAAACTAAATCGTGCGGCACAGCTGATTCTCCCCTGGCTGTTGTATTGCTTCCCTGAGGCCCAGGAGGCAAAAATGGGAGGCGGGGTGGTGCTGTGCAGCCCCCCCCCACCTCATTTTTGCTCCCAGGAGGCTCCCTAAGGTCCAGTAGGCAAGAAAAACAAACACCCCACATCCACCCAGACACATGACCATCTGGCCAAGCCCACCTAGCCACGCCCACAGAACTGGTCGTAAAAAAATGTGCATCCCACCCCTAGCCGTGAATTTCATGCATGTGTGGTCCAGCCAGCTGTATTGCTCCTGCTGGGAAGCAAACAATTTAGAACATAGAGAAGGTAGAACAATAGTATTGAAAGGGTTAATGGCTTTTGGCAGCATGCCCAGGCTTTCAGTTAGTTTCCCTCTTAGCTGCTGGTTTGCTTTGGGTTGACTTTTTTTTTTAAAAAGGGAAGTGGCTGTTTTCTGCACTGTTTTAGTGGTTCCTGGCACTGTCCTTTTGGCGTGTACTTCCCCCACTCTTTTTGAAATCCTCTAGTGATGGAGCACCCACAACTTCCGAAGACAAGCTGTTCCATTGGTTGATTGGTCTCCCCATTAGGAAATTTATCCTTAGTCCTAGGTTGCTTCTCTCTTTGGTTAGTTTCCATCCATTGTTTCTTGTTGTGCCTTTTGGAGCTTTGGAAAATAGATGGACTTCCTCGTTTTTGTAGAAGCCTCTCAAATTTCCTGACAGAACAACTCACCAGTGGAACTACTTGCCTCCAGAAGTTGTAAATGCTCCAACCCTGGAAGTTTTTAAGAAGAGATTGGATAACCTTTTGTCTGAAGTGGTGTAGGGTTTCCTGCCTAAGCAGGGGGTTGGACTAGAAGACCTCCAAGGTCCCTTCCAGCTCTATTATTCTATTCTATTCTAAATATTGGAACAGTGCTATTTTATTGTACTATTTTATTGTGAGTTGGACTAAGGAGAAATTTCCTGAGACCAATCAAGTTGGCCATGCCCACCCAGTCCTTCGGGCAGAGAACCGGGTGTTAAATTACTGAAATCGCACCACTGGCTGAATGCTCTCCCCATTGCTTTTCTCGGTATATTACCCGGGTGTCAAACCCAAGGCCCGAAGAGGGCCAGAAGAGGCCCGTGATGTGGTCAGATCTGACCCGCAGGGCCGTCCTGGAAAATGTAAAGGGCCAGCCTGCATCCCTTTGGCTTGGTCTGCCCACTGCAAAGAGGAAACAGTGGGCCAGCATGACTTTGGCCCAGTCTACCCAATGTGAAGAGAAAGCATGCCAACAGTTTGGGGAGTGGCATCAAACTGGCCATGCCCTCCCACCTGGCCATGCCCCCCCCCCAGGGTCACCCACAGCCCTGATGGGGCCCTGAATTGAAATTGAGCCTGAGACTCCTGTTCTGTGCCAAGGACTGCATCTCAAAGGATCCCTCCATTAAAGTACTGGAGTTGGCAGATGATACAGCGGTCAGTGGTCTCGTTCCAGACGGTGATGAATCTGCATTCAGACAGGAATCCTAGTGGACAATCCCTTAAATAGGAGCCAGCCAGATGCTGCAGCTGCAGCCAAAAAAGCCAATGCAATCCTAGGCTGCATCAACAGAGGGACTGAATCAAGATCAAGGGAGGGACTAACCCCACTCTATAAAGCCTTAGTAAAACCACACCTAGAGTCCTGCATCCAGTTTTGGTCACCACACTATAAAAAGATGTTGAGACTCTAGAAAAAGTGCAGAGAAGAGCAACCAGGATGATGAGGAGACTGGAGGCTCAAACATATGAGGAATGGTTGCAGGAACTGGGCCTGGCTAGTCAGTCAGTCTGTCTATCTATATATCTGTCTGTCTTGTCTATCATCTACCTATGTATCTATCTACCTACATATCAATATCAACACATCTTTTTTCTCTTTCTTTCTTTCTTTCTATATCACCTGTGTCTCTATCATCATTTGTCCATCCATCCATCCATCCATCCATCCATCCATCCATCCATCCATCCATCCATCCATCCATCCATCCATCCATCCATCTATCTATCTATCTATCTATCTATCTATCTATCTATCTATCTATCTATCTATCTATCTATCTATCTATCTATCTATCTATCTATCTATGGGACTTGAGGCTGAAACATACAACGGACAGTTGCAGGAACTGGACCTGGCTTGTCTAGGGAGGAGAAGGACCAGGGGAGACAGGAGAGCATCTTCCAATATTGGAGGGAGGGGCTGCCCCAGAGAGGAAGAGAGAGTCAAGCTATTCTCCAAAGCATCTGAAGACAAGGAGGACTGTGGAGTCCTCGGTGTTCTCTGAGCATGGCTGGCTGGGGAATTCTGGGAGTTGAAGTCTTAAGGTTGGCACCCCCAAATTTCAGGGCAGACCAAAATGTCCTGTAAGATGCCAGAAGCCACCAATGGGATTAATCCACAGTGGTGCTGGGGGAGATACCAGATCCTGATATTCCTTTAAGTCCTGTTTTTTTTCTTCTTTAACTTCCTTTTGTTCTTCAGTAGAAAATGAGCATTCCTGCCAGTCCAGGCAAACACTTTTCAGCCTGCATTGTTAAAATTATTTTACCCTGCATTATTAAACCTTATGAAAGGATGAAGGAAAGATTCTTTCAGAAGAGTTGAGCTGAACCTGGAAGCCAGATCGCTGGATATGGTGGCCTGGAACAGGGGCAGCTTTGTTCCCGTGGCCTTTGAAAGGAGTCCCAGAAGGCCTAAAGATGAGAATGTGATCAGAAAAATATTAGAGTGCGCAGAAATGAACAGACTGATGCTTGCAATTAAGGAGAAAGAACACACCGAATATTATATGACATGGTGAAATAACAAAAATGGAAGTTAGAAAGGAAATGAAGAAGACACTTTAAGGTAGACAAGCCAGGTCCAGTTCCTGCAACTGTCCGTCGTATGTTTCAGTCTCGAGTCCCATAGATGGATGGATGGATGGACAAATTGATGATTATTTTAATATTGTGGAATTAATACTGATGTAATGAATAATGCTATAAATTTTGATTATTATTTTACAAAGAGATTTGTACCCAGACAACACACTGTTCAATTGAAGATGCAATTATTACATTGAAAAATAAAAATAAAAACTTTAAAAAGAAAAGAGTGCTAGAGGGGAGGGGGGGTTTGCAGGGAGGGGGAGGAGAAGGAAGGAGGGGAGAGAGGGAGGGAGGAGAGAAGGGAGGGCATGAAGGAAGGAAGGAAAGAAGGAAAGGAAGATGGAAGGAATGGGAAGGAAGGAGGGGAGGGAAGGAAGGAAAGAAAAGAAGAAAAGGTGATAGGAATGGGAAGGAAGGAAGGAAGGAAGGAAGGAAGGTGTTCTGACCCAGCCTTTGCAAGCAATGAGAAACCACCTGCTCATGAGTAAAACAAACCCCCCTTTTAAAACAGGGCAGGAACAGTCACATAGGATAGACAAAATCAAAAATAATGAATCCCAAAGGAGAGTCTTTCTTTTCCCTTCTGAAACAGTCTCTCTTCACTGGAGGTGGGGAAAAAGGCTCCTCCAAGGGCTGAGCCAGGCAGAAACAGGCCCTGATCCCCCAGCAGGGGGGGGAGACTCCGCTGGCACCTCCAGGCCCTCCCGACTAACCTGGTTCTGGCCAAGGATGGTTCCTGTCCTTCTTTTGAAGAGCTTTAGCCATAAGTAGTTTCTCATTGCCTACAAAGGCTGCATCAAAACACCTCCCTCCCTTCTCTCCTCCCTTCCTTCTCATTCCTATCACCTTCCTTCCTTCCTTCCTCATTTTCCTTCTTTCTTTCCTCCCTCCCTTCCTTCTCGTTTTCCTCCCTTCTCTCCTTCCTTCTCATTCCTATCACCTTTTTCCTTCCTTCCTTCTCATTTTCCTTCTTTCCTCCCTCCCTTCTTTTTTCCTCCCTTCTCTCCTTCCTTTTCATTCCTATCACCTTTTTCCTTCCTTCCTTCCTTCCTTCTCATTTTCCTTCTTTCTTTCCTCCCTTCTTTTTTCCTCCCTTCTCTCCTTCCTTTTCATTCCTATCACCTTTTTCCTTCCTTCCTTCTCATTTTCCTTCTTTCCTCCCTCCCTTCTTTTTTCCTCCCTTCTCTCCTTCCTTTTCATTCCTATCACCTTTTCCTTCCTTCCTTCCTTCCTTCCTTCCTTCCTTCCTTCCTTCCTTCCTTCCTTTCCTCCCTTCCTTCTTGTTTTCCTCCCTTCTCTCCTTCCTTCTCATTCCTATCACCTTTTTCCTTCCTTCCTTCCTTCCTTCCTTCCTTCCTTCCTTCTTTCTTTCCTCCCTTCCTTCTTGTTTTCCTCCCTTCTCTCCTTCTCATTCCTATCACCTTTTTCCTTCCTTCCTTCTCATTTTCCTTCTTTCCTCCCTCCCTTCTTTTTTCCTCCCTTCTCTCCTTCCTTTTCATTCCTATCACCTTTTTCCTTCCTTCCTTCCTTCCTTCCTTCCTTCCTTTCCTCCCTTCCTTCTTGTTTTCCTCCCTTCTCTCCTTCCTTTTCATTCCTGTCACATTTTTCCTTCCTCCGTTCCTTCCCTCCTTCCTTCCTTCTCATTTTCCTTCTTTCTTTCCTCCCTTCCTTCTTGTTTTCCTCCCTTCTCTCCTTCCTTCTCATTCCTATCACCTTTTTCCTTCCTTCCTTCTCATTTTCCTTCTTTCCTCCCTCCCTTCTTTTTTCCTCCCTTCTCTCCTTCCTTTTCATTCCTATCACCTTTTTCCTTCCTTCCTTCCTTCCTTCTCATTTTCCTTCTTTCTTTCCTCCCTTCCTTTTTGTTCTCCTCCCTTCTCTCCTTCCTTCTCATTCCTATCACCTTTTTCCTTCCTTCCTTCTCATTTTCCTTCTTTCCTCCCTCCCTTCTTTTTTCCTCCCTTCTCTCCTTCCTTTTCATTCCTATCACCTTTTTCCTTCCTTCCTTCCTTCCTTCCTTCCTTCCTTCCTTTCCTCCCTTCCTTCTTGTTTTCCTCCCTTCTCTCCTTCCTTTTCATTCCTGTCACATTTTTCCTTCCTCCGTTCCTTCCCTCCTTCCTTCCTTCTCATTTTCCTTCTTTCTTTCCTCCCTTCCTTCTTGTTTTCCTCCCTTCTCTCCTTCCTTCTCATTCCTATCACCTTTTTCCTTCCTTCCTTCTCATTTTCCTTCTTTCCTCCCTCCCTTCTTTTTTCCTCCCTTCTCTCCTTCCTTTTCATTCCTATCACCTTTTTCCTTCCTTCCTTCCTTCCTTCTCATTTTCCTTCTTTCTTTCCTCCCTTCCTTTTTGTTCTCCTCCCTTCTCTCCTTCCTTCTCATTCCTATCACCTTTTTCCTTCCTTCCTTCTCATTTTCCTTCTTTCCTCCCTCCCTTCTTTTTTCCTCCCTTCTCTCCTTCCTTTTCATTCCTATCACCTTTTTCCTTCCTTCCTTCCTTCCTTCCTTCCTTCCTTCCTTCCTTCCTTCCTTCCTTCCTTTCCTCCCTTCCTTCTTGTTTTCCTCCCTTCTCTCCTTCCTTCTCATTCCTATCACCTTTTTCCTTCCTTCCTTCTCATTTTCCTTCTTTCCTCCCTCCCTTCTTTTTTCCTCCCTTCTCTCCTTCCTTTTCATTCCTATCACCTTTTTCCTTCCTTCCTTCCTTCCTTCTCATTTTCCTTCTTTCTTTCCTCCCTTCCTTTTTGTTCTCCTCCCTTCTCTCCTTCCTTCTCATTCCTATCACCTTTTTCCTTCCTTCCTTCTCATTTTCCTTCTTTCCTCCCTCCCTTCTTTTTTCCTCCCTTCTCTCCTTCCTTTTCATTCCTATCACCTTTTTCCTTCCTTCCTTCCTTCCTTCCTTCCTTCCTTCTTTCTTTCCTCCCTTCCTTCTTGTTTTCCTCCCTTCTCTCCTTCCTTCTCATTCCTATCACCTTTTTCCTTCCTTCCTTCTCATTTTCCTTCTTTCCTCCCTCCCTTCTTTTTTCCTCCCTTCTCTCCTTCCTTTTCATTCCTATCACCTTTTTCCTTCCTTCCTTCCTTCCTTCCTTCCTTCTCATTTTCCTTCTTTCTTTCCTCCTCCTTCCTTTCCTTCTCGTTTTCCCTTCTCTCCTTCTCATTCCTGTCACATTTTTCCTTCCTCCGTTCCTTCCCTCCTTCCTTCCTTCTCATTTTCCTTCTTTCTTTCCTCCCTTCCTTCTTGTTTTCCTCCCTTCTCTCCTTCCTTCTCATTCCTATCACCTTTTTCCTTCCTTCCTTCTCATTTTCCTTCTTTCCTCCCTCCCTTCTTTTTTCCTCCCTTCTCTCCTTCCTTTTCATTCCTATCACCTTTTTCCTTCCTTCCTTCCTTCTCATTTTCCTTCTTTCTTTCCTCCCTTCCTTTTTGTTCTCCTCCCTTCTCTCCTTCCTTCTCATTCCTATCACCTTTTTCCTTCCTTCCTTCTCATTTTCCTTCTTTCCTCCCTCCCTTCTTTTTTCCTCCCTTCTCTCCTTCCTTTTCATTCCTATCACCTTTTTCCTTCCTTCCTTCCTTCCTTCCTTCCTTCCTTCCTTCCTTCCTTCCTTTCCTCCCTTCCTTCTTGTTTTCCTCCCTTCTCTCCTTCCTTTTCATTCCTGTCACATTTTTCCTTCCTCCGTTCCTTCCCTCCTTCCTTCCTTCTCATTTTCCTTCTTTCTTTCCTCCCTTCCTTCTTGTTTTCCTCCCTTCTCTCCTTCCTTCTCATTCCTATCACCTTTTTCCTTCCTTCCTTCTCATTTTCCTTCTTTCCTCCCTCCCTTCTTTTTTCCTCCCTTCTCTCCTTCCTTTTCATTCCTATCACCTTTTTCCTTCCTTCCTTCCTTCCTTCTCATTTTCCTTCTTTCTTTCCTCCCTTCCTTCTTGTTTTCCTCCCTTCTCTCCTTCCTTCTCATTCCTATCACCTTTTTCCTTCCTTCCTTCTCATTTTCCTTCTTTCCTCCCTCCCTTCTTTTTTCCTCCCTTCTCTCCTTCCTTTTCATTCCTATCACCTTTTTCCTTCCTTCCTTCCTTCTCATTTTCCTTCTTTCTTTCCTCCCTTCCTTTTTGTTCTCCTCCCTTCTCTCCTTCCTTCTCATTCCTATCACCTTTTTCCTTCCTTCCTTCTCATTTTCCTTCTTTCCTCCCTCCCTTCTTTTTTCCTCCCTTCTCTCCTTCCTTTTCATTCCTATCACCTTTTTCCTTCCTTCCTTCCTTCCTTCCTTCCTTCCTTCCTTCCTTCCTTTCCTCCCTTCCTTCTTGTTTTCCTCCCTTCTCTCCTTCCTTCTCATTCCTATCACCTTTTTCCTTCCTTCCTTCTCATTTTCCTTCTTTCCTCCCTCCCTTCTTTTTTCCTCCCTTCTCTCCTTCCTTTTCATTCCTATCACCTTTTTCCTTCCTTCCTTCCTTCCTTCTCATTTTCCTTCTTTCTTTCCTCCTCCTTCCTTTCCTTCTCGTTTTCCCTTCTCTCCTTCTCATTCCTGTCACATTTTTCCTTCCTCCGTTCCTTCCCTCCTTCCTTCCTTCTCATTTTCCTTCTTTCTTTCTTTCCTCCCTCCCTCCCTCCCTTCTCTCTCCCTCCCTTCTCATTCCTATCACCTTCCTTCCTTCTCAATTTCTTTTCTTTCGCCCCTCCCTCCCTTCTCGTTTTCCTCCCTTCCCTCCTCCCTTCCTTCTCATTCCTTCTCGTTTTTCTTCTTTCTTTCCCCCCTCCCTTCCTCCTCCTTTTCCTTTCTTCTCTCCTTCCTTCCTCATGCCTATCACCTTCCTTCCTTCTACCTTCCATTCTTCCGTCCCGTTTTCCTTCTTCCTTTCCTCCCTTCCTTCTCATTTCCGTTCCTTCCCCAGAAGGGGATGACTGGAAGACGAAAGAGCGGCATGCTGCTGGCGGACGCAGGACGGGAGACCACCAGGAGAAGCCAGGACGAGCGGGCGAGTGGAGAGCGAGAGGCTGGCAGAGCCACGAGCGGGCGGTGCTGTCCCAGGCAGGGGCGGGGTGGGGGCGATCGGCCTGAAAGGGAAGCGGTCACGGGTTGCGGGTCCAGCGGGGATCAGACCATGGAGGCGGCGGGGGCGCTGGGGACGGGAGCGGCGCTGCTGCTCGGACTCTACGCGCTGGTTTACTACTACTACGTGGCGGCCACCCGGTGCCGGAACGCGGTCAGCCTGCGGGGCAAGACGGTGCTCATCACAGGTAGGCTGGGGGGGGGGGCGGCGACGGGGAAACTTGTTTTCTTTCTTTCTTTCTTTCTTTCTTTCTTTCTTTCTTTCTTTCTTTCTTTCTTTCTTTCTTTCTTTCTTTCCTTCCTTCCTTCCTTCCTCTTTCTTCCTCTTTCTCTCTCTCTCTCTTTCCCTCCCTCCCTCCCTCTCTCTTTCTCGCGCGCAGGACCGAACTCGCGTGGGGCCAAAGCGCAGCGCAGCGTCCAGGGAGACGCGAGTGGGGAGTCAACGCTAAACCAGGTTTGTCCGCGGAGATTCCGCCCCACCCCCCACCCCCTCCAGGCCCTGCTTGACCCAAAGGCGCTTTAGCCACAACCCAGGAAGTCCGGCCAGAAAAAGGGAAGAAACCGGGACGAACCGAACCGTCCGAATTCTGATCATGGGACCGCGGAGAGGCTGCGAGAGTTGCAACTGGGAGGACTGGTTGTAATGGAAATCAAAGCCTGGAACTAAGGATGAATTTTCTGACAGAACAATCAAAGATCAAAGAAGGGACCTTGCTATCATATCGGCCACAATTTCTGCCGGTTCTTTGGCATAGGAGGCGGCTGCAAACCGGCTTTCCAGGCTGCCCGGGGCTCGTTTTCCGTGGGGTCCGGGGTCACTTCTCTTAGTCCCTGGCTTCAGCTTTGGCTGCCCCATGGTCTGTAGTCGTGTCCGTCCCCCCAGGCTGGAGAGAAGTTTCTTGCATTGGAGCCATTTATTGTTTAACTTGTGAAGTGGGAAACAAGCAAGTCCAATCCTTTGCTCTCTCACTGGATGTTGGCCTTTTCGAAAAGGCCAACATCCAGTGAGAGAGCAAAGGATTTGAGAAACAAACCATTGACTTAAACTGGTTTTTGGTTTCCCAGACCCTGGTCTGCATTTCCTACAGGAAGGGCTGCTAGTGAGGGATGGAGCGGACCTCACAAGAACTGGAAAGAATATATTCGAAAAATAACCAGCTCATATTGTCGGAAGGGCTTTACACTAAAACTGGGTGGGGAGAGAAAGCCATCTTTCCCCCCTTTAGAAGCTAATCCCAAGCAAAAACTACGAGGTAACCCATCCTATAAGGAAGTGGGGAGTAAAGAGAAAGATGAAAAGCTCAGATGCAAAGTGCAGGAAGCCTTCCCAGGGGTCAGCCAAAGAGGCCCCTAACGGTCAAAGTTTAGGGAACAAACAGGGTGAACTTGAAATACGAGTGTCAGAGGGCAAATATGATACAGTCGCCATTAGAGAAACTTGGTGGGGTGAAACTCATGATTGGAACTTACTGATAAAAGGATGCAAACTATTCAAAAGGAACAGATCTAGCAAAAGAGGAGATGGAATTACAGGTTAGAAGTCACTTCCTCTCCACAGAGATGCACAAACCAAGAGTGAAAACCACCTAGGATCCATAGGGGTCAACACAAAATGGGAAAAAAAAGAATGACATGGCTATAGGCGTATACTACAGGGCAGCCAACCAAGCAGAAGAAATAGATGAACTCTTTGCTAGTCAGATAACCAGCGTATCTAAGAAACACAGCACAGAGTATTCATGTTTGGCTATCCTGGCATCAACTGGGAGACAAATTCTGGGAGATTGAACAGATTCCCAACCAGCTGACAACTTCATCACACAAAAGCTAGAGGAGGCAACTACAGGGACAGCTAGACTGGTCCTTATCTTAGCAATAGAGAAGAAGTGGTAGAGGGGATTGAAGTTGCAGGAACTTTAGGGGAGAGTGACCATGTCATATTAGAATTCAATATAAAGCAGACAGTAGCAACAGAACATAATCACACCAGCGTTTTTGTTTTTTTAATTTTAAAGGAGCTGATTTTAACAAACTCAGAAAGGATTCCATGGATGAAATCTTAAAAGGGAGGGAAAGCAATTCAAAGCCTGGGAAACACTGAAAAATATTATCATAAAAGCCCAGTCCAACACAATACCACTGAAAAGAAAACCAAGGAAAAACCCCAACAAAGAACTGAGAGGGGGGGAAAAAGGACAAATACAAAAAATGAAAAGAGAGGGACACATAACTAAAGTGGAATACCAACAAATAGCCCAAACCTGCAAAGATAAATTAGGAAAGCTTTGAATGAATTAAAACTTGCGACAGATGTCAAAAACAATTTTTAAAAACTTTAAAGAAAAACAAGAAAAAAGGCAATCAGTCCAAGAAATAATGGGCAGTAGAAAGAAATCGTAACTGCTTAATTCATACTTCACATCTGTCTTCATCCAAAAACAACACTATTCACCTTAGCAGAAACAGAAGCATAAATGACAGGTTAGGAATGCAAATGACTATATGGAAAAATAAAGTAAGAGAACACCTGTCCGCTCTAGATGGAATCAAATCACTGGGTCTTGACAGACTACCTTGCAGAATGACGAAGGAATTGGCAGGTATGTTCTCAGAACCCTTGAAGCATACCTTTCGACATTCTTGGACCCAAGGGAACAACCAGAGGACTGGAAAAGAGCCGATTTGGTTCCCAACTTCAAAAAAGGAAGGGGGAAAAAGAAAAAAGAAAACAGATCCAGGAAATTACAAGCCAATCAGCCTGACACCAATACCTAGGAAGGTCTTGGAAAAGATCATTAACAAATCTGTTGACACCTAAAAGCAAACAGGCTCATAACCCAAAGCCAACATGGGTTCATCAAAAACAGATCACGCCAAACAAATCTTATTTCATTCTTATTTCATTCAAATTAGCAGGTCAGAAAAATGCTGTGGACTTCATATTCTTAGACTTCAGCAGGGCATTCGATAAAGTAGACCACAACTTACTCCTTGGCAAGCTAGAAAATTTTGGGATAGACATGGGTGGGATTCTACCGGTTTGGGTTGGTTCAAGCGAACCGGATGTTAAACTTATATCCAGTTTGTTGAACCAGTAGTTCTGAAGAACAGCTGGCCCCATCTGCCCCTCCCCTCCCAGGAGTCTCCACGAGGCTCATCTGGCTCCCAGGTTAGCTGGGAGCAAAAACGGGGCAGGGGTGGGGTGGTGCCGGACACCCCCCCACACACACCCCGTTTTTGCTCCCAGGAGGCTCCAGGGAGGCTTGCTAGGAGCCATTTGGGGCCTCCCTGCAGCCCCCTGGGAGCATCCAGCCATCAAGTATGCCTGGATTCATTGTTGTGCCAAAAGAACATTTGGTGCTAATACAGCATTGATTGTTCTAGGTAAACAAAACTATGCAATCTCCTCTAACTGTTGGAGCCAATCTTCTTTCTTTATTCCATATCCTCCTCTTCAAAACTAGTAAGTTGCTCTGCTTTTTCACACCAGGCTTAGTATTGTAAGTTCAGAGTGGATTTTGTAGAGAACAGTATACCTTTAGGTCTCATTCATTTGCGCAATTTCAGAGCGCACATGACACAATTTCCAAAGCGTAATTCAGGCTATTCAGCCGTTTGCCCAGCTGCTGCTTCATGGCTTCTGTTGTTGTCACAACCTTTATGGAGTGGCCCTGTGGGCAGGTCTAAAGTCCAATGGCCTTTTTAATTTGACAAGCAAAAAAGCAGAGTTAATGTTTCTCACAAATATTTTCCCTCTTCCATTTTGGTGGTTCGATATTTAACATAGAAAATTATGTGCTGTGTTACTATTCAGGCAGTTTGCAAACTTGTTGGAAGGCAATTTTTTAATTTGAAGGTGGTGGTAAATTCTTGGTAATAAAATGGCAAATAGAAGGGCTTGCTTCTCCTTGACCATTTAGAAAGGGTTAGAAAGAATGAGAAGGTTAACCTTTGCTTTGTTTCCAATCTCCTTTTCTTGACTTGGTCTTCATAAAAAGTAGCTTTGGAATTGAAGCCGTATGCATTAAAATAAAATTCTTTCTGTTTAAATACCAGTATGCAAAAAGTTTCAAGTTTAATCCAAGATGTTTAATGGTTTTAAATATCTGGGTGTTGTACTAAGGTTTAAGTCAGAGGTCTTCAAACTTGGCAACTTTAAGACTTGTGGACTTCAACTCCCAGAATTCTATGCTGGCTGGAGAATTCAGATTACAGATAATCAGAGTTGGAAGGGACCTTGTAGGTCATCTAGTCCAACCCCCCGCCCAAGCGGGAGACTCTACACCATTTCTGACAAATGGCAGTCCAATCTCTTCTTGAAAGTCTCCAGGGATGAAGCTCCCACAATTTCTGAGGGCAAGCGGTTGCATTGGTTGATTGTTCTCACTGTCAGAAAGTTTCTCCTTATTTCCAGGTCGAATCTCTCCTTGTTCAGTTTCCATCCATTATTCCTTGTCTGGCCTTCAGGAGCTTTAGAAAACAGCTTGACCCCCTTTCTCCTCCCTGGGGCAGCCCCTCCAATATTGGAAGGCTGCTCTTCTGTCTCCCCTGGTCCTTCTCTTCACTAGACTAGCCAGGCCCAGTTCCTGCAACCGTCCATTGTATGTTTCAGCCTCCAGCCCCCCAATCATCCTGGTTGCTTCTCTGCACTTTTTCTAGAGCCTCAACATGTTTTCTATGGTGTCGTGACCAAAACTGGATGCAGGATTCTAGGCGTGGTCTTACTAAGGCTTTATAGAGTGGTATTAGTACCTACCTTCATCTCGATTGTATCCCTCTGTTAATGCAATTTAGGATTGCATTGGCTTTTTTGGTGGCGGCTGCACACAGCTGGCTCCTATTTAGCTGGTTGTCCACTAAGGCTCCAAGATCCCCCTCCCAATTCCTGCTATTGAGCCTGATTTCACCCAGTCTATGTGAGTACTTCTGGTTTTTCTTGCCTAAGTGTAGGACTTTACTTTTCTCTACGTTGAATTTCATTTTATTAGATATGGCCCAGGGTTCTAGTCTGTCAAGATCCATCTGGATCTGGAGCCTATCTTCTTGGGTGTTGGTTATTCCTGCCAGCTTAGTATCACCTGCAAATTTGGTAAGTTCCCCTTCTATTCCCTCATCTAAGTCGTTAATGAAGATATTGAAGAGTCCTGGGCCTAAGACGGAACCTTGTGGCACCCCACTGCTTCCTTCCCTCCAGGTAGACTTAGACCCATTAAGGACTACTCGTTGAGTACGGTTTGCCAGCCAGTTGTGAGTCCATCTAGTGGTGGAGCTATCTATTCCACTTTTTTCTAGCTTACTAAGAAGTAGGTTGTGGTCTACTTTGTTGAATGCCTTACTGAAATCTAAATATATTATGTCCACAGTATTTTGCTGGTTCACTAATTTAGTCACTGTGTTGAAGAATGAAATAAAATTGGTTTGGTATGAGTTGAAGTCCACAAGTCTTAAAGTTGCCAAGTTTGGGGACCCGTGGTTTAAGTAGAAAGAGGTTCCAGCTGAAAATATACCATGAATAGCATAGACATGCATGGTAGCTCACCGTTCTTTCTTTCCTTCCTTCCTTCCTTCCTTCCTTCCTTCCTTCCTTCCTTCCTTCCTTCCTTCCTTCCTTCCTTCCTCTTAAAAGGAAGAAGAAAAAGAGGGAGGGATGCGAGAAAGAAAGAGGGAAGCGAAAGGAAAGCAAATCCAGTTTTAAAGCTTGTTTTAACTGTACAGTCAAATCACTTGAAAGGTTAACATCCCCTTTTTTCTGGGCTTTGGAGACCATTGGGGCAGCCAGTTGCCTTGCAGGAACAATAGGAAGGATCATTTCTGGGCAGACACTGTTATATTGGGGCAACTTAGATAAAGCATCTGCTGTAAAATCACCCCCCCCCCCAGGGGATATTTCAATGAAAAATTAAACTGCTTAAAGTACTGCTCCCAGCGGACTTGCTCAGGAGACAATTTTCAGCCTCTTAAGTTTTTATGATCCGTCCACACCTCAAAGGGATGTTTTGCCCCTTTGAGAAAATGCCTGCAAGTTAATAATGCCCATCAGACAGCTAACACTTCTTTTTCCCAGATAGCTCATCTTCTTTCCCTCTCAGTTTATGGGAGGTATAAGCACAAGGTTGCAAAGTTCCAGTCTCATTTGCTTGAAGTTGCACCGCCCTGTCCCCCACCTCCACGTCACTCGTATTGGCCTGGATCACAAAAGGGGGCGTCCACCTCTGCATGCTTTAGCACTGGTTCAGCTTCAAAGGGTCATTTTAGCTTTTCAAAAGCATCCTGGCTTTCCATGGACCATTGCAAGGGTTGACTGGACTTTGGATTCAATTCTTCCATAGTCTTTAAAAGGTTTGTAATAGCTAATGCAAACTTTGCAAACGCTGGGATAAATTGGCAGTAAAAATTAGCAAATTCCAGAAAACTCTGCAATTGTTTTCTGGTGCGAGGGGAGGCCATTCCAAAATGGTCCAGACTTTTTCCAGGTCCATCTCTACTGTGATATGCAGTAACCCAAATAGTCAATTTTCTCTTGGTGAAATTCACTTGGACAATTTTGCGTACAGTTCAGCCGCTTGAATTTTTTTCAAAACTGACCACACTAATTTCACATGCTACTCAAAAGTCTCTGTACAGATAAGGATGTCGTCAAGGTAAAACAACACCCCCTTGTATAAATGTTTATGCAGCACCTCATTTATCAGCTACATGAACAGGGGCCTCTTGCAGGTCAAACAGGAGAACATTAAATTGAAAACACCCCAAAGGGCAATTGAATGCAGTTTTTCATTCATTTCCCTCCTTAATTCAAATTCAGTAGTACACTTCTCTCAAATCAAGTGTAGTGAAAATTTTTCGCTTGGCAAGGTAAGCCAATGTGTCTTCATTAAGGGGAGTGGATACACGTTTTTCTACGCAAATTTCGTTAAGGTTACGGTAGTCAACACATAAGCGAAGAGCCATCTTTGTTTTCTCAGAACAACACTGGGGCCACCACTCGAGACCTAGCAGGTTAGATGAAATCTCGCTCAAGGTTCTTATCGATAAATCACAATTCCTCCAACTCTCACGGTGTCATCGAATACAGTTTAGGCTTATGGAGCTTCATGAATTCTATTCTGTTCTATTCGATTCCATTTTATATTCAATTCTATTTTATATTCTATTCTATTATATTTTCCATTCTATTCACTTTCTCCATTCTAGTCTTATTTCTTTCTGTTCTCTATTCTATTCTGGCTTGTGTGGGAATTAATCAGAGCCGGTTTTGCTTCATTCCGTGATGTACTCAATAAAGTTTTGCATTAAGAGATTGAATTGTCTCAACAACACTTGCTTGGTTGGATTCATCAGTCGGAACTTTGAACAGCGACACCACAAAAACTGCAGGCACACAAATACAGACCCAGCTCCTGGGTCCCCATTGATGGCTGGACGATATCAGTGAATCCTTTCTCTGGCTTTTCCTAGGTGGAAATGCAGGGATCGGGGAGGCCACAGCAATGGATCTGGCCCAGAGAGGCGCCCGTGTCATTCTGGCATGCCGCGACAAAGCGAGAGGAGAATCGGCCATGTACAACATCCGACGGGTAAAAGCCTGCTGTGTGGTTCTCTCCTTCCCTTTTTTCAATATCCAAACCATTCTAATGTGCTCCAGTCACATCGCAGGCTCTTGGTCGTTCCCCACTTCAGGGGTCTCAATCTCAAGGCCCACGGCTATATCCAGCCCGCAGAGCAGGGGTGGGATGTAAATATTTTTACTACTAGTTCTGTGGGCATAGCTAGGTGGGTGTGGCCATGTGACTGGGTGGGCGTGGCTTTTTTGCAGCAACCCCCCCCCGTGCTCTGGATTTTTTTGCCTTCTGGACCTCAGGGAAGCCTCCAGGCAAAAGCAGTGAGACAGTGAGGGGGATCCCAGCACAGCTGATCATCAGAACAGCTGATTGTCCTCTCCTTCCTTCTTCCTCCCCTTCCTTCTTCCTCTCCTTCCTTCCTTCCTTCCTCCTGGGTGGAGCAGTAAGACAACGAGGGGGATCCTGGAACAGCTGATCATCAGAACAGCTGGTTGTCCTCTCCTTCCTTCTTCCTCTCCTTCCTTCCTTCCTCCTCTTCTTCCTTCCTTCCTTCCTTCCTCCTGGGTGGAGCAGAAAGACAGCGAGGGGGATCCCAGAACAGCTGATTGTCTGAACAACTGGTTGTCCTTTCCTTCCTTCCTTTTTCTTCCCTTCCTCCTCCTCTCCTTCCTTCCTTCCTTCCTTCCTTCCTTCCTTCCTTCCTTCCTTCCTTCTGGGTGAAGCAATAAAATGGGGGATCCTGGAACAGCCGATCATCAGAACAACTGGTCGTCTTTCCTTCCTTCCTTCTCTCCTTCCATCCTTCCTTCCTCCTCGCCAGAGCAGTAAAACAGCAAGGGGGATCCCAGAACAGCTGATTATCAGAACAGCTAGTCATCTTCTCCTTCCTTCCTCCTTCCTTCTTTTCTTCCTTCCTCCTCCTCTCCTTCCTTCCTTCTTTCCTTCCTTCCTTCCTCCTGGCCAAAGCAGCAAGACAGCGAGGGGGATCCTGGCACAGCTGATTGTTGGGAGGAAAAAAGAAATAAATAAATAATGGATCGGCCGAACCGGTAGCTGTTTTTTTTACTACCGGTTCAGCCAAACGGTAACATTTTTTACTATTGGTTTGCCTGAACCAGGCCAAACCATAGAATACCACCACTGCCACCGAGTGTTTAGATCAGGCCCACCCTGGAAATAGCAAAGGACTGGCCCTCAGTGCCTCTACCAGCAAAAACAGAGTTCGGGAAGGGTCTGTGAGAAGGATCTTGGAGTGTTAGTGGACAATCAGCTATATAGGAGCCAGCTGTGTACAGCAGCAGCCAAAAAAGCAAACACAATCTTAAGTTGCATCAACAGAGGGATACAATCGAGGTCAAGGGAGGCACTAATACCATTCTATAAACTATCAAGCCTTAGTAAGGCCACACCTAGAATCCTGCATGCAGTTTTGGTCACCACACTATAAAAAAGAGGTTGAGACTCTGGAAAAAGTGCAGAGAAGAGCAACTAGGAGGATGAGGAGGCTGGAGGACAAAACATACAAAGAACGGTTGCAGGAACTGGGCCTGGCTAGTCCAGGGAAGAGAAGGACCAGGGGAGACAGGTCAAGCTATTTTCCAAAGCCCCCAAAAGCCAGACAAGGAATAATGGGTGGAAACCGATCCAGGAGAGATTCAACTTCGAAATTAGGAGAAACTTTCTGACAGTGAGAACCATCAACCCATGGAACAGAAGTTACCTTTGGAAGTTGTGGAAGTGTCATAACTTGAGGCTTCCAAGAAGAGACTGGACTGCCATCTGCCAGAAATGGTGTAGGGTCTCCTGCTTGGGTGGATGAGGGGTTAGACTAGATGACCTACAAGGTCCCTTCCAACTCTGATTATCTGTTATCTGGTGCTTTGGAGAATAGGTTGAGCCCCCCTTCTTTGGGGCAGCCCCTCAATGAAGCAAATCATTGGAGTTGTTAAGCAAATCATGCGGTGGTTAAATGAATTCCTTTCCCCCCATTGACTCTGTTTTGCTCTTGGGACAATTGTGATCACCTGAACCAGAGCTGCCACGCGACCATTGGAAATAACACTGGTTGCCAAGTGCCCACATTCTGATCGCATGACCTTGGGGATTCTGCAATGGTCAAAAAGGGTGAGGACCAACCATAAATCACTTCTCTTCGGGGGCTTTGTAATTTTGAATGGTTGTAAGCCTGTCTTGTTTTATTATGCACCACCCAGAAAGATTGCTACCATGTTTCCCCCAAAATAAGACCTATAATAGAGAGTATCTTAACTTCTGCACACCTGTGTAGGGTTTGCCAGTTGCACAGGGGCAGGTAGGATGTCACTCCAGAGGGTTGAGGTCATTGCCCCTCAGAGGATCATGGGTTGCCCTCTCCCCTCTTTGGAAGAGCTTTATAGCTCCTGCTGCCTTAAGAAGGTTCAAAACATCCTCAAAGACCCATCTCATCCCGGGAATCCTTTTTTTGAATTATGACCATCTGGCAGACGGTACAGGAGAATAATTAAAACAAGGACAAACAGGCTGAAAAACAGCTTCTATCCAGGCCAGGACCTCTGTTGAATTCTGCTGTGTAGTGCAGTATTGGTGGGGTGTCAGGGGTTTTCGATTCAATGTGTGGAGGGTGAAGGGTGTGTGTTTGTGTTTATTTTCATGATCATGAGGTGCACTGAAGATGGTGTTTGTACGAGATGCAATGACAATGAAGTAAATTAAACTACTCCAAAAGTAAATCCTAGCTTGATTTTTTACACACGTGCCCAATATAAGTCCTATCTCCGCCCTCCCCCCAAAATAAGGCCTAATTAAGACCCCGCCCACTCCAGGGTGCACAGGTGGAGCTGTCCTACTACTTACCTTCAGACAGTTGTAGCCAGGCCTTGTACAACTCAGCCCATTTCTTCTGCAGCCGGCAGGGATCAATCCAGACCTCTGTTATTGGCTGCAGAGGCCTTCAGGGAGGCCTTGCTGGCGGGGAAAGGAGGGTGGGAGTAACACACGCAGGTGAGGGGAGTCAGTGGATGACAGCCACCTCCGGAAAATAAGACCTGCTGCCTTTTTGGGGGGCAAAAAATATAAGGGTTTTATTTTGGGGGAATCATGGTAGGAGGTGAGCAGACCTACACAGGAGGTGAGTAAACTGGGATCCCAGCTTTGAAGCCGCACCAGATCCCGATGCTCACGATTCCTCCCGTTGCTTTTCTAGGAAAGTGGGAACTCGGAGGTGATCCTGATGATCCTGGATCTGGCCAGCCTGAGCTCCGTGCGATCTTTTGCGCAGACCTTCTTAGCATCGGAGCCCCGTCTGGACATCCTCATCAACAACGCAGGTGGGGGCAGAGCAGACCCTCCCCAGGGTCTCCGGAGAGGGAAGGAAGGGGGGAAGATTGAGGTGGGGGGATTGTCTGGGATTTCTCTAACCCTGTGAGATGGGTTGGTCTGGAGGGAGGGAGGGAGGGAGGGAGAGGGAGAGACTGGCTCAAAGTCAGCTTTCCTGTCTAAGAAGAAATTTGAACTCATGGCCTTCCGTTTCCTAGGCTTAACCACTAGATCAACCTGAATGATTTATAGATAGTCCTTGACTTATGACTGTGATGGGGCCTGCCCATTATGGTTGTATGGCATGACGGTTATAGTGCAGGTCATCCCTGTGACCCCCTATGACTTCAAGATCTTTGTTGCGGAGGTCGTTAAGCAAACCATGTGATCACAACAGAGTGTTATTGCTCAAGAAAATTTGTTTTTTGACAAAACTGTCGTAAAGGATGTGACTGTGGGACACGTTGCCTAGTGCCTAAAATGTGGTCATGAGACCACAGGGGGAAACTGAGTGGTAGATACTTTTTGGGCGTCTGTTGTAACCTTGAATGACCGCAATGACCCGTCGTAAGCCAAGGACTACCTGTAATCAGCTTACTTTTCTGGCAGGAGTCCTTAAGGCTGGCCAAACTGCTGATGGCTTTGACCTGGCCTTCCAGGTCAACCACTTGGGCCACTTCCTGCTGACCCACCTGCTCCTGGACCGGCTGAAGCGTTGCGCCCCAAGCCGTATCGTAATTCTATCCTCGATAGCGCACATCTCTGGGAAGATGGACTTTCAGACCATCCACAAGCCGGGGAAGGGGATGCAGAATTCTCTGTCTTCATATAGCAGCAGCAAACTAGCCAACATTCTCCACGCCAGAGAGTTGGCCAAGCGGCTGGAAGGAACCAACATTACCTGCTACGCGGTTCATCCAGGTGAGTGGAAGTCCGGCTCCAAGGGCCCTCAGATGGAACCTCCCCTGGTCCATCTGGGGCTCCTCCAGGCATTTCTCTCCCACTGGGGCTCCCTCGACCCTCTCTACAGAGCTCAGCTGGGGAGGGAGATGTCTCCCACCCTCCCAGGTCCAGAAAGGTCCTTGGAGATCATCTAGTCCAGTGGTCACCAACCAGTGGGCCAGGGACCACTGGTGGCCCATGAGAAATTTTTGGGGATCCTCAGAGAAATGTCCCCCTCAGCAATTAATCCAGGCTGTGTGGGAACAGAAGGTTGCGCCGTCCACATGGCCCGTGGGAACACAAAGCTTGTGTCACATTGTGAACAACAGGAGGGAGTGAGGGGAGGGGGGAAAGGGCGGAGGGGGGGAACTTGCCCCATTCGCCCCAGGCGCCTGGCCTGGCCACCAGGCTGCTTCTTTCCGCTTCTTTCTTCTTCTTCTTTTGGCTGCACGCAAGGAAAGCAGCCAAAGTCTTTCTTTCTCTCTCCCAAATTCCACCAGAAATAAGTCTTTGGGTCCCTGCAAGGCCTCCTGCTCCAACAGGCTGTGCTGGCAAAAACTCATTTCTGGCAGAGTTTGGGGGAGAGAAAGAAAGACTTATGCAGCTTCTGCTTCTTTCCTTGCATGAAGCCAAAAGTCTCTCCTGTCTCCCCCTGAGAACAGAGCTGGAGACGGTCTCCTGCGATCCCAAATAAAGAACGATCAATCGGTAGGAAAACAGGGGGAGGGGGGATTTTCCTGCAGACTTTTGGGGGGATTTTCCCAGGGTCTCTTGTCCACGGGATTTAAAAGTATGAGTTTGGGGGTCCCTGAGGTCCAAAAGGTTGGTGACCCCTGTTCTAGTCCAACTCCCTGCCTAAGACAGGAATGAGACTTTTCCCAGTCTCTTACTCGTCTTCTGCCTTTTCTGCTCCTTCCTTCCTTCCTTCCTCCCTCCCTTCCTCCTACTCCTACTGCTGTGCCTCCCCTCCCTCTCCTTCACCTCATTACTCTTACTCCTCCACTTCCCTCCTTCCTGCCCTCCTTCTTTGGCCTTCCTCTCCTCTTCCCTCCCTTCTCTTCCTTTTGCTACCCATTTCCTCCTCTTCCCCGCCTCCTCCTCCGTCCCTTTCTCCTTCTCCCCTCCACCCCGCTCCTCTACTTGTCTGCTTCCTCCTCTTCTCTGCAAACCCTTCTAGCACTGATGTTGCTACCTAGCTGAGTAATGAAACGCCCGCAAGAAACATGTTACCCAAAGACTTGCCATGGTTTCCAGTGAGGAACACGTATTGTGCGAATGGTGCATTTGAGATCTCCCCCCATCCAACTCCGCTCCATCCCTGGCGTTTTCCCTCTGCCTTCGATTTCAAGAGTTGTTAACCCCAAAATTACTTGGTCCTTTTCCTGGTGGACACTTTGGTTAGTTTGGATCATGAAGCTGTTCATCCGAAGTAGCAAAGCTGGCGCCCAGACCTCCATCTACTGCGCCACTGAGGAGGGCATCGAGAGGCTGAGTGGCCGGTATTTCGTGGACTGCCAGCCGAAGGTGCCCAGTCCCCTGGCCTGCGATGACCAGCTGGCCAGGAAGCTCTGGGAATTCAGCGAGAGGCTGCTGGGACTGAGCAGCTAAATATTTCCACTTGACATTTGGTCCCTTCATTTCTTTTGAGCCGAAGGCAGGAAAAAATCACCTGGAAAAAGCACACTCAAAATCAAAGGCAGAGGGGGGAATTCTAACGGTTTGGACCGGTTCGGGCAAACTGGATGTTAAATTTGCATCTGGTTCGCTGAACCGATATTTCAACCGACTGGCTTGCCAAGCCCACCCCCTCCCCTCCCCGGAGTCTCCACATGGCCCATTTTCGATGGAAGTAAGTGCGGAGTCTCTGGGAGGGGGATGTCCCGGGGCTGTCGCCGCCATTCATTCTGGCAGCCCCTTAAAAGCCTGTTGCCTATCAGACTCTTGGGCAAAGCATGTGAGCCCTTTCGTCTTTTCAGTGGTCTTTTCTCCACCCTGGTCTTTTTTCTCCTCCCCATTTCTGGGCTGGGGCAAGGATAAGGGAGGAAAAGAGAAGTTCAAAAAAATAGCATTTTTTTTTTCTTTTGCTGGAAGAAAAGATGTTTGTATTTCGGAGCAAGTGAGGGTATCTGTGCAAGACCTTGAATGGGGTGGGGTCCGTGGTGCTCTCTGAGCTTGGGGCTTTTCTTGCAGATGTTTCATGACCCAACTAGGTAACATCATCAGTGCTGGGAGGAGGAGGACTGTGTGGTCCTGGATACTCTCTGATTTTGCGGGTTTTCTTGGTGATTTCCCTGGCAGACCTTTCATGACCCAACTCGGTAACATCATCAGTGTTGTAGGGAGTAGGATTTGGGAAGAAGAGAGGGGAGGGAGAGAGGGAGAGAAGGAGGAGGAGGAGGAAGAGGAAGAGGAGAATGCCTGTGGGGTCCTTGTTGCTCTCTGAGCTGGGTGGTTTCCTTGCAGACCTTTCATGACCCAACTAGGGAATATCATCAGTGCTAGAAGGAAAAGGAGGAGGAGGAAGAGGAGACTGTGGGGTCCTTCGTGCTCTCTGAGCTTGGCTAGGCTGGGGGATTCTGGGAGTTTATGGCGGCTGCAGTGTCCCAGGATCATGTGATCCCTTTTTGCGACCCTCTGATGAATAAAGTCAAGGGGGAAACCAGGTTCATGTTGTTAAGCCTGGATTCCCCAACCAGGGTTAAGGAGACAAGCTAAACAGAATGTGCAGCGTTAGTCAGATAGGCACACAGATAAATGAGTGAGCTAAGCTTGTATGTTTGTTAACATACAGTAAAAATAACAGATACGCTTGTGTTATCAAAAATATAGTTTATTCCATTTATAGCATAGTCAAAAATAACAGTCCAATAGTCATGTATCATTTTAGTCAGTCCATTCAAGGATATTCAATTAGCAAAGTCCCTGTAGAATATTCAATGTCAGTTCACTTACAATAAATCAGTCCTTTATATCTTCCTTTCCAGTAGGAGAAAAACGCAGTCTTGAATCCATCCAGTAATTTGGGATCATCAAGTCAGAGAGAGCAAGCTGACATTCCTTGCTTCTTTTATGGTGCTTTCACAACCACTCCCTTAATTACAGTCCTACAGTTAAAGTTGCAGACACTTTAACTAACAAACTATGATAACATATTTATTATTTTACCTAAACCGGTTAGGGTAAACAATGTTATCCCTAACATTCTCCCCTTTTAGGTAAATATAATAATACTATAACTATTTACATCTTTAAATCATATTTGTTACAACTTTCTTTAAACTTGATTACTCCTTGAGCTTTTGTAAATTGGTCTGCAATGTTTTCTTCTGTCATGCAGTATTCCAATTTAATTAGCCCATTCTTTACAGATTCTCTAACATTTAAGTATCTTAAATCAGTATGCTTTGATCTAGTTTTTACAGCAATATTAGTAGCCAACTGTAAGGCTGCCTGGTTGTCCTCGTACACAATAATGGAATCTTTAACAGTTACACCCATGTCTAATAATAACTGTTTGTACAGAATTAAGTCAGTGCATAGTAATGACAGACATGAAAATTCCGCTTCCATCGTGGACAAGCTGATATGCTGTTGTCTGATTGACCTCCACCCTATTAGTGTCTTACCAAATAATATAGCCATCCCAGATGTTGATTTTCTAGTGTTTATTATTATAGTGTTGCAAAACTTGCATCTGCATAGGCACTAAGACTCAAATCACCCTTTGGTTCTATATACAATGCATGGTTCATTGTTCCTTTAAGATATCTTAAAATTCTCTTTAATGATTTCCAATGACATTGATGTGGATCCGAATTAAAACGTGCCAGCTGATTAACACTATAAGCTATATCTGGCCTTGACCAATTGCTTATATATGATAAGCTACCAAAGATTGATATATGGACTTATCAAATTTGGGACTTTGATCATCAGTTTGGCAAACTTCCTGACTCACTGGAGTCTTTGCCGGTTTACAAAGTTCCATTTTATACGTTTTAATTAATTGGCAAATTTTATCTTCTTGAGATATTTTAAATCCATTTTTTGTTTTGTTAATTGTCAATCCTAGATACTTTTTAATTTCACCTAAATGCTTTAATTTTATCTTTTTGGCAAATAATGATATAATCTCATTAGCTTCATTATTAGTCTTAGTTATCAAAGCAATATCATCTGTAAATAATAACAATAATGACACCGTTCCATTATTTTCTCTTTTAAACACACATGGATCTGCTAAACCAGATTTAAAACCTATATTGTTTAATTCTTTCACAATATATTGGTTCCACTCAAAGCCAGATTCTTTCAACCCGTAAAGACTCTTTTTGAGTTTCCAGCAATCATTACTATTTACTTTATTGTCTTTTATAATAACTGGCTTTTTCAAATATATAGTGTGCTGCAATGGTGCATGCAGATAAGCAATTTCTACATCTAAATGGTTAATGATATAGTTTTTCTTAGCTGCCCACACTAAAGCTGCTCTCAAAGATGTTGCTTTAAGACTTGGTGCGAAAACTTCATCGTAATCAGATGCAGTTTGATTAAATCCTTGAGCTACCAACCTAGCCTTATGGGTAACAGTCCCATCATTTCCAGTTTTTACTTTAAATATCCATTTGCACCCAATGGATTTTTCTCCTGGAGGTAATTTAGCATCTTCATATACTTTCATTACCTTTAATGAATTTAGTTCTTTTTCCATTGCCTTTTGCCAATTCTCCTGATCTTTAGCAGGATACATCTTAAGTTCATCTATACTAGTTGGAACTTTAGTTACTTGGCAAACTATACTTGCTTGATACCTATCAGGTTGTCCAGTTACACGTGTAGTACGTCTAGGTATTACAGGATTTACAGGTAGACTTTCATTTATTAACTCTTCTTGATTGTCTAACTCTTCCTGATCAACTGTTTCCTCTTGTTCTGATCCTATTTGTTCTCCATGGACTTCTTCTTTAATTGGACTCTTCTTATAACTAATCTGTTCTCTCTGCCTTTTGTAGGGTTCAATAATTACTTCATTATTTAAATCTTGCTCTAATCTATTCCATCCTTCATGTTCTAGGAATTTAGCACTAGCACTGGTGTAAACTCTAGATGTTCCTGGTTCCCAGAATCTATAAGATCTGTGATTAGATTCAATTCCTACAAAAAATAATCTTTTAGTTCTATGCTGTCCTTTGTGTCTAAGTTGTGAAGGGATATGCACCCATGCTGGTGCTCCAAATATGTGCATGTAACTTAAATCAGGTTTTGTACCATGCCACAGTGTGAATGGTAATTCACCTGTTGTTGAATTAACAACATTATTTAATATATGATTACCACACATTATTGCTTCTCCCCATAAATTGTCAGGTAATCCTGAATCAGACAACATAGTTCGTGTCATTGATTGTAATGTTTGGCCTCTTCTCTCTATAAAGGCATTATGTTGTGGCCTATATGGTGCAGACTTTTTATGTTGAATACCTAACATTCTTAGTCTATTCTGGAATTTATTATTTGTAAATTCCGCACCATTATCTGTTATAAGAGTTACTAATTTCTTTTTAGTTTTCCTTTCTGCAAATTTAATCCAATTAAAAAGATTTAGATACGTTTCGGTTTTGCTCTTCATTAAATTGCAAAACCCATATCTAGAATAGTGGTCCATTATACTTAATATGTATCGAGCTCCTCCTACACTTGGTTTTTTCGGACCTATTAAATCAGCAAATGCTACTTCTAAAGGCTCTTTGGTAGTAAATCCATCAACTCTATTAGCCGGTGTGACCCTGCTTTTGCTTTGATTACAGGCAAAGCATTGCAAATACTTATTACAAGGTTTTAAACTTATTCCCTTAGATAATTCAACAGTTTTCTTAAGCATTTTAAAATTTAAATGCCCTAACCTTCGGTGTAACAAGTGAATACATTCATCATGAGGTTTCTTATTATCATAAACCGTGTTAGCCACCTCTAAACCATTATCATTTAACACATATAATTCACCTCTTAAAGATGCAGTAATTCTCTTATCTTCTTTCTCAATTATCCTAGTTTAACCAAAATTCTAACTGAAATTAAATTAAACTTAAGTTGTGGTACATATAACATTTTTACATTCTCTTTTATGAAAGAACAATATGCTATACCTTGAGCTTTAGCTTTCAGTTTCCAGCCATTGCCTAACGATATCTGCTGTGTACTCTGGGACATTTTAATAAAATTGTTATTATCATTTGTTATACAGTGGGATGCTCCACTGTCAACCACCCATAAATTATTTTTTACAGCTCCATTAGTATACATGGCTAACTCAAAATTTTTATTTTTATTTTGTTGACTTTTAGTATTCTGGCCAGCGTTCTGGCACTTTGCTTTTTTACAAAATCTTGCCAAATGTCCTCTTCCTCCACAATTAAAACACTTTTTAATTGCGTATGCAGTAGGAGATTCAATATCTTCCTTTTGAGGTTGCTCCCTCCTTAACTGATCTCTTTCAAGTCTTCTTCTGGCCTCTTCAATCAATCTGCCAGTTATATCAGTTAAAGTTAAACTTTCCTTAGGCAAAATTTCAAGGGAAGTGACGTAGTTGTCATAACTTTCTTCTTGTGAAGATAGAATTATATAGACTTGGTGTAGTTCAGAGAAAATAAGCTCTTTCTCGTGCAATTCTTGAAAAATGCTTTTCATAGTTTCCAAATGACTCAGCATATCACCATTCGTCTGGAGATGCGTCCTGAAAAGCTTCTGTGTAAGATTTATGTGAGTACCAATGTTATCTCGGACATAAATCCTCTTCAGCTTCTGCCAACACCCAACAGCCGTTTGCTCTCCATGGATTCATATTTAAGTTGCTGGTCAGACAGTGTTAGTCCTATTATGCAAATAGCTTGTTCATTCTTTTGTTTAAATTCTTCTATCTTTAGTCTATCTTCCTCAATCTCTGGATCCCATTCCTCTACCTTTGGTGGATTTTCAATTATGTTCCACAGACCTTCTGTTCGTAGAAGTAGACTACATTTCATAGACCATGATACATAGTTTGTTCCATCCAGCTTGGATATAAGGGACAAACTTTGTAGATTGACTTGTGCCATGTTTTCTTTTATATGGATATAAAACTATAATTAATAAAACACAGCTGTCTGTTTACTATAATGTTTAACAACACAAACTCTCATTTTTTGCATAAATCTGTTTTATCCTAGTTAAACTGACTTTGCAGCCTCTGGGCCCATAACCAGTGTTAAGCCTGTGTTCCCCAACCAGGGTTAAGGAGACAAGCTAAACAGAATGTGCAGCGTTAGTCAGATAGGCACACAGATAAATGAGTGAGATATGTTTGTATGTTTGTTAACATACAGTAAAAATAACAGATACGCTTGTGCTATCAAAAGATAGTTTATTCCATTTAGAGTTTATAGCATAGTCAAAATAACAGTCTATTAGTCATGTATCGTATCAGTCAGTCCATTCAAGGATATTCAGTTAGCAAAGTCTGTGCAGATTATCCTATGTCAGTTCACTTTCAATAAATCAGTCCTTTATCTCTTCCTTTCCAGTAGGAGAAAAACGCAGTCTTGAATCCATCCAGTATTAGGGATCATCAAGTCAGAGAGAGCAAGCTGACATTCCTTGCTTCTTTTATGGTGCTTTCACAACCACTCCCTTAATTACAGTCTTACAGTTAAGTTGCAGACACTTTAACTAACAAACTATGATAACATATTTATTATTTTACCTAAACCAGTTAGAGTAAACAATGTTATCCCTAACACATGTAACCGGGTTAGTAAGGTAACAACTGCAGTGATTCATTTAACAATAGTGTTAAGAAAGGGCGTAAAATGGGGCAAAACTCACTTAACGGCTGTCTTGCTCAGCAATAGAAATTTTGGGTTGAGGACTTAGGACTAGCTATATTATTACTCACTGGGATGTATTAGCCACCCAGTTGTGCGTTGTCAAGTGTGCAACAGCACACACCCCCAACACACATATATACGCACTATTTTAAACAACTCGGGGAACAAACAGACGATCATTATGTAGTATTATCTATTTGAATTTATTAGCCACCTAACAAGTAGATTCAGGTGTGCAACAGGCAGATGCACACACAACAAACACACACATTCCCTTTGCACCATCGCCCACTCACTTCAGCATGGGGGTCTTCTGAAAAATATTTAGAAGTTGCCCCAAGGCTGCCAGATGGGCAATGAGTGTTGTGTGAAGGGTTCGTTTGCGATTTTCTCCTCCTCCTCCTCCATCTGGGTCATTCTGGGAGGTGCTTCTTTCTGTCCTGGACCATTCACACAACCAACTCTCTCTTTTGCTTTCAGGACTTGTTAGAACTGAAATTAATCGCTCCCTGCCACGGTGGGTATTTTGGTCCTTTCTGTTCATGAAGCTGTTCAGCCGAGATAGCAACATGGGCGCACAGACCTCCATCTACTGTGCCACCGAGGAGGGCATTGAGAGGCTGAGCGGGCGGTATTTCGTGGACTGCCAGCCAAAGGTGCCCAGTCTCCTGGCCTGCGATGACCAGCTGGCCAAGAAGCTCTGGGAATTCAGTGAGAGGCTGCTGGGACTGACCACTTAAGGCGGGAAGGGTCAGAGGCAGAATTTGGGGTAACCGAAATCCTGCGTCCGATTAACCTGGGATATCTCAAACTGCAGTGAATCTGGAAACTACCCAGAGGTTGTGGTGTGGCTGAGCATTGAAAACTGGGAATTTGTGATGGGATTTGTGGTGAGTTGCCCAGCACTGGGCATAAGAATCTTTTAAATAAAAGAAACAAACTCCATCAAGTCCATCGAGCAATTAAAGGAAGATGGCGGCAGCAGTAGCAGCAGTGTGAGGAGCTCCGGTGGGCACAGGCAGCACCAGGCGACAAGCTCTCTAATCCCTGCAGGTCTAACCGGCAAGGTGGAAAAAGCCTAGTGCCCGAGACTTGCCAGCACGCCAGAAAAGAGCTCCATCCCTCGGTAAGCGCTCCATTCAAAAGCGCTGAACCCTCTGCGACTCGACCGATCCTTGCTAGACGGTAAGGCAGTGGGGCTCGCCCATACCTGGGGGCACTGCGATCATCCTTGCGGGGCGGTGAGACAGTGAGATTCATCCCATCCTTGCGAGCACCGGGAGCTGTGAGTTCAAATGCTGGCAGGCAGCCAGGGTGTGAAGCAGACTGCTTCCCCTCCTGCCGCCCCTCCTTCCCTCTTCACCAAATTGCTAATCCGGACTCTCCCCTCTTTAAAAGGACAGTAACTTACTTTTGTTATAACTGAACTCCTGGGAAGCAAAATTTGATTTCCTGTGATTGAAGCAGAAGTATATTGAAGCCAGGAGTGAAGGCTCGGTACAAATCTGAGTCTACATAGCAAAAATATAAACTGTTCGAATTGCCAGTGCAAGACAATCTACCTGCCTCTTAAAGCAACAAAGTGTATTTAAATTAACTGGGAGGGAGCCAGAAATCCCATTCACCAAGGGAAAACAAAACAAAGTGAATTGTTCTGTTTATCCCTGCTGAAGAAGGGGCCAGGGATCCCTCCCTTCACTGGCTGAGGAATTCTGGGAGTTGAAGTCCACAAGTCTTAAAGTTGCCAAGGTTGGACACCCCTGGTGTAAACCCTTGCTCACTGGTTGTTTTCAAGAGGAAAGAGGAAAACAGCTTGAGTAGGTTAAAACCTGTATGACACAAAGAAACTGCTGTTTCTCCAGCCCAGGAAAAGAGGCCAGTTTATTAGGGGTTACAAACCTATTCTCAGATATCAGCAACAGCTAAGCAAAGATAACTCTTTACTTATTGACTCTCAATACTACTTCATTACTTTCATTATCTCAAACCTTATCACTTTCTACCTCGAAACCTATACCAAAAATTAGATAATGGTATCTCCAAGTCAATTTCTTTAAAATAATTTTTTATCAAATGATTTATGGATTTATTGTTTTATTGATTAGTATGATTGAGTGTTTAGTGCATATAGTGTAATTACTGAATATCTGATTAGTAAAATCAGTGATTTGGTGAATTTAATTGACCAGTGTGTTTAGTAATTACTGTAATAAATTAGGCTGTTTGTTGCTTGGCAAAATTATTTGATTAGAGTGATTTGAATAACCAATTGATTGATTGATTGATTTTTAGTAATAAGTAACCTTACTTTTGATTTGTTCTCTAACATATCAATTAACATTTATTAATTACCAACATTCATTAAGTAACTGTCTACCTATCACATTAATTAGCTGTTGTAATTTTTTAGTGTACTATTGCCATTGACCATGCCAGCCAAAAACTCCAGACCAAAACAAGAAAAATATCTCTACCAATGACCTCCCAGACTCATGCACACGCTTCGGATGTCTTGAAACCATCAATGAAAGCGAAATTTACATCAAATGCCGCCTAGTCCACCCTGCCTGCTTAAACGCAAACAAACGCCTAGCTGATATGGTTAAAACTTCAGATACGTTCTTTTCTCTATGTCCATCGTGTTCTCCTTAGCCAGGGGTCTCCAACCTTGGCTCCTGGAAGCCTGGCGGACTTCAACTCCCAGAGTTCCACAGCCAGCTGGCTGTGGAATTCTGGGAGTTGAAGTCCACCAGGCTTCCAGGGGCCAAGGTTGGAGACCCCTGTCCTAAGCTAAACAAACCGAGTACCCTGCCTGACAGAGTCGAAAGAATGGAATCACTCATTCACTCAATGGAAGAACGCTTAGCAACACGTTTTGAAACAACCATACCAGCAAGCCTATTTCCTTTCAAAATAGACAGCTTAACATAACTGCAGAGCTTAATATAGAGCCACGCCTAGGCTACTTCTAGTTTCAATTTCCAAACCGTCCTCATTGACTGACTTAGTTGCTATGCCTATTCATTGGCTGACCTGGTTACCAAGATCTATTCCAGTTCATGAATATATGATGAGGAGGAAGAGGAAAAAGGGGAAGAGGGGGGCAAATAGGAGAAGCGAGGGAGGAAGAGGAGAAGCGAGGGAGGAAGAGGAGAGGGTCTTGATGATGCTCTCTGAGCTTGGTTATTTTCTGGCAGACGTTTCATGACCCGACTCTAGGTAGTGTCATAAGTGTTCGAGGTCCATCTATGGAGATTCTCAGTCATCCAGGTCATGGTTAGGCCAAAGTGTCTGAGCAACGGGGTGTATGCCAACGCAGTGGGCCACGGGCAGACCTGTGCATTGGAGGACAAAAACTACTTCACAAGCGCATGGCACAACTTAGGACAGGGGTCTCCCACCTTGGCCCCTTTAAGACTTGGGGACTTCAACTCCCAGAGTTCCCCACAGCCAGCAGGCCAGGAGCTTTGCTGGCTGAGGAATTCTGGGAGTTGAAGTCCCCAAGCCTTAAAGCGTCCCAGATGGAAGACCCCTGACCTAGGAGAACAAATCCATCAGGGACAAGATTTAGAAGGCAAAGGCCATTCTTTGGAAGACAGCAAAGTCCGCACTTTGGAGGGGGAGGATCGCTGGTTTGAAAGGGGGGGTCCAAGAGGCCATCTATCTCCCAATTGGACAACCCCCTCTCCACAAAGGAAGGGGGAGAGATATGCCACCATCTATCTCCGGTGTAAAATACGGTCCTTTCAACAGTTCCAAGGTCCTGAGGACAGAACGACCCCCCCACACACACACCCCTCCCGGATCCCCCTTGGTAGCGACCCACAGGCGGGCTTGGAAGGACGAGCGAGCGAGCGAACCAACCCCCCCACCCCTCTCAGCCGCGCCCAAGATGGCGCGGCCGGAAGTGCCCGCCTCGCTCGCTTCCGGCGGGTGGGCGTGACCTTCTCCAAGTCCCGCCTTGCGCGCTTCCCTGTGGCGGCGGCCGAGCCGAGCGGAGCGGAGCTCGCTATGGGGAACTGCCACACGGTGGGGCCCAACGAGGCGCTCGTCGTCTCAGGTAGGCCGCCCGGGAGGTGGGAAGGACGCGTGTCGCCGCGTGGGAAAAGGGGGGGGTCAAACACGCGCGTCACGTGTGAACGCGGCGCAACTGCCTTGTTGCGTGTTCTCCGGAAAGCTGCTTTGGGGGCGTCCCCCCCCGTCGCCTCCGGGTGGCAAGCAGGAGACAACCCCCCCCGCCCTCCAGGCCCGTTTGGAAGCCTTTGGGGTCCCGGAGGGGGCCCTTTGCTCCCCCCCGAAGCTCCCCGTTAGTGTCTTGAGGGGAGGGGGACCTTGCCCCTCTTTGGGGGACGGGAGGGGGGAGTGAGAGGAGGGGGATCTTACCCCCATCCCTTTTGTGCAGGGGGAGAGGGAAGGTAGAAGGAGCTTCCCCCTCTTTGGGGGGAGGGGGACCTTCTGCCTCCCTTTGGGGGGGAGGGCGGCCTTATCTTTGGAGGAGGGAGGGGGGGCTTTCGACCCAAATACAAGGGGGGGTGAGAGGAGGGGGATCTTACCCCCATCCCTTTTGTGCAGGGGGAGAGGGAAGGTCGAAGGAGCTTCCCCCTTTTTTAATGGAAGGGGGACCTTCTCCCCCCCCCTGCTTTCCAGGAGTTGGGGACCTTTTGCCCCACTTTGGGGCTGGGGGTCATCTGGGGGGTTTTCAAGCATCCCTTTTGTCCTCCAAAACACTCCCCCCTCCCAAATCACTGCAGGGTGTCTCTTGGGGTGCAGAGGTAGAGGGGGGGGCTGTTTGGGGGTACCCTGGGGGAGGGGTTGTCCAGGAAGGGCCACCCCTCACAGCAGCCTCTGCAGATTCCCTCTCCCCAATTTCACACCTGCAGAGACGAAGGGGGGGGGCTGGCTGCACCCATTCCTGGGGTTGTCTTAAGGGTGGAGGGGGAGCAGTACGACCCCCCAAAAAGGATGTAAAATCCCTCCCTCCCCCCCCCTTAGGCAATCTCGGACCCCATCGGAGCAAGAGAGCCAGATGGGTGGCCTGTCAATTGCAGTAAATGAAAGAGGAGAGAGTGCCCCCTGAGCATGCACAGAGGGCTCTTTCCTTGCAGGGGTGTGTGTGTACCTGGAAGGGACTAAGATGGTCAACCCCAATTGCTTTGAGGACGGATAATAAAACAGCGTTGTCATCTTTTCCTATTTAATGGTTTGGGCTACCTTTGTTTTGTTCTTGGGGAGGGGGAAAAAGCCATTGGTGAGTTGCTACTTTACCTTCATTCTCTGAATAAAACAGAGAGAAAAATGGTAAAAAAGAAAAAAAACGGTACCCCAACCCCCATCTGTGAGTGTTTTGTGTGTATCATGTTGTATAAGATTAGTGCAGCTGATAAGGAAGTGACAACTGGCTGCTGGTGCCACACCCTGGGGTTTTTTTTGCTTCTTGGCTTCCAGTAAAGAGAGTCACTGGACTTGGCAATAATAATAATAATAATGTCCTTTATTTTATGGATGTATTCATCAAAGCTACGTTTGGTTTTCCTTTTTGGAGGCTTCCAGGGAAGAGTCCGAATTTGTGTCCCTGTTGGGTTTTTGTATCTTGAGAAGGCTTCAGTTGTGGCTTCAGGATCTGTCCCCTTTATGAAGACGGCCTTGGGATTGCAGGTAGTCCTCCACCTACAACCGCAGTTCAGCCCCAAAATTCTGTTGCTAAGTGAGGCAGTGGTTAAGTGAGGCTTGCCCCCATTTTACGACTTTCCTTGCTCCAGTTGTTAAGTGAATCATTGCAGTTGTGAATGACGCAGTTAAATGAATCTAACTTCATTTAATCCCCCATTGATTCTAGTTGTCAGAAAATCGCAAAATAACAGATAACAGATAATTGAGTTGGAAGGTAGGTCATCTAGTCCAACCCCCTCCCACCCAAGCAGGAGACCCTACACCATTCTTGACCGAGGGCCGTTCAGTCTCTTCTTGGAAGCCTCCAGGGATGAAGCTCCCACAACTTCCGAAGGCAAAAGCTGTTCCATGGGTTGATGGTCCTCACTGTTAGAAAATTTCTCCTTATTTCCAGGTCGAATCTCTTCTTGTTCAGTTTCCATCTGTTGTTCCTTGTCTGGCCTTTGGGGGCTTTGGAGAATAGCTTGACCCCCTTCCTCCTCTCTGGGGCAGCCCCTCCCTCAAATATTGGAAGATGCTCTCCTGTCTCCCCTGGTCCTTCTCTTCCCTAGGCCAGCCAGGCCCAGTTCCTGCAACCGTTCATCGTATAACAGACAATCACTGTTGGAAGGGACCTTAGAGGTCATCTAGTCCAGCCCCCTCCCCCCAAGCAGGAGACCCTACACCATTCTTGACCAAGGGCCGTTCAGTCTCTTCTTGGAAGCCTCCAGGGATGAAGCTCCCACAACTTCTGAAGGCAACGTCTGTTGCATGGATTGATGGTCCTCACTGTTAGAAAATTTCTCCTTATTTCCAGGTCGAATCTCTCCTTGATCAGTTTCCATCTGTTGTTCCTTGTCTGGCCTACACAAGGGGTTTAGAAAATAGTAGGTCACGTGACCCCTGGGATATGGTGACTGTCATAAATACGAACCAGTTGCCAATCATCTGAATTTTGATTATGTGACACCACAGGGATATGGGTGAAAATTGGCCATGTCACTTTTTTCCCCCACTGCAGTTGTAAGTTTGAACGATCACTAAAGGAACTGTTGTAAGTGGAGGACTACCTGTATAGAGGCTAGACCTGACATATCTGGAGGGGAGGCTCCTGATGCTGGGCCCCCCTTGGACAAAGGCCCTCTGAAGCTCTTTTTTCCTGAGCCATGAGAGTCCCCGCCTTGGCAGGGTTGGACAGATGACCTTTGAGATCCCTTCCAGATCCGTGAATTAAGCAGCTGGTCTCTTTATCCTGAAACCATGGCAATGAGGCAATGGGTCTTTTGCAGCTCTGCGAGGGGATTTTTATTTTTTATTTTTATTTTTATTTTTTTAAAAAATCCCTTAATAATTTGCACATACAGATAATCCTCAATTTATGACAATTGGGATCTAAATTTCCATGGCTAAGCAAGGCAGATGCTAAGGGAATTGTGCCTAATTGTGCCTTTTTTGCCATAGTTAAATGAACCATGCTGTCATTAAGTGAATAGTGGTCATTAAGTGAATCCAGCTCCCCCCCCCCTTTCGACTTGGCTTGCCAGAAGCTGGCTGAGAAAGTATAAATCACAACGACAGTTATTCCTGCACAAGCCTATATGTTAATTATTGACTACCACCATTAAAAGGAACAATTAAATGCAGCCCAACGGAGCATTCGCACCCGGTTCCAGCTGATGAATTCAACCTCCGGGGCTGGCTCACCTGCTTGTAAGCCACTTGCATTGCAAATCTGGCTTCCTCTAGAACCAGATGAATTAAATTAAGTTTTAGCACACCTGAGGGCAGGATAAGGAAGGAATGGAAGCTCCTCCAGAGGAGAAATCCAATCTAGAGCTGAGGAGAAATTTCCTTGACAGTGAGTGAGAACAATTAACCTTGTGGGTGCTCCAACACTGGAGGTTTTCAAAAACTGCTTGGAGAACCTTTTGTCTGGAATGGTTTGGGGTAAGAGGGTCCAACCTTGGCCACTTGAAGGCTTGTGGACTTCAACTCCCAGAATTCCCCAGCCAGCTCTGCTGGCTGGGGAATTCTGGGAGTTGAAGTCCACAAGCCTTCAAGTGGCCAAGGTTGGCCATTCCTGGTCTAGGGTCTCCTGCCTAAGCAAGGGGTTGGAAGAGAAGACCTCCAAGGTCCCCTTCCAATTCTGTCATTCTGTATTCTGTTAAGACTATTGAGGTTTTGCAAAAGTCATTCGTGCCAGATCTGTTCCTTCTTGATGGAGATCTCTGATCTTTGGTGATCTGAAAAGATCTTCCTCCGACCTTTTTCTGGCTGGGAACGGTAATCCCACAGCGTAGGAGAAGTTTGATTTTCCCCTCATGGGTAGTCGTTACCTTTACAACCGTTCCTTCGTGGATCGTTCAAAGCCACCACCACGCCACTGAAATAGCCGTTTTTACAACCAGTCCTCCCACTTACGACCATCCTACCATCCTCACAGTCACATCCAAACCTGATGCCTGGCGACTGGCATTATTTATTTATAAATTTTATTGCCCCCCCCCCCCCAAAAAAAAATCCTTCCTCAGGTTAACTTCAGGTGGCTTCCCATCCTTAAAAACAAAAACTGAACAGCAATAAAAGCATAAATAAATTCCTACACATTGTCCAATTTATGGAACAGACCAGAATAACAGAGTTGGAAGGGACCTTGGAGGTCTTCTAGTCGAACCCTGCTGCTGAAGCAGGAGAACCTATATTATTTCAGATAAGCGACTGTGTCGTCTCTTCTTAAAACCTCCCGTGATGAAGCTCCCACAACTTCAGGAGAGAAGCTGTTCTACTGATCAATTGTCCTTGCTGTTAGGAAGTTTCTCCTGCGTCTCTCCTGGATGAGTTTCCATCCGTTGCTTCTTGTCCTGCCTTCTTTGCTGCTTTGGAGAATAAATTGACGCCCAACTCTTCTTTGGGGCAGCCCCTGAAATACTGGAATCCTGCTATCATGTCTGCCCTAGTCCTTTTCTTCTCCAGACTGACCATAATCCAATTCCTGCAACGGATCTTCATATATTTTAGTCTCCAGGCCTTTAATCCTCTTAGTTGCTCTTCTTTGCACTCTTTCCAGAGTCTCAACATCTTTTCCATATCGTGGCAACCAAAATTGGAAGGGAGGCCTTACCAGGGCATTATGAAATGATATTCACACTCAAATATCGAAAGATGCTCCGTTGTCCCCTTTAGTCCTTCTCTTCACTAAACCAGACATCCCCGATTCCTGCAACGGTTCTTCCCGTGTTTTCGCCACCAGCCCCGCTGATCATCCCTGTGGCTCTTCTCTGCACCCTTTCCGGAGTCCCCGCATGATCATGGCAGCCTCCCGTGCTCACCCTTGGCCACGTTCCCAAGAGCCTCCGAGAGCCACGCTTCGATTTGGGATTTGCATAATGACCTCAGTGCACTTTTAATGACTTCCCATGCCAAAGAAAAAAACAAAACGGTTGTAAAATCATGCACGACTCGCTTAACAACTGCCTGGCTTATCAGCACAAATCCTGGCCCCGGTTGAGGTCATAAGATGAGAATGGCATGGATGTGGAATTGGAGATTCCCTTCCTGGACCATTCTAATGCCCATTATTCTACGTGTTAATCATTAAGCCAATGGAACAGGGCGGTTTAACTATTCTAAACCTCTTGGGAGGAAGTGCAGCCGGCCAAATTAGCATTTGGGTTTTCTTGGTCCAGCTGGCTGTGACATCAAGTGACACCCACAGTGCAACTGATTTAACCCCAACTTCTTCCTCTTTTCACTTTTATTTTGGAGCTTTCCTGAGTAGATTTGGGTAGATGCGCCTATGAGGGAGGGGTTAGAGTTAGGGTTGTGGTCATGACCACAACGGAGCCCAAAATTTCCGTTGTTAAGTGAGAGGTTGGGTAAGTGAGTTTGGCCTCATTTTTACCATCTTTCTTGCCCCAATTATTTTAAGCGAATCGTTGCAGTTAAGTTAGTCTATCACTCTATCTCCCTCACATACACACACACACACACGGTTGTTAACGTCACATGACCCTGCTTGTTGGGAGGTTGCAGGCGGGGATCACCTGCACCTAGGACTTGGCACAAATCCAGGGAGTCCTTGACTTACAACACTTTGTTTAGTGACTGTTCGAAGTGGCAACAATGTCAGGACTCCAACAAATCCACTCCCACTCCACTCATAAGTCTCTAGCCCCGTGGTGGCGAACCTATGCCACGCATGCCAGAAGTGGCACGCAGAGCCACTTCCCCCGTCACGCCAGAGCTTGCCTGGAAGAGCCCCACTATACATGTGCACATGCACCACCGCTGCCCAATAGCTGATGGTTGGGTATCTGGCACGCATGCACGGGGGTGGGGCGTGGGTGCGTGGGAGGTAAGGGAGACGTGATAGGGGAGAGATGTGCTGGGGGGGTCCGCGGGCGTCTGCACAGACGCCTGGCGCATGGAGGGATTGCATTTGCAAATGGATGGCATGCGGGAGTGATCAGGGTTTGCCACCCCTCCTCTAGCCGCATCTCAGAGAAAAGAAGATTGATTTATTAGGAGTGGTGGCCATGTTAGAATTAACTGGATGCAGCCGACTCTAAGGCCCATCCTTCATTTCCCCCTTGACCCTGGTCCTCCCCCACCCCCCGAACGTATAGTCTCCAATGGGACCCATCCCTAGCCAAGAGGCATCAATCAGGCTCTCCAGGAATAATCTTGCGGGCCAACAGCTTTGGCTGCCTAGAAGTTATCTGAAGCATTTGAGGAATGCACTGCTTCCCCCCACTGCCTTTCTGCCGGCAACTAGAAAGACCAAAGGAAGAAACTTTTTAGTTGACAAACGGCACCAAAAAGAACAAAAACAAAAGTGGCTTAGGACTGTGTTTCACACTTACGACCAATGCAGCATCCCCCAGGGTTAGCTGATTTACATTTGGATGCTTGACAACTGACTCTCATTTGTGATGGTTGTGGTGTCCCGGAGGTGTGTGTGTCGCATGCTCCCTTTTGGCATCCTTCTGACAAAAGTCTAGGAGGGAAGCCAGATTCACTTAACGACCATGTGACTCATTTAATCACTGCAGCAAGAAAGGTGGTAAAATGGGGCCAAACTCAGTTAATAAATGTCTCACTTGGCAACAGGAATTTTGGGCTCGATTGTGGTTGTAAGATAACACTTTGTTTAGTGACGTTTCCCAATGTTGGTCACTCTACAAGTAGTCCTTGTCTTACAACCATAATCGAGCCCAAAATTCCTGTTGCTGAGACATTTGTTAAGTGAGTTTGGCCCCATTTTCCACACTTACGACCATTGCAGCATCTCTCTACAGTCATTGGCAACTCGTGTTTACGACAGCCGCGGTGTCCCGGGGTCATGGGCTCCCCTTTTGCGTCCTTCCGACAAGCAAACTCAACGGGGGAGCCAGATTTCACTTCACAACCATGTTAATTCACTTTCTGCAGCCAGAAAGGCCGTTAAAAGGGGGCAAAATTCCCTTAACCAATATCTCGCTTAGCAGCAGGCATTTCGGGCTCGATTGTGGTCGTAACTCGAGGGCTACGGGTGCACATGCCAATTGACAAGTGTCCCCATTTTGATCACTTGGTCCAAGGGGAACGCTGCAGCAGCCGTAAATCAGTCGTAAGTCCCTTCCCCCCCCCACCTCCCCCCCTGTGCCATTGTGACTTCGGACGGTCACTCAATGAACTGTTGTAAGTCGAAGACTACTACCTGCGTCCTGGAAGCCCGCCAGCAGGAGTTGGCCAGGTGCTCATGGGGGGGGGGTGTTTCCGCTAAGTGGTTTTGGAAATCTGGTGGCCCGGTTTTCCCCAAAACCGCGATGGTGCAGCCCTCCCTCTTTGGGAACCGCGACTTAGGCAGCTGTCATTTCTGGAATGTGTGGCTGCTTTGCCAAGGCTACACAAACAACAGAGGGGCGGGCGGCCTCTGTGCTGGCTGGGTGTGTTTCCTGTTGTGGTGTGTCTTTCCCAACCCATTCCATTTGGAGATTGTCGCCGTAAGAAGCTTCCTGGCAGGCCAGAATGTGATTTGAAATGCCTGCTTCCTTTAAGGACTGCCTGGCTACAATCTGGACCCGTGGCTGGGCAAAGAATCAGCATAGAGCTGGGAAGGACCTTGGAGGTCTTCTAGTCCAACCCCCTGCTGTGCTGTGCTGGCTGGAGAATTCTGGGAGTTGGAGTCTTAAAGTTGCCAAGTTTGGGGACCCCCTGCCCTACGCCCTTCCAGACAAGGGGCTGCCCAGTCTCTCCTTGAAAGCCTCCAGTGATGGAGCAGCCATAATTCCCATTGATTGATTGATTGATTGATTGATTGATTGATTGATTGACAGATTGACAGAATGGCAGAGTTGGAAGGGACCTTGGAGGTCTCCTAGTCTAACCATCTGCTCAAGCAGGAAGACCCTACGCCCTTCCAGACAAGGGGCTGCCCAGTCTCTCCTTGAAAGCCTCCAGTGATGGGAGTACCCCCACAAGTTCTGGTGGCAAGCTGTTCCATTGGTTCCATGACTTGAGACTTTCAAGGAGAGATTGGACTGCCATTGGTCAGAAATGGTGTGCGGTCTCCCACTTGGGCGGAGGAGGGTTAGACTAGATGACCTACAAGGTGTCTTCCAACTCTGATGATCTGTGATCTGGTTAATTGTCCTCATTGGCAGGAAATTTCTCCTAAATTCCAGGTTGCTTCTCTCCTAAATTAGTTTCCATCCGTTGCTTCTTTTGCTGCCTTTGGGTGCTTTGGAGAATAGATTCAGCCTTGTGGCAGCTCCTCAGATATTGCAAGATGGCTATCATGTCACCCCTAGTCCTTCTTGGCTCGACACTAGAGTCAACTCCTGCAGCCCTCCTTCATATGTTTTTGTCTCCAGGCCTTCGATCATCTTAGTTGCTCTTCTTTGGACTTTTCCCAAGGTCTCAGCAACGTTTTTTGTAATGTGGGGACCAAATTAATGTGGTTATAAGACAGGGGTCTCCAACCTTGGCTCCTGGAAGCCTGGCGGACTTCAACTCCCAGAGTTCCACAGCCAGCAAAGCTGGCTGTGGAATTCTGGGAGTTGAAGTCCGCCAGGCTTCCAGGGGCCAAGGTTGGAGACCCCTGTTATAAGAGGACTGGAGAGAAAAGGGCAGGTCGCTTTGCTCTGGGGTTTGGGGGGGGCATGGCCCAGCTGGGCCCCTAGCTCATAGCTTTGCTGAGGTTAAGCCACTAAGCTCCCTAAGCAGGGGGTTGAACTAGAACAGGGGTCTCCAAAAGGCTTGTGGACTTCAACTCCCAGAATTCCCCAGCCAGCATAGCAAAAGGAGATCATGTGATCCCGTCATAAATAGGAGCCAGTTGCCAAGCACCCGAATTTTAATCAGGTGACCGTGAGGAGGCTGCGATGGTTGTAAGTATGAAATGCAGTCATGAGTCACAGTTCTCGGTACCATGATCACTTTGAACGGTCAGTAAATGTAATAGTTGTAACTCAAGGACTACCTGTATCATGGTCATTGGCAAGAGGTTGGGTAAGAAGTCATGGATGGAAACGAACCAAGGAGAGAAAGCAGTCCCAGTGGCTGGAATTAAGGAGAAATCCCTGACAGTGAGGACAATTCACCAGTGGAACAGCTTCCCTCCAGAAGTTGCGGGTGCTCCGACACTGGAGAAGCGACTGGACAGTCGCTTGCCTGAAGCGGTACAGGGTCTCCTGCTTAAACAGGGGCTGGACTAGATACAGTGGTCGCCAATCAGTAGGCCGGGGACCACTGTGGTCTGCGAGAAAATGTTGGTGGACTGCAGAGAAATGTCCCCCCCAAAGCAATTAATCCAGGCTGCGCGGGAACACAAGGCTTGCGTCGCTTGCATTGCACACAACACGAGGTAGTGAGGGGAGGGGGAAAAGGGTGGAGGGGCAGAACTTGCTCCACGCGCCCCATGCGCCTCACTTAGCCACCGGACTGCTGCTTTCCGCTTCTTTCTTCTTCTGCCTTTTGGCTGCATGCAAGGAAAGCAGCCAAAGTCTTTCTTTCTCTCCCTCAAACTCCACCAGAAAGGAGTCTTTGCAACCCTGCAAGGCCTCCTGCCCCAAGAAGCTGCGCCGGCAAAGACTCATTTCTGGCGGAGTTTGGGGAGAGAAAGAAAGACTTCTGGTGCTTCTACTGTTTTCCTTGCATGAAGCCAAAAGTCTCTCTCTCTCTCTCTCCCTCTGAGAACTGAGCTGTAGACGGTATCCTGCGGAACGATTGATCGGAAGGAAAATGGGGTGGGAAATTTTCCTGCAGGCTTTTTGGGGGATTTTCCCAGGGTCTCTGGTCCGCGGGATTTAGCATGAGTTTGATGGTCCCTGAAGTCCAAAAGGTTGGCAACCCCTGGACTAGAAGTCATTCTGCCTTTTGTATTTAGACCCTCCTCGTGGGCAGCATTTCCCAATCTTGGCCATTTTAGATGGACTTGGTGATGTGGGATACGAGGGCGTGGTGATAAAGTACTTAGAACAGGGGTCTCCAACCTTGGCAACTTTAAGCCTGGAGGACTTCAACTCCCAGAAGCTGGCTGGAGGATTCTGGGAGTTGAAGTCCACCAGGCTTAAAGTGGTCAAGGTTGGAGACCCCTGACTTAGAGTGGGAAAAGTGGCAGGCGTGATGAACCTTTGCTCACGAGGACGGATGTCACCCACGTCCCCTCCTGCAATCAAGCAGCCGCATATGAGGGTCTCTCTTTACCCCCAGAACCGTGAAGATGCTGCATGGGGAGGAAGGAGGTCTCCCTGCCGCCGCCCCCCCCCCGCCAGCAAACCAGCTGGCGAGCATTATTTCTGTTTTTTAAATTAAATTTGTTTTTTTGAATCTATGGCTGCCTAATTCAATCAAGGGACTCGACTGGCTTCCTGCCTTGCTCTCCATCGCACTGCGGCGGCGATCGGATTACGCCCAGCGCAGCCTCCCAGGTTGCTGCCCCCCCCCCCGAGGCTCTTCCTGCGTGCCGTGCCTGCCCCCTCCCTGCTCCTCAGAGGGACATTCTACTTGGCAGCCGCCTCCCCACCCTCCTTGGCTCTCCGTGCGACAACGGAGCTTCTGTTTTAGCGCACTAAATGCAACCTCCTGGCCACCGTTTGCTCCCACCGGGCTACCAGGGAAGCAAAGCAGCTGTGATGTAGTTGGGATTCAGAGCGGAAACAGAACAACAAAAAGATGTTGGCAGACTTGAACAACGAGGCCCGTCCAGCAAAATGAATTTCAATGTGGAGGAAAGCCAAGTTTTACATTTAGGCAGGAAACATCACAGGCACAAGTCCAGACCAGGCAAGACTTCAGACTTTCAAAAAGAGATGGGACTGCCATCTGTCAGAAATGGTGTAGGGCAGTGTGGCAGTCAACCTGGTCCCTAGCGCCCACTGGTGGGCGTTCCAGTTCTCATGGTGGTGGTGGGGGGTAAGGGTTTTGTCCCCTACTTTGTAAATCACCATTACTGTGGAACCGGTGGGCAGTTAGAGGAAATTTTACTACTGAGATACAAAAGTGGGCAGTAGGTATAAAAAGGTTGACTACCCCTGGTGTAGGGTCTCCCACTTGGGTGGGGGGTTGGACTAGATGGCCTACAAGGTCCCTTCTAACTCTGATTGTCTGTTATCTGAGACCTGGCTCAAAAACAGTAACTGGGAGAGGGACCTCGGCGTCCTAGGGGACGATCCCTTGACTAGGAGCCAGGCAGGTGCAGCAAGCAGCCAAAGAAGCGAATGCGATCCTGGGTTGTCTAAACAGAGGCATAGGATCAAGATCCCATGAAGTGTTAGTACCTCTTTAGAAAGCCTTAGGAAGGCCACACCTGGAATCCTGAAAGCAACTTTGGCCACCAGGTTACAAAAAAAAAGATGTTGAGACTTTGGAAAAAGCGCAGAGACTCAGAGCAGCAACTAAGAGGATCGAAGGCCTGGAGACTAAAACGTATGAAGGGCGGTTGCAGGATTTGGCCTTGGCCAGTCTAGAGAAAAGAAGAATAAGGGGAACATGACATATTTGAGGGGCTGCCCCCCCCAAGAGGGAGTCAAGCTATTCTCCAAAGAAGAAAGAAAGAGAAAGAAAGAAAGAAAGAGAAAGAAAGAAAGAAAGAAAGAAAGAAAGAAAGAAAGAAAGAAAGAAAGAAAGAAAGAAAGAAAGAAAGAAAGAAAGAATCCGACTGTTTAATTAAAAAGCATCTGAAGGCAGGACAAGCAACAGATGAAAATTAATCCAGGAGAGAAGCAACCTGGAATTAAGAAGGAATTTCCAAGCAGCTGGGACAATTAACCAGTGGAACTGCTTGCCTCCAGAAGTTGTAAATGCCCCATCACTGGAGGCTTTTAAGAAATTAGACAGGCAATTATCTGAAATAGTACAGGTTCTCCTACTTGGGCAAGGGGCTGGACTAGAAGACCTCCAAGGTACCTTCCAACTTCTATTCTTTAGACTATTCTTAACAGGCTTGGAAGGGACCTCAGAGGCCTTTAGTCCAGTGGTTGCCAACCAGTGGGCCGGGGGCCACTAGTGGTCCATGAGAAAATTTTGCTGGACTGCAGAGAAATGTCCCCCCCAAAGCAATCCAGGCTGTGCGGGAACACAAGGCTGTACCGCCCACATGGCCCACGGGAACACAAGGCTTGCGACACTTGCATTGCGAACCACACAAGGTAGTGAGAGGAGGGGGAAAGGGCAGACGGGGGGGGGGACTTGCCCCACTCGGCCCACATGCCTGGCCTGGCCACCGGGCTGCTTCTTTCCGCTCCTTTCTTCTTCCGCTTTTGGCTGCAGGCAAGGAAAGCCGCCAAAGTCTTTCTTTCTCTCCCCCAAACTCCGCCAGAAATGAGTCTTTGGGTCCCTGCAAGGCCTCCTGCCCCAAGAGGCTCACAAAGACTCATTTCTGGCGGAGTTTGGGGGAGAGAAAGAAAGACTTCTGCGGCTTCTGCTGTTTTCCTTGCACGAAGCCCAAAGTCTCTCTCTCTCTCTCTCCCCCTGAGAACAGAGCTGGAGACGGAATCCTGCCATCCCAAATAAAGAACGATCGATCGGTACGAAAACAGGGTGGGGAATTTTCCTGCAGCTTTTTTGGGAGGATTTTCCCAGGGTCTCTGGTCCGTGGGATTTAAAAGTATGACTTTGGGGGTCCCCGAGGTCCAAAAGTTTGGCGACCCTCGCTCTAGTCCAAGCAGGAGACCGTATGCCACAAACGGTTATCCAGTTTCTCGTTAAACACCCCCAATGTTGGAGCACCCACAGCTTCTGGAGAGAAGCCATTCCACTGATTGATTGATAAGTCTCGGCTTAGCATCTGCGATTATAAGGCTGCTGATTGCTACCGGGTAAAATTGTGAGATAGATATATGGTCAGAGTGCTTTCAATCTCTTCTAGTCTGCGCTGAGCATGAAAGCCAATTGGGTGACTCTGGGCCAATTGCCAGGAGAACGTGAGTTCTAGTCCCGCCTCATCCCTAAAAGCAAAATGAGTGCCTTTGGGGCCAGTCCATCTCCCTCTCCCTCTCCCTCTCTCTCTCAGGCCAGCCCACCTCACAGGGTTGTGGTGGGGAAAACAGAAGGAGGGGGAGGTGTGCTATACATGCTTTCCGCCGTTGTGTGATGCACCCAAATAACCGAACCCATCGATCCCTGTTGTGGCTCCGGGTTTGGAATCTGCTCCTGTGGCAGAGATGAGTTCATGCAATGAGGATATGGCAGCAAAATATGAGCTGGCAATTGCTTAGTGACTTGGATAGTAGCCAGGATGAGGAGATGGATGCAACAAGGGGGGAGATAAACCTGATTTAATGGAATTGTCAGAACCTTTGACCTCCTCTGGCTCTTTATCTGAGCAGCAGCCGGGAACAGCTAACAAGGAAGGCATGCAAGAGTTTTCCAGTGGAGATGATAATTGGGAGAACGTCAAAAATAGGAGGAGGCTCAGACGTCAATCTCAATTAGGGAGAAGGCGTAGAGCCAGGAACTAATTAGGGAAATTAACACGATTCATAAGTGGATAAAAGGACACGGCTGGGCTGATGGAATTCGCCCGAAGCCAAGTGTCTAAATGGAGTGAAGACATGCAGTAAACTCTCTGAGGCTTGTGAATTATTGCTACGCCCGAATTGCTGGACAGAGTGTGGATTTATTGCTGTGTATTGGAATTACTCCAGCCGTTCTCTTGGGGGGGTTTCCTTTTGATTTGAATTCATGCTGAAACGGCTGTTTTTTGTTTTGCTTGCCTGCAATTAAAGGGGAGACATAACAGATTCCTAAGAGTGTCGTCACGTGCCACACACCCCCGTTCTCTGCTCTTTCCCCTGCAGGCGGCTGTTGTGGTTCCGACAACAAGCAGTACATCTACGGCGGCTGGGCCTGGGCCTGGTGGTGCATTTCTGACACACAGAGGTAGGACCTTCCCTCCCTCCCTCCCTCCCTCTCTCTCTCTCCCTCCCCCCCCCCCCCTAGATGTGGCATGCCTTTATTGTGACGTGTGGGGCGGGGCGGGGGAGGCGGTCCGATAAGGACAAGGAACACCTTGGCAGAATGCTGGTGCCCCTCAGCTCCTGTCGTAGCCACCTCCCTCTGCATCCCTTGGCTTTCTCCCTTGGCAGCCGGCCTCCAGCCTTCACAAGCTGGGAAGAGAACGGATAGACGGAGCCCTGAACTGGGCGGGTGGAGAGGAGGCAGGACCCTTTCAGAGTTGTTGCCCCCCCCCCCCCAAACTGTAAAGACCCTCCAGAAATGGGAGTTCAGACATGCCTGCAAGCAGGGCCCAAAACTCCTGGATCCAGAGGTCTCCAAACTTGGCTACTTTAAGGCTTGTGGACTTCAACTCCCAGAATTCTCCAGCCAGCCATGCCTGCTTTTTCTCTCTCTTCATCTCCTAAAGTGGAGAGAGATTGCAGAGGGAGGGATTGCAAGAGAGTCAGCTCTGCTGGCTGGGGAGAATTCTGGGAGTTGAAGTCCACCAGTCTTAAAGTGGCCAGGTTTGGGGACCCTTGTCCTAGACCAAGTCCAGCACAGTGGTCTTTGGAGTCCAGCACAGTGGTCCACCCTGTCCATAGACAAGGACTTCCAGACAGTCTGGGTGCCAGGGCTTTCTGAGGGGATTTCTCCCCCTCCTCCCTCCCAAAGACACAATTGCCTGCTTCAAAAACACCACAACTTTAAATTGGCTGTGTTTGAGGCACACACAGTGAGTCCTTGACTTACCGTCATTCACTTAGTGGCCGTTGGAAGTTACAACAGCACTGGAGAAAGATAACATACATACATAGATAGATATAGAGATTAGATAGATGGATGGATGGATGGATAGATAGATAGATAGATAGATAGATAGATAGATAGATAGATAGATAGATAGATAGATAGATGATGGTGGATAGATAGATAGATAGATAGATAGATAGATAGATAGATAGATAGATAGATAGATAGATAGATAGTTGGATGGATGGATGGATGGATGGATGGATAGATTAGATAGATAGATAGATAGATAGATAGATAGATAGATAGATAGATAGATAGATAGATAGATAGATAGATAGATAGATAGATCTGTTATAGGCCATATCAATGTACAGGTTCAAACACATATTGCCAATAAAATTCTAAACAATTTAAAATGAGAGTAGGGTAAAATACAAGAGTTGTAGGATAAAATGCAATAATTTAATACATAAATATTTTAAATAGAATAAAATGAGATAAAATTATATTTCTTTATCACCCCTACAATCTACTCCAATCAGGCCCCAGAGAAAGATAACATAGAACCGATCCTCACACTTACAGTGTCATGACTGCAGTTGAGCCCAAAACATCCTTCGCTAAGCGAGACCGCGGAGCAAGTTTGGCCCCGTTTGATGACCTATCTTGCCACAGTGAACTGTTGCAGTTTGTTAAGTTAGTCACACAGTCGTTAAGTGAATCCGGCTTCCCTGTTGACTTTGTCACAATACGAGTCAGTTGCCAGGCGTCCGAATTTTGGATCACATGACCACGGGGATACTGTAATGGTCGCTAAGTGAAAAAAACAGTCATAAATCCCCTTTTTGTGTGTGTTCAGTGCACATGTAACTTCGGGTGGTCTCTGAACAAATGGTTGTAAGTCAAGGACTACCTGTATAAATATATAAATAAATAAAAATATATAAATTAATAAAAATATATAAATAAATAAAAATATATAAATAAATAAAATTAGGGTGACTCCAACCATTGTTATTAACATGGGAGGTTTACTTACAATTTCATTTTAGTGAAGTGTGAGAAAATAAATCCTACATCGGAGATAATACAGGAAGAGACAGCAGGAATTCAAATAAGCTAAATTTCCCAGAGGGAAACAATGAATTTAGAAGGATCCATATATTGATAAAAGCATTAATTCACCTCTAAACATTGTTAAATGTAGATCATGTAAAAATCAATTGCTTCATAATCTCCTTGGTGGAATCTAGACCAGATAAGCTTGGCCCCTTTTAAGACCAGTGGACTTCAACTCCCAGAATTCCCCAGCCAGCATGAGGAATTGGTCACGTGATCGTGGCTGGCTGGGGAATCCTGGGAGTTGAAGTCCACCGGTCTTAAAAGGGGCCAAGCTTGGCCACCCCTGATCTGTGTATTTATTTGTTATACATTCCTGCATTTCCAGACCGTCCACCTCCCTCAAAAAGAGGCCAGACATTTCAAAAGCTCATCTTGTAAAAAAGAACGCGAATCTTGGAAATCATTGTTCCTTAAAATCAGGAGTTTTAAACTTCCCTTCGTCCCTGTGGAATCGTGACCTTTGCCGGGTCCCAGGCTCAGCGCAGCCGGCCAGTCCTTCCTAAAATGTGAAGTGCCCGTTATTTTAGGAGTCTTAATTCAACTTCACAGTTACCTTTATTTTTTTTTCTTTAGTTTCTACTTTTTCCCAAGAGGCCAAAAACCGTGTGACTTTTAAGAACCCTCCAGGCTGCGGCCAGGCTGGAAATCTTTCAGAACATCTCAAGTCTGACACCAAAAGCGTTGCTTTGGGGGTGAATTTGCTTCGTTCTCAGAGCATAACGAGTGTGTTTTGGATTTTCCGCCCCCCAAAACTCCCAATTCCTCATTCTCCATTTCTTTTGTGTTTGCTAATGCTAACCTTCATCTTGTTTTTAACCCCAGAAGTCAATGTGCCTCAGTTGTGCAGGCCGAGGGAAGAGTTAGCTTTCCTTGGCTTGCTTTTTGGGGTGGTGGGGTCGCACCACGCAACCCATGAGCAACAACGCTGCCCCCTGAGTTGTAAAGGTGTTGCTTGGGGCCAGCCCAGGTGGGAGGCTTGCTTGCTTCCTGCCTTCATCCCTCCTATCCTTTCTCCCTCTCTCCCATCCTCTCGCTTCCTCCTCTTCCTCTTCTGTCCTTCCTCTCTCCCATTCTCTCCTTTCCTTCCATCTTTCCTTCCTTCCTCTTCCTCTTCTTTCTCCCTCTCTCCTTCCTTCCTCTCTCCCTCCTCTTCCTCTTCCTCTTCTCTCCTTCCTTCCTTCCTTCCTTCCTTCCTTCCTTCCTTCCTTCCTTCCTTCCTTCCTTCCTTCCTTCCTTCCTCCTCTTCCTCTTCTCTCCTTCCTTCCTTCCTCTCTCCCATCCTCTCCTTTCCTTCCATCTTTCCTTCCTTCCTCTTCCTCTTCTTTCTCCCTCTCTCCTTCCTTCCTCTCTCCCTCCTCTTCCTCTTCCTCTTCTCTCCTTCTTCCCTCCCTCCCTCCTCTTCCTCTTCTCTCCTTCCTTCCTTCCTCTCTCCCATCCTCTCCTTTCCTTCCATCTTTCCTTCCTTCCTTCCTCTCTCCTTCCTCTTCCTCTTCTCTTCTTCCTTCCTTCCTCTCTCCCATCCTCTCCTTTCTTTCCATCTTTCCTTCCTTCCTCCCTCCCTCCCTCCTCTTCCTCTTCTCTCCTTTCTTCCTTCCTTCCTCTCTCCCATCCTCCTTTCCTTCCATCTTTCCTTCCTTCCTCTTCTTTCTCCCTCTCTCCTTTCCTCCTTCCCCCCCCCCTCGCTAGTTGTCTTCAGCCTCTCAAACCCCCCTTTCTGTGATGGTGCCGCCCCTTTTGCTGTGTGAAGCCCCCTGCCTTCCCCCCTCCCCGCATGATGGGCCAGGCTTTGCTCCATGGGATGGTGTGCCTGGGTGGGCGGGCACGGGGGGTCTCCTGCCCCCCTCTTCTGCTTGCACTAACACAGAAAAAGACGGGGCTCTGGGTTTCCCCGGGAAGGACCCCAAGACTGATGGGGGGGGGAGGCTCCTCCCAGGACGGCAAGGGGTAAAGGGGGTGTGTGTGGCCCCCAAAGCTTCCTTCGAGATTCCCAGGGTCCCCTTTGCAAGTTGGTGCAAAGCCCCCTTCGGAAAACATCTGCAGAGCAGAGGGGGGGCCTCCATTTCAGGCAGCCCCCCCTCCAGGACCCTTCTTACAGGGGGATAGCAGCCCCTTCCCCTTCTCTCTCCCGCCTTCAGCTGCCAGGACCTGCCATTTCAAGCCAGGCTGGTGATTGGCATCCATCCTCTGCTCTCCTAGGCGTGGAGAGAGATGGACAAGACGGGCAGGGAGGGTTAGACCGAGAGGCAGCCCACTTAATCCAGCTTGAAACCCACCCACCCTCCCCGGAGCAGGGGGTCCCCAAACTTGGCCGCTTGGAGACTTGTGGACTTCCAACTCCCAGAATTCCCCAGCCAATCCCTGCGATTGTGAAGCACCTCATGCAATTCTGAAGCATCTGTCCGGAATGATATAAGGCAGGGGTCTCCCCCTTGGGCCCCTTTTAAGAGTTGGGGACCTCAACTCCCAGAATTCCCCAGCCAGCTTAGACCTCCAAGGTCCCCAAAGCACCCAATGGCGAAGGTTGGAGACCCCTAAGTAGGGACTCCTACCATGGGCGGGGGAGTTGGACTAGAAGACCTCCAAGGTCCCTTCCAACACTGTTATTCTGTTAAACCAGAGAGGAGGCTGTGGTGGAGCAGGAGACCGTACATCATTTCAGACCAACGGCTGTCCAATCCCTTCTGAAAAGCCTCCACAACTTCAGAAAGCAAGTCGTTCCACTGACTGATTAACATCACTAATCTGTTCATTAATTCCCAGACTTGGAAGGGACCTTGGAGGTCTTCTAGCCTGACCCCCCGCTCAAGGGTGAGAGCTCCTCCCATTTCAGACCAGGGGCTGTCCAATCTCTCTCTTAAAAGCCTCCAGGGATGAAGCCACCCACAAGTCCTGGAATCAAGTCGTTCCACTGGTTGATTAACAAAGTAACAGAGTTGGAAGGGACCTTGGAGGTCATCTAATCCAACCCCCTGCTCAAGCAGGAGACCTCCTTCCATTGCAGACCCCAGGGGCTGCCCAATCTCTAAAAGCCTCCAGGGTTGGAGCATTTACAACTCGTGAAAGCGAGTCGCTCCAGTGATTAAAACAGAAACAATCTGTTCATTAATTCCCAGAGTTGGATGGGACCTTGGAGGTCTTCTAGCCTGACCCCCCGCTCAAGGGTGAGAGCTCCTCCCATTTCAGACCAGGGACTGTCCAATCTCTCTCTTAAAAGCCTCCAGGGATGAAGCCACCCCCAACTACTGGGGGTCCCTGATGAATTATTCCAATGGTCAGGAAATTCCTTCTTGGCTCCAGGTCGCTTCTCTGCTCGGCTACCCTCCATTCGCCGCCCTCCATTGCATCAGAGTGGCTGGATCCCTCTCTGGAGGAGAGCTGGGCACGGGGGGGGGGGCTCCCCCCAAGGGAACTCCGATCCTATCAGAGCTTCCTGCACCCCAACGCACCCCAGGGCAGCCTTCCCTCTGTTGCAGAGGCTGCTCTCCCCCTGTGCGTGTGTGTGTGTATGTGTTTGGGTCGGGGGCACATCCTAGCCCAAAGCCTCCCCCCTCCCCCCCCCACACACAGACCCTCTTCCTGCCCTGAAGTGCCCCTTTTCTTCCCCCCGTCCCCCCCCCCCCAAGACGCACAAAGCCCCGTCTTTTCTCTCGGCGAGAGGGTTGGTTGTCTTGCTCTCTGGTAACCTCCTTTGTGTGTTTGGTGTGTGTCCCACCCTTATTTATCGCTGCTCAGACTGTCTTTGGAAGTCATGACCATCCTATGTCGCTGTGAGAATATTGAGACGTCGGAGGGGGTGCCACTGTACGTAACGGGGGTCGCTCAGGTAATATGCCTCCCGCTTCTCACGCCTCTGCCTAACCTGCCTTGCGTCCTCCTCCTTGTCCCACGCAGCACAGCAGCAGCCGACAAAGGAGACCCCCCCCGGCCCCCCCGGGGCCCGTTTTCTCTTCCTCCTGGCACCAATCCTCTCTCCTTGGCTCCCCCCTCCACCCCCTCACCCCCCCTCCCCTTCTGGCTCTGGCTACCCGCTGTTGCCTTCCAAGGGAACGCTCCGTGTCTCGGTGGGAACGCAGCTGGCACTCGCTCACCTGGACGCCCGCTTGGCCAATCTTGCACAGCCCCCCTTGACTCAGGTGTCTGGGGGCAGCAGCTGAACACCCACCCAGCCCCCCGGGGCAAACGGCACCACCCCTGCACTAGGTCCAAAATGGTCTCCATCAGACCTGCCAGTGTGCGGGTCTCTTTGACCCAGGAGACACACACACACACACACACACACACACCTGTCCCCTGGGTCAAGGGAGGGGGTCAGGATTCTGGCCGTGACCCCCCTTTAAATCATGTCTGGAGCCAACCTTCCAAATGAAAGAAGATTTATTAGGAGAAGACATGCCAGCAGCCACATCCTTCCTTGTCACCCTGTTTTTCCCCTCATCCCTCTGGGTGTATCCTAATTCCTATCCTCCAACGGGACACCTCCCTAGCCCAGAGTCATCCATCAGGCTCTCCAGTTAGAATTTTACGCCCAGCAGAAACTTCGGTCACCTTTGAAAACATTGATGGAATGCAGTTTCGGTTTGCAAGCTGCCGCTCTGCTGCTGCTCCCCCCGCCCCCTTTTCTCTAAAAAGACCCTAGCAATATTTCATGAGTTGACAGGTGGGCAATTCATTTTCTCAAGGAGCCACATCAAAAACTCGGGATTGTCGCTCAGCGCAGCAGCAAGAGGGCTGGGAAGTTGCGCAGGCGCACCACACACACGTGTGTACATTGAAAGAAAAGGTTACAGGTGCCTGCACCCCGGGCCCTGTTGCTAGACTGTTGCATGAGCTTTGCCTCGTTTTACGACCTTCTTACCCTGTAGGTCTTGAATCTAGTTGAGATATCACCCTCAGGCCTCACTAACTTCTCAAGAACATCGGTGGCTAAATGTTCATCCATCCTTCTTCCCCGCTTCCAAGACTCTAAACTGGCAGGGCAGCTGATAAACTTTTTATTCTGCCGGTGCAGCATATTTCATTTTTTCATGCTTTAGTTGTAGTTGACCGATGAAGCCACGGGAAGGCCACCTTTGGAAAAAAGTGATGCATGAAAACCTGGCAAATGAGACAAGACAAAATGGTGATTCTTGTGACACGAAGGCAGGAATTGTTGTCAGAAAGGAAAACATACCATTTCCTACATTTTTTTTTTTTTTGGCAGACGTATTTTTCAACTTGAGAAGGCTTGCGATTTTTTAAAACCCAATTCTTAGGTGCCGACAGATTTACACAGATATAACTGGCATTTCCTTGAATTTAGAAAGATGCCAAGCTCTTGAACAGCCATTTTAGTGATCCAGATAACAAAGTAATCGGAGTTGGAAGGGACCTTGTAGGTCATCTAGTCCAACCCCCCCACCGCGCCCAACCTTCCTTGCCGCCGTCATTAAGCAAATCCCTGCAGTTGCTGAGTGAGTCACACGGTTGTGAAGGGGGATCTGGGTTTCCACCGTGGGCTTAGCTCATCGGAAGATCGCAAAAGCAATCCTGAGACACAGCCAGCCGTCCTAAAAGAGCCGTCAGTCTCTGGAGCATCTGAATTTTGATGCTGCAACCGTGGAAGTGACAGTCCCAAGACTGTTTTTTTCCCCCAACGCCAGCGTGACTTCGGTCACTCAAGGAACTGCCATGAGTCGAGGACTACCTGTACATAAAATGAAAAATAATAATTGCTTTCCAAATAAAAGGCAACCACGGAGGCCAGATAGGGTCAGCCGAAGGGCCAGATGTGGCCCGGGGGTTGTAAAACACCCGGGTTTGACCCGGGACATCTATTCATCTCCATTCGTACATAAATAGGTCATCTGCTTAAAAAAAAAAAAAAATACATTCCCTCCTCTCCAAAAAGCTTCAAAGTTCAAATCATTTCTTTGCATCCTCTGGATCAGGGGGTCTCCGACCTTGGCCGCTTTAAGCCTGGCGGACTTCAACTCCCAAGAATTCCCCAGCCAGCTTTGCCGGAGTTGAAGTCCGCCAGGCTTAAAGCGGCCAAGGTCGGAGACCCCACCCCCCACCCCCGCTCTGGACCGGTTTAGTCTGAGACTTTGCTGCTTGCGCGAAGGGAAAGGATTGGCAGGCCAGCAATGTCGGGCAAGCCTCCTCCCTTAAAGCAAAACAGGGTTTGTTTGGATCTCAAGACACATCACCTGATCGTAGCCGTCTCTGCTGCTGGCTCCTTCGCCAAGATGGTGGAGCTGGGATGGTTTCGATGTCGGCGACGGTATTCCCGCCTCACTCCGTGCTTTCTTGAGTCAGGGAGTTAACGTGAAGATGAGCGAGCTTCGGCTCCCAGAATTCCCCAGGCAAGTCTCCCCACTCCTTAGGGAATTCTGGGAGTTGAGAGTCTATATTCTCTCTCAACGTCGCTTAACGAGAGACACAACCAGGTCGATAAAACAGCGGAAAACAAGTTTTAGACAGCAGAGAATCTTCCAGGCCAGGCAGATTCACAGATGGCTCATCGTTTACTCTCTTTATAATAAAAGGTGGAGGGGGTCCCCCCCTTGATTTCCAGGACCAGGTATCAGGATTCTGGCAGTGACCCCCCCCCCGCCCCATTTAAATCCTGAGTCTCGGGCCAAACCTCCAAAACTTCCAAAGGATTTATTGGGAGTGAACATGTCCAGCACTGAGACACATCATTCCTTGTCCCCCTTGACCCTGGTTCTACCCCACACACACACACACCTCTTGGGTTGTATCCTAATTCCTATCCTCCAATGGGACACGTCCACAGCCCAGAGCCATCCATCAGCCTCTCCAGTTAGAATTTTGCCCGGCAGAAACTTCCGGTCACCTCGTTTGAAAAAAAACAAAAACAAAAAAAACCCAACATTGATGGAATGCACTTTCGATTTCCAAGCTGCCACACTGCTCCCCCCCTCCCTTCCTAAAAAGACCCTAGATCTATTTGATGAGCTGACCCCAGGGAAGGGGTACCCTGCTGTGGGCCTTGACCCTAGGGTTGGAACCAGGGGTGGGATTCGACCCGTTTGGCCGAACTGGTGGTTCCGGTGGGTATTAAGAGCGGAAGGTTTCCAAACTCTGCACGCTCCCCAAACCAGTGATGAACACCGGTTGAATCCCAGCCCTGCTCGAAGCCAGCCAGGAACTCGTGGTGCCTCCATCCTTCAACCTCAGGGCCTCCGAGCAACCCTCTTTTTGGGGGGGGGGTGGAGTGGGGGGGCTTGCCAGAGAGGGGAGAAGCTGCCGTAGGGCCTGCAGGTCAGATTTTCCTGCTCCCCAGAAGCATCTCCCAATCCCCGGGGCGAATGGAAAACGGCTCCCTTTTTGTGGGGGGTGACCGCTGAGGGAGACTGGCGGCCTGGTCACCCACCCACCCCTGCAAAAGGCAGGGAAGCCCCCCGCATTGCCTTGGGACACCCCTCCCCTCCCACCCCCGAGCCGAGAAGGGGGAGAGCTGGGCCAGCCACCTGGAAACGCGCCAACATTTTACGTCTCTTGGCAGGATTTCCCTAGAGATAATGACGTTACAGCCCAGGTGTGAGGACGTAGAGACGGCTGAGGGGGTAGCTTTAACTGTCACAGGTGTGGCCCAGGTACGGTAACCTCCAGCGCCTCTTTCCAGGAATGCATGTCTCGGGTCTCTCCCTTCCCTGCCAGCCAGGAGGCAGCGGTCACCGAAGCTGGGGAGGGGGGGGGCTTCTTCACTCCCCTCGCCACCGGCCCACGCTGCACGGCAGCCACGTTTCAGGGTGGGGAGACTGGCTGCTGCTGCTTCTTACTCTCGGTCACTAAGCGGGTGCTTCTCTCCGCCCGCCGCCCTTACCTGCTGCGGAGTCTTGGTTTGTTTGCTGGATTTCAAGAGGAGTCCTGGAGCTGGTCAAGGCTGTCTGGACGTTCCCCTCTGCTCCCGTTTCCTCCGTTTGGTGGTTCTGACGTTTTGGATCGGGGACTAGGGCAGAGCTGAATCCAGAAGCTGGTTTGTCAACATCGCTACCGGGGGTCTCTCTCTTTTGAACCGATAGAAGGCCAAGTTTGCAGCCCAGGGTTGAAATGTGGGGTCCATGGGGCTCCCTGAGCTCGGTGGACATTTCATCACCCAACTAAGTTACATCATCAGTGCTACCAGAAAGGGCTCTCATTTTATAGAGAGTAAACCCCACTCCCTACTAGCACTGATGGTGTTCCTTGGTTGGCTCATGAAATGTCTGAAAGAAAACCACCAAGCTTAGAGAATATCAGTTACTCTGCAGTCACCGTTCTCCTCCTCCCCTTCTCCTCCTCTTCTCTACAAACCCCACTCCCTTCCAAAACTGATAATGTAACCTAGTTGGGTCATGAAACGTCTGCAAGAAAACCACTCAGCTCAGAGAGCACCAAGGACCCCACAGGTCTCCTCTTCTTCCTCCTCTACAAACCCCACTCCCCTTCTAGCACTGATGATGTTCCCTGGTTGGGTCACGAAACGTCCGCAAGAAAACAAGGAAGCTCAGAGAAGCAATAGAGACCCCACAATACTCCTGCTCCTCCTCCTCCTCCTCCTCCTCCTCCTCCTCCTCCTCTTCTCCTCCTCTTCCACTCCACAACCCCCTTCCCTTCTAGCACTGATGACGTTACCTAGTTGGGTCATGAAACGTCTGCAATGAAACAGCGCAGCTCCTAGGCCACCACGGACCCCATTTATTTTGTCTTATTTTGGGTTGCAACTGGTACCCAGGATGGCCCGCACTGTTGGTACCTTCGTAATCATAGGGATGTTTAAAAATGGAAGGCTTCAATGGAATTTCTCTGTGGGAAGACGTCGTATTAGGCGGATTGGCATGAGTTCTCCTTTCCCCAAAGAGATGAGATTGCAGTTGTGTTGGTCTACAACTTCCTTGATGCCTGTTTTTATTTTCAGGGGTTTCATTAGACCAACAGTTCTCACTCTTGGCAACTTTTAAGAGGGGTGGACTTCAAATCCCAGAATTCCCCAGCCAGCTACCTTCAGCCATATCCACACTAATTGAAGGGCTAGCAATACAACACAACCTATATTGTTTAAAAGAACGAATCTCCTTCACCCTACCCTTCCCAAGGCCCACGGGTCTAGGACAGGTCACCACAGCCAACTCACTGCGGGACAAGAGTTAACACTAGTATCAAAATAGAATAGAGTAACAGAGTTGGAAGGGACCTTGGAGGTCTTCTAGTCCAACCCCCTGCTTAGGCAGGAAACCCGACACCACTTCAGAAAAAATGGTTATTCAGTCTCTTCTTAAAAACTTCCAGTATTGGAGCATTCACTACTTCTGGAGGCGAGTAGTTCCACCGGTTAATTGTTCTAACTCAGGAAATTTCTCCGTAGTTCGAGGTTGCTTTTTCTCACTTTGATTAATTTCCATCCGTCGCTGCTTCTCCAGCCTTCAGGGGCTTTGGAGAATAAGTTGACCCCCCCTCTTCTTTGAGGCAGCCCCTGAGATATGGGAACACGGCTATCGTGTCACCCGAAGACATGGTGGCAAGAACGGATGCCAAAGAGGGACGAAACAAAATGTAAACCGGCAACATTTAAAATCTGAAGTCATTAAATGGGATAATTAAACTGTCTGAAATGGTCTAGCGCCGTGATGGCGAACCTATGGCACGCAGAGCCAGTTGTGCCGGCATGCGAGCTGCAGGCAAACTTGCCTCACTGCACATGTGCACTGCGCCTCACAGCTGATTTTCGCCTGGTTTGTGGCCTTTCTTGGCCTCCCAGAGGAAGGAAGTTGAGGAAGACTTCGGCAGGCCAAAAACTAGCCCCGTTTTATCACTTCCTGTTTTTCCGAAAATACTAGAAGTGACGAAACGGGGCTAGTTTTCGGCCTGCAAGAAGCCTTCTTCAAACCTCTGGGAGTCTGAAAATGGCCTCAAACCAGACAAAAATCAGCTGTGAGGTGCAGTGCAGGTAAGGGGGTGACGGGGGGGGGGCATTGCCTTCTGGGTGCTGGTACATGAGCGTGCAAGCGCGCGCACCATTTTTGGCACAGGAGCCCCAAAAGATAAGCCACCACTCTGGTCTAGGGCTTCCTGCCTGAGCGGGGGGTTGGACTAGAAGACCTCCGAGGTCCCTTACTGCATTCTGTTCTGAATTGTTGACTTGTCTTGCGGTCAGACGGCCGTGGCGAGTTGTCCCAATTCCGAGGGCGCTTTTTCCGCCTTCCCCAGTTTTGTACACAAAAGGTTATATTGTCTGAGTGCCCAGCAGCCCCCTTAGTGAAATTGGGCATTAGGAAAAGGCCATTTCCGTTTCCCCACGTGGCTCTTCCAGCCGTCCTGGAAAGAGACTCAAAATAAAAAGGCTGTAACATAATGTGCTCTGGAAAGGTCACTCACACCAGTGCTGAGCACCCCACGAGAAGTAGAAGAAGAAGAAAAAAGTAATTTTGTTCAAGAAGCAGTGAGTAGGCAAAAAAGGAACCCAGGATTTGCAAAACAAATACAAACGCACCGAGATGAAATAAATTTTTCTGGAGCATTTCAGAAATAATACTGTAAAAACATACATAAGGAGATAAAGACCAATAAAAACAAAAAACTGATAGAATTTACTACAGGTTGGGAATATTTTTAGACCATATCAACCATGAATCACTATATAGGTAGTCCTTGACTTATGAACGCAATTGAGTCCAAGTTTTTCGTTGCTAAGTGAGACAGGTGTATTTTGCCCCATTTTACAACCTTTCTGGCCACTTCTTGTTAAGTGAACCATTGCAGTTAACTTAGTAACACATGTTGTTGCATGTCGCAAAAGGGGATCACAGGACACTGCAACCGTGCTAAGTACATGCCAGTTGCCAAGAGTTTGAATTTCGATCACGTGATCATTGGAGATGCTGCAACAGTCATAGGTGTGAAAAACGGTCATGAGTTACATGAGTGGCATTGTTCACTTTGAATGACCACAAAATACACAGTTATGTCGAGGACGACTCATATTTGACGCCAACGTGTCACTATCCCAAAGGTGCTTTTTCAAGTGGCAACTTTCTGATTTTTTTCTTTGAAGACGTTTCGCTGCTCACCCAAGAAGCTTCTTCCGCTCTTCTCTCTTCTTCAGAGCGGAAGGAAGCTTCTTGGGTGAGAAGCGAAACGTCTTCAAAGAAAAACTGGAAAATCCAGTTGCCTCTTCGGTTGGCTTCAAAATTTATGTGTTTTCATTTCTGTGGCTGCCCATGTTGGTAGCTGTTAAAATGGAACCACAGTGAGCTAGGCCTGGAAGGGACTTCGGAGGTCATCTAACCCAACCCCCTTCTCAAGGCAGCAGATTGACATGCTCCACCCTCTTTCCCTCCCACAGACCCTGAAAATAAGACTGGGTCTCAACATTTCATTTTGGCTCCAAAAGACGCATTGGGGCTTATTTTCAGGGAAATTTGATACTAAACACATCCATCTGGCAGACCGTCTTAACTGGGGCTTAATTTTGGGGGTGGGGCTTGTATTACAAGCATCCTGGAAAAAACCATGTTCGGGTTTATTTTCGGAGAGGGTCTTATTTTCAGGGAAACACGTTATTTGAAAGCTGGAATATATCAGATCCATCAAAGCCCTAGGCTGGCTGGGGAATTCCAGCAGTTGTGAAGTCCACAAGTCTTAAAAGTTGCCAAAGTTGGACAACCTCTGATTTCAGGTGCAGAGCAAGGCATAAGGAATGGAGATAGACCACCTTCACTTCTATCCAGGACCCAGTCTGGATCTTGAGTCCTGGGGGGGAGCCGGCCTTAGGCCAGAAAATCCCAAAGGACACATCTAGCCTGGGTGAAACCAGGCTCAATAGCAGGAACTGGGAGGGGGATCTCGGAGTCTTAGTGGACAACCAGCTAAATAGGAGCCAGCCATGTGCAGCCGCCGCCAAAAAAGCCAATGCAATCCTAAATTGCATTAAAACAGGGGGATACAATCGAGACCAAGGGAGGTACTAATGCCACTCTATAAAGCCTGAGTAAGGCCACACCTGGAGTCCTGCATCCAGTTTTGGTCACCACACTATAAAAAAAGCTGTTGAGACTGTGGAAAAAGGGCAGAGAAGAGCAACCAGGAGGATGAGGGGACTGGAGGCTCAAACATGCAATGAACGGTTGCAGGAACTGGGCCTGGCTAGTCTGGTGAAGAGAAGGACCAGAGGAGACAGGATAGCAGTCTTCCAATATTTGAGGGAGGGGCTGCCAAAGAGAGGAGGTGGGGGCAGGTCAAGCTATTTTCCAAAGCCCTAGGCTGGCTGGGGAATTCTGGGAGTTGAGGTCCCCAAGTCTTAAAAGTGGTCAAGGTTGGAGATCCTTAATGTAGGATCTTCTCTTCTGCCATGGGCAGGGGGGTTGGATTAGAAGACCTCCAAGGTCCCCTCCAGCCGTATGATTCCATGTTTTAAACCCAGCTTTCTCCATTTGCTCGTTGGCCACAAATTTCAATCCTCGAACCGCAGATGCGATCCTGTTAAATGCTAGTTTACCCAACGCCCAAATTTTGACTCTGGGGATGCTACGACGGTTAAGAAGTGCGAAGGCCAGTCACTTTTTGTCCATTGCTGATGGCCGGCAAATAAAACGGGCGTAAGTTGAGGATTACCCGCAGTCTCTTTTTAGGATATTCTTTAAAAAGGAAGGGAAAAAGAAAACCCCAAGCCAGATTAAAATGAAATTAAGCGAGCTAAATTGGCGAGGGAACACTGTTAAGAGGTGTAGAGTTTTCTGTCTTAGGCAGAGGGTTGGACTAGAGAACCTCCAAGGTCCCTTCCACCTCTGTGATTCTATTCTAGGTGGCCTCAGAATTTATGTGTGTGTTTAATTTCTGCGGCTGCCCATGTTAATGGCTGTTAAAATTGAACCACAGTGAGCTAGGCCTGGAAGGGACTGCAGAGGTCATCTAGCCCAACCCCCTTCTCAAGCCAGCAGTTTAACATGCTCCACCCTCTTTCCCTCCCTCAGACCCATTTACTGACCCCTGCCCTGGATTTCTTGCCTTGCCTGGATCCCAAAATACAGGAGTTCCTCGACTTACGACCCCACTGGAGCCCAACATTTCTGTCACTTTGTGAAACATGTTGAGTGCGTTTTGCTCTGTTTCATGACCTTTCGTCCCCCGGTTAAACGAATCGCTGCAGTTCTTAACATTCAATCCGGCTTCCCCTATCGACTTTTGCTCAGACAGTCGCAAAAAGGGATTCGTGACACACACACACACACACACACCCCCAAGATAAATCGGCCGTCACAAAAATGAGTCAGTTGCCAAGTGCCTGAATTTTGCAGTGGGGATTCTGCAAAGTGAAAAATGAACATGAATCCCTTTTTTTCAGGGCCAAATTTAAAAAAAAAACTGAATAAACTGTTGTAAGTCAAGGACAACCTGTATCTCCTCTTTTTGCTGCGTTTGTAAAATAATTGGGGAGGGGGAACAAAAGTGGGGGCTGGGACGGGAAAGGGGGCCACTATTGAGATGGTGGGAAGAGGCCTTGCTTAAATTAAATTAAACTAAATTAAATTAAAGAACAGCCGGCAGGGGCTACCGAGGAAGAGAGGCATATAGAGGCATCAAATTTATAGAATTTGATACTGATATTTGGGTGGTCTACTTCAGTATTTCTCAACTGTGGCCACTTGGAGGTGGGTGGACTTCAACTCCCAGAATTCCCCAGCCAACAGGAAATTGGGAAAGCCAGCCGGCTGGAGCATTGTGGTCCTTGAAGTCCATCCATCTTCAAGCGGCTAAAGAAACATTTATATGAAGCCCCAGACCTGGGGGCCACTATAGAATGACCCATCAGTTCAAATGGACCAATATTGGCCAAACTTTGAGACGTTTAAGATAGGAAGCTGGCTGGGGGATTCTGGGAGTTGAAGTCCTCCTATCTTAAACGTCTCAAAGGTTGACCAATACAGGTAGGCCTCGACTTACGACACAATTGAACCCAAAATTTCCACTGCTAAGTGTGGGACAGTTGAGAAGTTAATTCTGCCCCGTTTTGCGACCTTTCTTGCCACCGTTAAGCGAACCGCCGCAGTTGCTTAGATTCGTCCCACGCCCATTAAGTGGAATCCATTGACTTCGCTTTGTCAGAAGGTCGCCAAAGGGGGAATCACGTCTTACACACACACACACACACACACACACACACACACACGACACCGCCACTGTCGTAAATAGGAGCCAGCTGCCAATTTTGATGATGGGGAATGCTGCAGCAGCCATTAAGTGTGAAACGGCTCTCTTTTTTTGGTGCCGTTGTAACTTCGAGCAGTCTGTTGTTGAGGACTGCCTGGACTGGTCTAGTGAATTGGAAATACCCCGTTTTGTGCCTGGAAAGGGGGGGGGACCTGCTGGGACCCTCTTTAAAATGGACTCCACTTGAACATAGCACCATACAAGCCCCTAAGGAGGTTCCGCCCAAATCCATTCACCATGTCCATGTCTCCATTGGAGGTCAGCCTTCTCTCTTCTCCTGATCTGTCCACCTCCCCCCCCGTCCCAACTGGGGGATCTTTAAAAGGTATAGGGCGGGGGGGGGGCTCCAAACAATTTAGCGGATGCTTCTCTGCTCAATTGCTTTGTGGGCCTAGCCTTAGTGTCAGCTTTGGAAGTCGCGTTCCATGCTGTCACATAGCCTGAAAAAATGGGAGCAGGGTGATTTCCATTGAGTTGCTTTTAAGTTGAAGGGTCTTCAAATTTGGGGAGTTTTTAAGACGTGTTGGACTTCAACTCCCAGAATGCCTGAGCTCACGTGACTGGAGATGGAGGAATTCTGGGAGTTGAAGTCCACAAGCCTTTCAAGCTGTCAAGTTGGAAGACCCGCTGCTCTTAAGGAGACCGAATAAAATTCTTTGGTTGGTCCCAAGGTCATTGAGTGTGGCGCAGGATGAAATAAGGGTCTGGGCCCTGCGATGGGATGACGGCCAAGAGGGGGATGGATTGGAAGGTTGGGAGATTGTGGGAAGCCCGGAAAAAAAACAAAACTTTTTCGATTCGGGATCCCACAGATGTGCTCTGTGCTCTTCTATACCCATTGGAGTGGAGGGTTCCTGGAGTGCTGACCCCGAGTGGGCGGGGCCTCATTGGCCTCCAGCACCATGCCGTGGGGGCATTTTCACCCTCCCCCAGTGGTGGGATTCAAAATTATTTTACTACCGGTTCTGTGGGCGTGGCAGGGGAAGGATACTGTAAAATCGCCCGTCAGAGGTGGTATTTGACGGTTCTCGAAACTACTCAATATCTCCACTACCGGTTTTCCAAAAGTGGTCAGAACCGGCTGAAGACCCCCTCTGATCCGGAGGCCAGAAACAGGCCCATTTTTCACCCTCCACGAGCCTCCATGCGGGCTCTGCACTTACCCGGCATTGAAAACAGGCCGTGTGGAGACTCCTGAGAGGGTTGGGGTGGGAGGGGCCAGCCAGTGGTTTGCAACCACTGGTTCGGCAAACCAGGTGTCAAATTAACAACCGGTTCGCCCAAACCGGTGTGAACCGGTAGCAAGCAGCCCATCCCCTGGGGTGGAGGGAATGGCTGAGGAGGTTGCTTCTCTTCTGGCCAATCTTTGGGAACCCAGCCCGGCCAATCCAGGATTCCTAAAAGCCAAACAAGTGTCCACCTGCCCACCTCTGGCTGACCATCCCGGTCTTCTCATCCTGTTTCCCTCCGGCCTGCAGGTGAAAATAATGACGGAGAAGGAACTGCTGGCCGTTGCCTGCGAGCAATTCTTGGGCAAGAATGTCCAAGACATCAAGAACGTGGTTCTGCAGACGCTGGAGGGACATCTTCGCTCCATCCTGGGTGCGTATATTGGCGGCAGTGTGTGTGTAAAGGGGGGGGGGGAGATGGCTTACGACAGCCGTAAATCAGTGCCTTTCACGAGCACTCTACCTGAACCACAAACAGCCTCCTGGCTTTGAGGCTAGTCTACCTTGTGAGGCCATCCCAGGCCAGGTGACTTAGGGTGGTGCATCTCTCTGGAGATACTCAACCATCCAGGTGAGGGTTGCCCCCAAGGCGATTGGACTTTTTTTTTTTTTTCCCCCTCCCTTTGGAAACGTTTTGCTTCTGGTCCAAGAAGAATAGGTAGGACCTGGCTCAACAGCAGTAACTATGAGATGGACCTTGGGAGTCCTAGTGGACCACCACTTCAATAGGAGCCAGCGGTGTGCAGTGGCAGCCCCCAAAAGCCAACACAGTTCTACCTGCATAAACAGGTAGAATCAAGATCAGGTGAAGTGTTGATACCACTTGATAAGGCCTTGGTAAGGCCACGCTTGGGATAATGGATCCAGTTGTGGTTGCCACGATAGGAAAAAGATGTGGAGACTCTAGGAAGAGTGCGGAGAAGAGCAATAAAGAGAATTAGGGGACTAACCCGTACAAAGAACCTTTGCTGGAATTGGGGATGTCTAGTTTGATGAAAAGAAGGACTGGGGGAGCAGGGGGGGCACATGATAGCAACTTTCCAGTATTTGAGGGGCTGCCCCAAAGAAGGCAGGGGGCACAAGCTATTCTCCAAAGCACCAAAGAAGAAAAGAGGCAACCTGGAATTAAGGAGGAATTTCCTAACAGGGAGGACAATTAACCACTGGAACTACTTGCCACCAGAAGTTGTGGGGGCTCCATCCCTGGAGGCTTTCAAGGAGAGATTGGGCTGCCAGTTGTCTGAAACGGTAGAGGGTCTTCTGTTTGAGCCGAGGGTTGGACTAGAAGACCTCCAAGGTCCCTTCCGACTCTGATAATTCTGCTGGTCTGAAGGTTGCCAAAGGGGATCTGTTGCCCCAGAGTCTGCAACCGTCGTAAATACGGGCCAGTTGCCGAGCGCCCAAATTCTGATCAGGTGACTCTGAGGGTCGTGTGGGTAAACTCGTCACGTCGCCTTTTTTTTTTTTCCATGCCATTGTAACTTCAAACAGTCACTAAGTGAACGGTTGTAAGTGGAGGGCTACCTGTGGAGTATCTTTGGAGAGTTGCCCCCCTCCGCCCCGCTTGGCTGTCGAGGTGTGTGTGTGTGTGTATTTGTTACACGCGTGTGGGTGGGTGTTTTCCCTTCCTGGCCTTGCAGGCACTCTGACCGTGGAGCAGATCTATCAGGACCGAGACCAGTTTGCCAAACTGGTGCGGGAGGTGGCAGCGCCAGACGTGGGCAGGATGGGCATCGAGATCCTCAGCTTCACCATCAAGGTACGAGTTGGTGGGACAGAGGCTCTGGTGGGACCCAGTGGGGAGCCTATGTGAGAGAAAGAGGGGGAAGACGGTCCTCCCAAGTAGTTCCGTGAGAATCGAGTCTTCAATCCGGCAAGATTCTGTCGAGAGGTGTGAAACGGTGGATAAGCTCAGCTTGCAAGAATCGGCGCTGGTCGGTTTTGGTTTGGGTCTGACATACAGTGGATTTGGGATTGTGGGAGTTGAAATCCACACAAGGTGGGACTGAGGGATTCTGGGAATTAAAGTCCACACACAGCGACCGAAGGATTCTGGGAGTTGAAGTCTACACAAGGTGACTGAGGGATTGTGGGAGCTGGTCCAAGGCGATGGCTGAGGGATTCTGGGAGTTGAAGTCTACCTAAGGTGACTGAGGGATTCTGGGAGTTGAAGTCTACCTAAGGTGACTGAGGGATTCTGGGAATTTAAGTCCACACACAACGACCGAAGGATTCTGGGAGTTAAAGTCTACACAAGGTAACTGAGGGATTGTGGGAGCTGTTCCAAGGCGATGGCTGAGGGATTCTGGGAGTTGAAGTCCAACATGGTGGCTGGGGAATCCCGGGAGTTGAATTCAAGGCAACTGTGAACTGTGCCGAGGAGACATTTTGCCCCCTTCTGAGGGGGATCCCACCCAGAGCCGGCCTTGACCCCCCTCCTCATTCCTTCCCTGGCAGGATGTCTACGATAAAGTCAGCTACCTGAGTTCGCTGGGGAAAACCCAGATCGCCGTGGTCCAGCGAGACGCCGATATCGGTGTGGCCGAGGCCGAGCGAGACGCCGGCATCCGAGTACGTGGAGTGAGCGAAGCCCCTGGGCCCTCTCTCCCTCTTCTCTGGAGGGCCTGGGAGACCCCACTGAGCTTTTCTTTTGCTGCCGCAGGAGGCCGAGTGCAAGAAGGAGATGTTGGACGTGAAGTTCAGGGCGGACACCAAAGTGGCCGACTCCAAGCGGGCCTTTGAAATGCAGAAGGCCGCCTTCACTCAGGAGATCAACATGAAGGTAGGGCTCTCTTTTGGTGGTGGTGGGGTGGACGTGGTGGGGGGCAGGAGAGATTGAAGCTGCAGGAGAAAAAAGCGAGGCCGGGGGCGACATGCGCAAGTGAGGTTGGTCCGTGGAGGACTTCCCCCGAAAATAAGACCTGATGCCTTTTTGGGTGGCCAAAAGTGTGTGTATGTATATATATATATATATATATATATATATATATATATATATATATATATATATATATATATATATATATATATATATATATATATATATATATATATATATATATAAGACAGGGTCTTATTTTCGGGGAAACGCAGTCGTTGGGTCCTGAAACGTCTGAAGGACTCAGGCAAGCTCAGAGAGCACCAAGGACCCTGTAATCCTCCTGCCCTTCTCCCCCTCCCCTCCAGCTCCTCCTTCTCCTTCTCCTCTTCCTCCTCCTCTCCACAACCCTCCCTCCTAGCCCTGGTGATGTTCCCTAGTTGGGTCATGAAACGTCTGCAAGAAAAGCACCCAGCTCAGAGAGGCCCAAGTCCATCTCCTCTTCCTCCTCCCTTTCTCCTCAACTCACCCTTCTAGCACTGATGATGTTCCCTAGTTGGGTCATGAAACGTCTGCAGGAAAGCAATCCAGCTCAGAGAGGCCCAAGTCCATCTCCTCCTCCTCCTCCTCCCTTTCTCCTCAACTCACCCTTCTAGCACTGATGATGTTCCCTAGTTGGGTCCTGAAACGTCTGCACGAAAACCAGCTGAGCTCAGAGAGCCCATCACAGGCTTCAGCTATTCCAGGCTCAGATGGAGGACAGAGCCAAGGGGGCAGCGAGAATCACCTTGGGTGGGAAAATAGGGAAGAGACCCCGTTCTGCCGGCTTGGCAAGGAGAAACCTTGGAGGGGAGCAAAACGACAGAAAGCCCCTTCCCCCACATCCCCCCCTGGGCAGGACTCCGGGCTGAGCGGTGACCTCAACAGTGACCGTTTCCGACCCTCCTCCTCCCCTCCGGACAGTCGGCCGAAGCCCAGCTGGCCTACGAGCTGCAGGGTGCCAAGGAGCAGCAGAAGATCCGTCAAGAGGAGATCGAGATCGAAGTGGTCCAGCGCCGGCGGCAGATCGATGTGGAGGAGAAGGAGATCGTGCGGATGGACAAGGAGCTGATCGCCACCGTCCGGCTGCCGGCCGAGGCCGAGGCCCACCGCATGCAGGAGATCGCCGAGGGAGAAAAGTGAGTGGAGGGCAGGAGACTTTGCTCTGGGGGGGAGGGAACGGTTTCCCCCCCCCCCCCAATCCTGAATCTCCATGTGGTCAAACAATGGTGTCAACTCAAAAATACTCCTTTAGTCTTTTGAGCTGCCAGCAGAAAGGCCGTGGGGGAAAGCAGTGCATTCCTCAAACCTTTCAGATAATTGCTAGGCAGCCGAAGCTGTTGGCACGCAAGATTATTCTTGGAGAGCATGATTGGTGACTCTGGGCTAGGGATGGGTCCCATTGGAGAATATACATCCAGGGGAGTGGGAGGAAGACCAGGGTCAAGGGGGAGATGAATGATGGGTCTCAGAGTCGGCTGCAACTGGGAAACGCCAACATGTCAACTCCTTCATAAATCAATATCTTTTACAGATGCAGCTCGAGATATGTGCTTTGAATGGGGGTGGATTTGTTGGAGTCCTGACAGGCTGGGACCCTTGGCTAGAGATCCACAGGAGCGGAGTGGGAGTCCCAAGAGGTCCCGTTATCAGGGCTCTGGTAGTTAATCCCCATTGACATCATGAGTCTCTAGCCAGATTTTCAAAGCTCAAAGAAGATTTATTAGGAATAGAATAGAATTCTTTTATTGGCCAAGTGTGACTGGACACACGAGGAATTTGTCTTGGTGCAAATGCTCTCAGTGCACATAAAAGAAAAGCGACATTCATCAAGAGTCAAGAATCATCAGGTCCAACACTTAATGAGAGTCACAGGGTACAATAAGCCATCAAATCAGATAGATAGGTAGATATAGATAGATGGGAAGGGAAGGAGGAAGAAAGAAAGAAAGGAAAGAAGGAAAGAAAGAATTATTGGCCAAGTGTGGTTGGTCACACAAGGAATTTGTCTTGGTGCAGATGTTCTCAGTGTCCATAAAAGAGAAGAGACATTCATCAAGGGTCAAGAATCATCAGGTCCAACACTTAATGAGAGTCACAGGGTACAATAAACCATCAAATCAGATAGATAGGTAGATATAGATAGATGGGAAGGGAAGGAGGAAGAAAGAAAGAAAGGAAAGAAGGAAAGAAAGAATTATTGGCCAAGTGTGGTTGGTCACAGAAGGAATTTGTCTTGGTGCAAATGCTCTCAGTGCACATAAAAGAAAAGAGACATTCATCAAGAGTCAAGAATCATCAGGTCCAACACTTAATGAGAGTCACAGGGTACAATAAGCCATCAAATCATACCAGGAAACAGTCTATATCAATTGTAAAGATACAAGCGACAGTCCCAAGTGGGAGGGGAGGGGCGATAAGGAGGGAGGAGAAGATTAATAGTAATAGTAGTGCAGACCTTGTAAATAGCTGGACAGTGTTGAGGGAATTATTTCTTTAGCAGAGGGAAAAACTGTCCTTGTGTCGAGTTGTTCTGCCTGGATGTAGCCGACTCTGAGACACCTAATTTTCACTGTCACCCTTGACCCCGGTTTTCCCTCTACCCCCTGGGTGTATCCTAATTCCTATCCTCCAATGGGACACATCCCTAGCCCAGAGTCATCCATCAGGCTCTCCAGTTAGAATTTTGCCCGGCAGGTTCCCCTTCTGACCAGGGCAGTCCATGGGGAAGCCAGGTTCCCTTAAGGACCACATGATTCACTGAACGACCCCTGCAGGGATTCCTTGAACAAGGGCGTCAGGGAGGTTGTAAAATGAAGCCCAACTCATTGAGCAGCTGTGCAGCTTAGCGATGGAAACGTTGGGCTGAATTGCAGTCATTCCTCAAGGAAGGCCTTGGAAGACTCGACCCTCCAGCCAGCAGGGGTTTCTAACCTTGGGCACTTTTAAGACCGGCGCACTTCCACTCCCAGAATCCCCCAGTCAGCAAAGCAAAGCTGGGTGAGGAATTCTGGGAGTTGAAGTCCCCAAGCCTTAAAGCAGCCAAGGTGGGAGAAGCCCTAGCTCCAGAGGTCCCCCCTAAGACCCCTGCCTGAGAAGGCCGAGCCCCCCCCCCGGACCGCTTTACGAGGTCCCGCCTCTTCCTCCCCGAAGGGTCAAGCAGGTGCTGATCGCCCAGGCCGAAGGGGAGAAGATCCGCAAGATCGGCGAGGCCGAAGCGCTGGTGATTGAGGCCATCGGCAAAGCGGAGGCCGAGAAGATGAAGCTCAAGGCGGAAGCGTACCAGCAGTACGGGGAGGCAGCCAAGATGGCTCTGGTGCTGGAAGCCCTGCCCCACGTGAGTGCCCGGCCTGGGGAGGGGGGACTGGGGGGGGAGGGCAGGGGGCTCCCTTTCCCTCCCTCCCAGCAGTCCCTTGGAGCTGCTGAGCATCTCCGTCCTTAACGAAAAGGAAGAGGAGAGGGGGCAGATTCCAGGATTGGAGAAGATTCTCCAAAGAACCATCTGAAAGCGGCTCCACAAGAAGCAACAGACTGGAATTAACCTGGAATTAAGGAGGGATTTCCTGACAGTGAGAACTAACCCAAGGGTCTCCAAACCTGGCCAGTTTAAGACTCGTGGACTTCAACTCCCAGAATTCCTGAGCTAACATGATTGGAGGAGGAATTCTGGGAGTTGAAGTCCACGAGTCTTAAAAAGCTGCCAAGTTTGAAGACCCCTGGAATAGATAGATAGAGAAAGAGAGAGAGAATAGAAAGAATAGAAAGAGAGAGAGAGAGAGAGATAGGATAGATAGATAGATAGATAGATAGATAGATAGATAGATAGATAGATAGATAGATAGATAGATAGATAAATAGATAGATAGAGAAAGAGAGAGAGAATAGAAAGAATAGAAAGATAGATAGAGA